>JAYEVD010000795.1:0-110784 GCA_036346405.1 Phyllostachys edulis
GCTACCACTATCCTTGAACTCTTTGAGATGGTGATCGATATCATTGCCTTTGAGGCGGTCGAGTGGAACAACTGTCGATCGATCGAAAACAATACCTCTCGAGGCGAGCGATATTGGTAGAAGAAAGATAAGAAAGCAAAAAGTCCAGAACAAAGCGAAGGTCAAAAACTCCAAGCGGCGGTTCAAGGAGGTCTTGGTTGTGAATGATAAAAACCCGCACCTCAAGCCACATTCCAGCCGAGGCAAAGGTAAGCGCCCGATCGAAAAAATGATAAGCCTAGGTGGTGTCCTTTCCATAAAGGAGGGACATGACCTTCGCAACTTAGGGTCTTTCAGCAGCTTGAAGACTACTACAGCGGCGAAGGACCACTTCCTACTCTCGGCGGTGGGACAAGCAGTGGTCATAAGACTTGAGATGACGAGGAGGAGATGTCGTTCGGGATCGCAACACACGTTGAGCACATCTATGGAGGATCATCGGCATACAAATCAAAGCGGCAACTTAAAGGCTGTGAGCGTGAGGTAAACTCCATAGATCCTCCTCTTGTCAATAAATTACGAAATGGTCGAAGTCACCATCTCCTTTGAGAAGGGTGGTATGCGATTCCTTCGACTTCGACGGTCGGTATCCGATCGTGGTCGAACCCACCATCAACAATTGTCGGGTCAATCGAGTTTTGGTTGATGGTGGCGGCTCGTTAAATATTTTATTCACGAGTGCCTGAAGCGAAATGCAAGTACCGGGACTAAGGTAAGACCGATGCGATACTCTTTCCATGGAATCGTCTTAGGGATCTTGACCAAACCGATTGGTCAAGTTTCTCTTCCTTTAACATTTGGTTCACCAAGTAATTTGAGACGAGAAAATCTCCTTTGATGTGGTCGAATTCGATCGGCATATAACGCCATACTCAGGCGACCAACTTTGGCAAAATTCTTAATGGCTACTCATTATGGATATCAATGTATTAAGATGCTAGGTCTAAAGGGTAATCACAATTCATTGTGACAAGAAGATGGCGCATACTGCGGCAAATCGATCCCTCGAGATGGTTGGACAAATACCATTCGAGAAGAAAATCGACCTTCAACTAGCAAATTGAAGCCTAAAAGCTGCCAGAAGCGAGCGACAAGGTCAAAGAGGTTTCTCACGGGCCTTGAGGAGCCCTCGAAGGCTGATGCGCATTGGGAAACTTCCGACCCCAAATAGGAAGGCGCCTTCATCGCCTTCCTCGAGCTACTTGAGATGTCTTGGCGTGGCAAGCATCAGACATGCGGAGTCCCGGGGAGGTGATCGAGCACGAGGCTAGCTACGGCACGACAAAGTACCCGTAAAACAAAAATTACAGATTTGCCCCGATCGGCGAGATGCTATCAAATCGAAATTGGATAAGCTACTTAAGCGGGCTTTATAAGAGGTCAATCATCGAGAATGGTTGGCTAATCTTGTAATGGTTAGAAAGTCAAATGGCAAATGGTATGTGCGTGAACTTTCTTGATCTTAATAAAGCTTGTCCAAAAGGCGATTTTCCTTTACCTCGCATCGATCGGTTGGTTGATTCTCTGCGGGTTGTGAAATGTTAAGTTTTCTAGATGCATATTGCGGATACCACCGGATCAATATGTGTCTAGGCGATGAAAAAAAACGTATTTATTACATCATTTGGTATATTTTGCTATGTCAAAATGCCATTTGGTCTAAAAATGCGGTGCTTCTTTTCAGCGCTTGATGCAATTGACTTTTCATCTCAACTAGGCGAAATCTGGAGGCCTATGTTGATGATCTAGTCGTTAAAAGCATGAAGGACTTAATCATATTACCGACCTACAAGAAACATTCGACAACCTCGAGAAAAATCGCTTAAAACTCAATCTGAGAAGTGTGTGTTAGGAATCTCTTGAGGAAAATTGCTTGGATTCTTAGTATCTATCGAGGAATCGAAGCAAATCAAAAAGATAAAGGCCATTCTCCAAATCGCCCTCAGGCCACAAGGAAAGAAGTCCGAAACTCACGAGGTGCATGGCGACTTTAAGTCGTTTCATCATACGACTAGGAGAAAAGGGCGCCTTTCTTTAAACTTCTTAGGAAACACGAAGGTTTGAGTGGTTAAAAAGAATAAACGCTGCCTTTGAGGATGTCAAGAGGTACCTTCGAGTGCTCCTATTACGGTCTCTCGGGCGGAAGAAACACTCTTAATTTACCTAGTTGCCACGCCCACGAGGCGATGGCCGATACTAGTCGTAGAACATGGCGTACAGCGGCAGGTTTACTACGTAAGTGAAGTTTTACATGGGCCTAAGGGGCGTTACCCTCGAGGTCCAAAATCTTCTATATGCCCTCCTCATGTCTTGAGAAGCTGCGGCATTATTTTGAGCGCTAAAATATTTGTGCGCGTGCGAGTTTCCTTTGGGAAGCGATCCTCGAATAGGGAAACAACGGGGCGCATGGCAAAATGGTCGGTCGAACTTAGGAGTTCGACATCCATTCGTGTCGACGGCGTTAAATCCAGATCTTGGCGGACTTTGTCGCAGAATGGACAAATCTGAACACATTCGGGATCCCGATCTGATTCCCACGACCGGTGGATGATGTACTGACGGTCGCTTACTTTAAGTGGCTCGAGGGGCTGGGGTGGTCTGGTATCTCTCTGAAGAGACCTTAAAGTATGCCATACAATTAAACTTTCGGGCCACTAACAGCGTGGCGAGAATATAAAGGTTTGCTAGGCGGCATACGAAGCGTGAAAGTGCTCTCAATTAAATCGACTACTCGTGAGAGAGACTCTCAACTAGTCGTGAATCAAATTGGAAAAAGTACGGTGCTCTAACTTGACAATGTCTCGGTACTTATCGGAAGTCGTAAGCTAGAAAAGCATTTTTTAGGTTTGAGGCACAATTCATCCCTCGAAAGGATAATTTCCTCGTGACCCGACTTGCTCGAATAGCTTCTTCGATCTGTAGTACCAAAGAGTCTTCTTGGAACAACTCCGAAGCGTCAGCTGTCGATGAACGAGAGACACCTCCTATTGAGATAGCCTCTCTAGAATCACGAGGATACATGGATGGCGTCTATCTATGAATATCTTGAAGGGTTCGATGCAAAAGGCGATCTCGAGGCGGATCGTTTATCGAAAAGCCAAAATGTATGCTTTGGTTGAAGGAGTCCTCTATAAGCGAGGTACTCAAGGGGTGCTCATGCGATGCATTCATGAGCGAAGGATTAACACTCCTTCACGACATACATAATGGCATCTATAAATCATGCTTCTCTGAGCGGCTGGTCGGTAAGGCTTTTCGACAAGGTTTTCTTGGCCATGACCCTTTACGATGCTAAAGAGTTGGTTAAAAATGTGTTCAATGCCAATTTCACAAATACACCAACCCATTTCGAGCGTTACAAGCGATACCTCTATCTTGGCCTTTTGCAACACAGGGGTCTCGATATCCTAGGACCGTTCCTAAAGCTCAGGAGGTTTGAATTCCTTTGTGGCTATTGATCGTTCACAAAATGGATTGAAGCGAACACATTATTTGGGATAACAGCAGGCGACAAAGCGGTTTATGATGAGATGCATAATTACTCGATTTGGATGCAGAGTCGAATAATTATAGATAATAGTAAGCAATTTTTGGCGCAAAATTTCAGAATTTTGCGACGAATTGGAGCACCAAGTTGTGTTATGCTTCGTGGCCCATCCCCAAAGTAATGGGGTTTGTCGAGCGTGCAAATGGCCAAATAATGAGAGAATTAAGACGAGTCTTGACCGACTCATCAAGCGCTCGGGGCTTGGGTGCAGGAGTTACCCTCGTATTATGGGCGGTTAAATGCGACAACGATCGGACTCTGGTGAAACACCATTTTTCTAGTCTTTGGAGCTAAAGCCATGCTTCCCGGAACTAAAGATAAGATCAACACAGTCGAAACTTTCAAAGACTCAAACCAAGAACAACCGGCGGATGATATTAATCTACTCGAAGAAAGAGAAATCGGGCTTTAATCCATTGGCGGTCTACCAACAAGCCTGCTTGCGAATACTACGATCGTAAGGTCAACCTCATGACCTTCTTTGTAGGTGACTTAGTATTGAGACTCTGCCAAACCAAGTCTAATCGGAACAAACTTTCTCCTAAGTGGGAAGGTCCTTACAGTGGTTGAAGTGACTTCGTCGAGAGTCGATACGATTGGCAATGGAAGATGGCGAGTTCTCTCGAATTCTTGGAACATCGACCCGATTCACGCAAGTTTTATGTGTAACTAACAGATTCGGACAATAAAGACTTCGGGTTCTCTCTACCTCTATTGTCTTACTTTTGAGTAGTGCTTTCATAATCTTTCGACTATATTTGAAACACCCGAGTTATCTTTTCTTGGTTGAAAGGCGAGTAACATCACCTAGTCGAAGCCTCTCCTCTCTGCATGTGGTCACCGCCCACTAGAAGGAGCTTCTAGTGTCGACTCGGTACCCACTTTTCTTGCCAACACAAAAAGCTTGGGTTCTATTTAGTCGAAATATTTTTAAAGCCACTTTTTTCATCTTAGTTTATTTCTTCGGTTCTTTTGAAAAATATTCTAAGTCGAGTGCACTTTCTTAGATTTATTCAAGCTGCTTTTGGGGTATTGATTAAATGCAGGCGGTGGGAGGAAGAGACCCATCTAGTCGAAGTCTTTCCTCTCTGCGTGGTCACCGCCCACTAGAAGAACTTCCTAGCATTTTTCAGTTTCCTACTCTTGCTACCATGACAGATTTATCGAAGTCCTCCAAAGAAAGGCGAACAAATTTTTTGGAAGTCCTCTGGATGTTTGTTTAACTCAAGTTACTGTTCTCGATTTAATTAATCTAGTCGGAGATGGTAACATCACCTAGTCGAAGACTTTCCTCTCTGCACGTGGTCCTGCCCACTAGAAGGAACTTCCTAGTGTCGATCCGTTCCCACTTTTTAAACCGATGCATGATAGTCGTGACCAGGAACTACAAGTTAACCAAACCTCTCATTTTTGAGAAACCCTTTTTAATACTATTTACTTAGTTTGTCTAAACAAACTAAGCAAATAATCGAGGAGCTAGGATAAAGTTATTAATTTGACTTCAATTCTTAGTCTTTCATTCAGTCTTTCATTCGTTAATTATCTTTTGAGTTACAAACTACTCGACAAGATGATTTGTAGGAAAAAAGATGGATTATATAATACATCAACAAAAGCTTATTTTTCACAGGTTTTTTACAAATCACTCTGAAGAAGGAGAGCCTAGTCGCATTTCCTCGAAACTTTTTAGAGTGGTTGCATTTCTTCAATAAGGCGACTTATACCTTGAGGGTAGTCGAAGTCGACTTCGATTGGTTGCACATTAAAGGCGGGGTCATGAGCTTTAAGTTTTGCCAATGCATAACTTATAGCACTTTCGACCGCCTCCTTGATGGACTCGGTTTGATTGGCCTTGAGTGGTCACGGTTCTTGCAAAGTCGACTTGTTCCCCGATAGTACTTATGTGGCTGACTATCGTATCATCTTGAGGAGCTTTTTCCTCGATCGTAGCTCACCAAGTACATTGTTGAGGCGTGATATTGTCTTGAAGATTAATCTTCATCGCCTCCATGACTGTTGGAGTGCAGTCGAAACCTCCGAGTTGTTCATTTTCGACCACTTGTTACGAAAGAATAAAATGGTCAAGTAAATAAACTTCTAGATGAGAGAATAAAATAGTCACGGGTAAAGAATTTCTTACACTTTAGATGAGAATCTAACTTCTCGATTTACGCATTATGAAAGCAGCGGTCTCGACATCTTGCCCTTCCATAACTTGACTTCCTCTGCATTTGCTTTAGCAATGCGGATAGTCTCGTTATAAATCAAAGTCTTATCCTAAGTTCATTTTGAGTCTTCGGTTCAATATCCATTTCTAAAAAAGCGAAATTAGAAAAGGAAGGGAACTTCGTAATGGATTGCGGGGAAAAGAAATGCTTACGATCGGCAAGATCTCGGCCTCTCAATTTCTTGATCCTTCTCTTTGGATATCTGAAAAAGCTCACGAATAACCACAGTTTTTCCTTAACTTCATCACGGGCATCTCGTATCTTCTTTTACGAAAAGAAGCAACAATCGGTAAAAATCAACAATATAAGCGATCCTAAGTCGGCACTTCTTGTTTATCTTTTCCTACATTTCTTGATTCTTGAGTTAGCTTCTTTAACCTTCCTCAAGAGAATTCTACTTGTTCACATAGCTTTCTCGACTCCTCTTTTTCATAATCGAGTGAGTCGGCGAGCCTCTTTCGTAAGCTATTTAACTGTAAAGGTTAAAGTGGACATGAACATTATCAAATTGGTGCGTAAGTTCTTCTACAACCATTGATCGATCGTAAGTTCTTCTCGACCATGGATCTAGTCGTAAGTTCTCCTCGACAAAGCATTTGGTCGTAAGCTTTTTCGACTGGTACCTAGTCGTGAGTTTTTCGACAAACCCCATAATCACTATATAAGTAGTCAAATTAAAGCGACTACAAAAATAGTGACTTACCACCTCTCTGCTGTTTGCGAGTTCATCTTTTCTGTCGTAGCTCTAAAGTTGTCGGTGATATTAGCCAACAACGGCAATCATTCTAGAGCTTTACGCAAAAAAAACGGTGAGAAATAAGGGAAGACCACATGTATAAGTATCATCAAATACTTACACTCATGGTTGATCGAGCAAATATGGAGTAAACGGCTCTGGATTCTTGACTTGTCCACTCTCTCGACTTGATCCCCAAACCTTCTCAAGACACTCGTTGTCAAAAGTATCCCCTCTATTGGGAATATCCTTGGGGTGGGGACTCGGTCACGGGACCTAAAAGTGAAGACCCTACTATGGAAGCGAGGCCAAAAGAAATCGAGCGAAGTTGAAGTATTCCTCATCTTGATTACGAAATACAATTCTCTTTGGATACCGGGAAGGAGTGCATGTGACTCCCTTTCCCTACGGTGGTCAAGTACATCACCACCTTGAGGCGTTAAGCCTGCAGCGGCCTCTGCTTTGGTTCCACGACCATTTCTAAAGTTGTAGCCGCTACCTCGATGAGTCGTAGCTACGACCTCGATGAGTTAATAGTAACCACTTGAGAACCACGACTTCTTCCATAACGGTGTGGGCGATCCTTGACCATTACTGCGACACCTCTCCAATTGTTGGAGAGGCAATGGGCTTCTCGATAGAATCCTCCTCGGGAGGTGAAGAGTCGAGCTAGCATACAAAAGGAAAGCAAGTCAAATTGTGAAAAGCAAAAGGTAAATGTTGTTCTAACATTTTAGCTCGTTTCACATACCTCTGCATCTGGATTTAATCGAAACTTAGAAGCTATCTTCCCAGCGGAAGATTTCTTGACTTCTTTTCTATGACCACGTCGTGCGTAGCTCAAGAATAGGCTCGTACGACCACGTCACAGTGGTAGGTCTTAAACGAGGAACCGTCTCTCTGGTCTCTGATTTTCAGGAGGCCAAGATCGATCTCGACCACTCCAAAAGCGATTGCTATCCTCAACGATGAGGCTCATTTGGATCGGCGTTGTCCTTCACAAAAGACATAAACTCCTTCGGTTCTCCTTTCTAGTTGCTTGACAAAACTAGAAGTGGCGGCTGAAAGCTTTCTTGTCATAATAAAAAGGTACCTTGGCCTTGTGGGCTTTATGCCTAAAAGGTTCTTCAACCTTCTCGGCCTCCTCATTTGCCATTTGCTTGGTCTCGGCTGCTTTGTAGTCGTATCCTTGACCTTCACGGGCCTTGTGTCTAAGAGGTTCTTCATCCTCCTCAACTTGATTGTTTCGACTTGATTTCTGCTGCGACTATCGTCTTGAACCTTGGCGAGACACTGGTGAAATGAGGGGACTTGAGCTTGATCCTCCTTGTCGGCGACTCTTGAAAGTCGGCGCTTTTTACTGGAGGCGAGTCCTTGTCGTTGTCGTCCCAGAACCAATGGTTGCTCGGTTCGGGCTCTTCAACATCTGACGATTTTCCATGCCTACTTTACATGCGAAAAAGAAAAAAGAAGAATCCTTGACGATCGTAAGTTTTCACGACCCGGTGTTGATCGTAAGTTTTTCTCGATATTTCCTTGATTGTAAGATTTTTTACAATCACTACCTAATCGTAAGTTCTTTCTCGACTATGAAGTCCTAAGGATAAAATCAACTTTTGATTACCTTTAGGCGCTCCATTTTTCCTCTAAGGATAAAACCGCAAGAATTTGAGAAGCCATTTCAGTGGCGGGGGCTTCTCCTAAGCGAGTTTGACTCAGTGTCAATCTCTGCTGTGAAAGATGCATGTAAAAGCGGATAAAGATATTCATTAAACAATTTTGAAGAAAATCAAATTGAGAGTTTAATCGAAAAACTACTTACCCCTCGTAGTCACAGTGGGTCTTTTGGCCCGTGTACCTCCACATGGGAGGTACTGCGTCTCTTCGAGGCTAATTGGCGTGTGATGAAATCCTTCACCACATGCCATCGATCAACCACCCTTCTTTCAAATCCTTAATGGCTTGAATATAGGGGCAATTCGTGATATCTTGAAGTCGAATCACGAAGATTTCTTTTCGTGACCTTCCTGGAAGGTAAAGGCATCTTCGGAGGTGACTTTCGGTAAAACCACCTCTTCCTCTATCCCGACCACGAAGACCTAGTGAACATCTAAATATATTCCTTTGACTTCCCGTCATGGAGCTTCAAACCACAACTTCCAGCAATCCCAGTTTGTCAAGCCATTCCATAAAAGTATTGAAAGAGCTCAAGGTCTGCTGGAATTCCCAGGTTCGCCTCACATAGATATACAAATACGCTCAGCATTGTGATGGAATTAGGACCAAGGTTTACCAATTCCACTCCAAAATACTCAAGTATAAATGTGAGAAAGGGGTGGCCCGGCAATCGAAGGCCACACTCTGTCGCTTTGGAAGGCGGGGATTTGATCATTCTCCCAGGCGGCCAATGCTCCTTATCTGCGCGAACCACTCCACGAGGACCTTCTCAGGAATCTTCCGGCGTCAACGAACTTGAATCTTCACTTCATCCATCTCGATTCGGCCCGCTCGTGACTCTCCCGACCATTTCTCTCGAAAAGGGAGATTTTTGTTGGTGGCGGAGAAGACAAGAACTTCGACGAGCATTGGATCGATTTGGGGAAGAGTATGAACTTAAGTCTTACCCCGGTAAGTATTTATAACCGTGTACCTTGAAATTTGGCGTGGCATTCCAAAGGTTGCCAGCGCCGAGAACCGTTCAATGGGCCGAAATGCGGGAGTTGTTTGCAATTCCCTAACTTGTCCGATTCGAAATCAGGTTAGTTTCACACCTCAAGCGAAAGTACTTCCTTAGTCGAGATCTTTTGACCAAAAAGAAATGTCAATCGAAAGGTTTTCTTCCGATCATCATACTACGACCACCTCGTGATCGTAGAAATGTTCTCGACTATTTGATAGTGGTAAGTAACCTTCTTGACCAAGCATATTTACGGTCAAAGTAGTACCTGAATGTCGAAGAGTTTTGCCTTGACCATCTTTCTCGACCCTCTCGTGGCGTAAGACCATCCATAACTCTTTTACCAAGTAAGTTGCTTTCACTTGAAGGTGGGGGCTAGATAGCGAGGATCTAATAATCCTCATTTTATCTTTCATCTATAATTCTCATTATGGGTAAATATGATGTCATATGGACCCAGTATACCCATAATGTTATAAGGAGGAGCCTACTAAGGCGGTCATAAGTTCTTCTCGACCACCCTATAGTCGTAAGTATTGCTCACGACTACCTCATGGTCGTAAGTTCTTCTCGACCACCCCCATAGTCGTAAGTATTGCTCGACTACCTCATGGTCATAAGTTCTTCTCTGACCACCCCCATAGTCGTAAAGTATTGCTCGACTACCTCATGGTCGTAAGTTCTTCTCGACCGGTCACCTCGACCACCTTATGATCAATTAAACCTCTGAGACAAGTGGGTCCAATTGATTAAGGAATTCAAATAGTCAATATCGCTATTACTCTGCGAAGTAATAGCACGTAATACCCATTATCTCGATATATAGTTGTTAGGTAGCGTGAAGGAGTTATCGCGGTGATTATTGCCAACATCTTGAATTCTGAGAATGTGATGGTAGCCGCTCCACTGGAGCTGCCATTCCTTCACGTACTATATAAGGGTGGTGTCGAGAGAAGGAAGGAGATCGAATCGAGCCATCGGGAAGGCAAGCACTATCATCTGTAATAGTCTTAGTTTTCCCCTAGTTGTTCATAATACCTCAATACCATACACACACGGGAGTAGGGTTATTATTCTCCGGAGAAGGCTGAACACAGTATAAAAATCCCGTGTCAATCTCTGCGTGATTTCATTCTAGGAGACCCCGAATCAAACAATCTTTCACGTAAGTTCGGTTCTAAAACACCGACAGTTAAAGTTTGATTTTAGTTTTGGTTTTCATTGGAAATCCTGTTGTCAGTTTTGTAAACAAGTTTCAAAGTTTGCCTTTGAGTTCAAAAGTTCATCTCAAAATCTCCCTTAGTTTCGAATTTCCTAAGTTTCCAAAATCTCTCAGGGTCCAGCTTCAAATCTCAACTCTTTTCAAAAAGATCATTTCAAAATTTTGAAAGAGTTCAAAATTCGGTTTTCATTTCACAATTTCAGCTCTTTGGGCTCGCCCATGTCCTTCTCTTGGGCTCAGCCCACTCCCCCTTGCCCTTCTCGGCCTTTTCTCCCTTTTCTGTCCCAAGCCCCCCATACCCCTAGTGCCAGTGTTGTAACATCCCAATTTTACTGAAGTTTGAAATTTTTTTTATGGGTGGTTCATTGGTTGTTTCAAAATAATTATTTAATTACTTATTATTCTTTTCAATTACGCATTTCAATCTAATTATTGTATTTATCGTCAATGCTGCTTTATGCAAAAGAACTATACAGCTAACCATTGTTCAACCCTTGTATGAATATTATTTGCATATATTTCCCCACAACTTGCTGAGTGCTTTATGTACTCACGGCTTATGTCATTGTTGCTCAGTTGAAGAATATCAAGCTGCTCAAGAGTTCTTCGCCCAAGAGTACTAGTAAGGTTTTGCAGATTAGGATGCATTCTCCACTCGACCCCCTGTGGGCATGTTGATTGGCCATTTCAAGATTTTCGTTTTGTTGCAAGAGTTTATTTGTTTCTTTAGCGCTGCGTGGCAAGTTAAGTAAACGTTGACCATAAGGTCCCGTTATTATTACTATTTGTTACTTTGAGATATTTTTAGTTAAATCAAATAAATAGATGATATTTCATCACTGTTTCCTATGTGAGCTAGCTACTGATCTGAGACTAGTTTAGAATACATAGAGGGTCCCTGAATTGTATTTTGGGTCCCCATGATGACTTCTGCCCTGCCCGCCCATGCCTGCCGCCGCACCACAGTGCCCATCCGATCGCCATACACGCTTAGGTGGCCTTGCCTTCGTGCATGCTCTGCATGTTCTTGATGCCACACTCGCAAACTAGCCTCGCCGATCCCATCGCCGAGCCACCCTCTGCCTCCACCTGCCTACCCATGCGCACATCGAAGTCGCCACTGCGTTTACGCCCTCACCTTGTCCCGTCAGTGCACCTGCTTCGCGCCTCCGTATCTGTGCCGCGCCTTAGCACCCCAACTCTCCAAGTCGCGCCCTGACGCCAGTTCCCATCCTCGCTGCCCTGACGCGCTCTACGCACACCCATGCCACTAGCTCCGCATGACTGTCAGCGCCCTCAATGGTTCCCTTCTCCCTCTCGGCTATTTAGGCCACGCCGGCACCTCCCAGAGCTCCCCTCGCCTTCGCCCCACTCTCAATCGACCTCCTAGCGCTTTCTCTATCCCTAAGCGACACCTGAGCCCGTTCCTCTCCACCTTTGGCCATTTTGCTCCCTCCCATCACCGATCAAGCCTCAGGCACCGTGATTCAATTGTTGGCACTTGGAGCATCGCACTAACATCCCGAAGACACCACAAGCCTCGTCGGCCTTCTTCTTCCTCTCTAGCTAGCCTCTCCACATCGCCCTCTTTGCTGCCGCTTTGGGCTTCCGTTGTCAAGCCATCTCGAACCTCCCCATTCCTCTCTGACACCGCAGGTGATCTCCTCATAGCCCTAGATGCTCCCCTAGCCATGAATCGAGCTCCCATACCATGCTGCAGTCGTGGCTCATGCATGAGCTCCTCATTCTTAACCGCCTTGTGGACGACAAATCCGGCCATGCCACTTCGCTGGAGGTTGGCGCTATGCCAAGGACTCCATTCTAGCCGTCGCCTCGGCGTCGTGGGCCTCCTCGTAGGAAGGGAAGAAGCAGCAGTAGCTCATCATTTTAGTTTCGGTGATAATCTCGTCATTAGGGCTAAGCGGGGATTAATGCGGGTTTAATTACCATTAGGTTTAAGCTAGCAAGCGGGCTGTGAATAGTTAACAATGATTATTTAAAACACGGTTTTGTTTTGTGTGATTGACACATGGGCCCACGCACTTAAGTGCACAATCTTTTCGGTGGACCAAGGCACTATGCCATGGACCAAGGTCCATGCACCATGTTAGTGGACCAAGCCACTAACGATGGGTCCATAAGTCGAGGCAATTTTCTTTAAGAAATATAAAAGGAAAAAAATAAAATGGTATAGTCACGGTGGGCCCTTTGTCGATGAGATGTTTCTCTTACCTCGGCTTATTTCCTAGATTTAATTTGGATTAAAACTTTGGAATTAGTTCTCCTCGTTTTAGCACCGATTTAAGTGAAATTTGTTATAAATTTGTCTAAATCCAAGATCTTGCTAATGGCAGTAGTCTTGTTTAATTTGGAGTCCAATTACTATTTCTTGTGTATTTATTTATTCTCTTTGCTTATTTGCCCTTTTAAAACGCTTTGTAAATGCGTAGAGTTTGAAGAAGCGGGAGAGCTCCAATTTAAATGATCAAGCACAAGACTATCAAGACCCTCTTGCCTTTAACCCGGGTGAGTCAATACTTTGATCATATTGAACCTGCATTTTATGTAAATTATATTCTTTTAAGTTAGCAAGATTACATGCTTAATTCTTTATGCAAATGTATGTCAAATCTTTAAGAGTTAGTTACATGCCTATTTGGTAATTAATAATTATTATACCATCCTTGAAAATTGAAATACTCAATCCTTGTCACCCTAGTAACTATATGGTAACTATACTAGTTATAGGTTGTACTTAAACGACATGCTAGTCTGCTTAAGTATCGGAGCATTAAATGCCATAATTGTCATCTTTTAATCATGAAAATTGTTTTGGGCAGTCATTGGAGGGATATGACTAAAGTAATTGACTTAAATTGGTTTTACTTCCCAAAACCCTAATAACTTGCTGATACCACATCTGAGCGGATGGTATAATGGATGGTATGATGATTGGTGCTAGTGCAGCCCAAGGAATGTTGGTTTATGGTTGGTACATGGAATGAACAGCCAAGATAACCCTAAGGACTTAATCTTATGATGACCTGCTTGATACGGATCAACTAGTAAACTAGTTGATGCGCAAGGGTGGCCCGATCTTTTGCGGTACAAACAGCGAACTTGTCCCCTTCTTCTTGCGGCTAGGGTTCACCCCTCCTTGAACCTGGTAGTGATGAAGACGGCAGCAACTCCTTCAACCACGTCGCAACGTAGAGGATATCCAGAGAATCACGTACTAATCAATCACAAGGAAGATTAGAAGCATGAACTTGAAGCCTCTCTAACCGTGAGCAGCAAAGATCACAAATTAAACGAGTTGAATCGTGTAGATTCGGTGGACAATCTCAAGAACGATGTGTTCCTGCCTTGTTCTGACCTCAACAAACCCTAGATGGGAAAATCTCAACAAACATGCAAGATATTGCATCACAAAGTCGCCGTGACTTTTTTGTATTTCTTTTCCAAAATTCTTCCTCCCTACAATAGGCGATGCCCTGGCCTTATATTGGCACCTACGGGTGCAGCCAACTCACACATGGCCTAAGGCCAACTCTATCTCTAACTCTCGTATCATACAAAGATTCTTTCCTATTACAGTTATGGAAAGAACGCAACCGACTCAAACTAAAAGATATATACCATAACTTATCTACATCTCATCCCAAGAATTAATTTAGTTCGAATCAACTGGTCGTGGACCTGGTCATAGACCTAGTTGATCACCTGGTAGTAGACTTGGTCGAAGACCTGGTCATAGTCGAAGACCGGGTTATAAATCTGATCTTAGACTGGTGAAGACACAGTCGTGAATCTGATCGTTGTCAGCTTAGTCGTATACCAAGTACTACTCCTTGATCTTTATTCACGACAAGCGTTCCTCCGTCAATCTTGGTCGTAGTCCTAATCGGAAGCGGTGCGTAGATCTGAGCCAACTGGTCATAGAGCTCATGAAACTGGTCATAGACCTTCCTGAAGTGGTCGTGGACCCTGTGGAAGTGGTCGTAGTCAAGCGTTCCTCCGTGAAATCTTGGTCGTAGTCTGATCGAGAAACTAGTCATGGTCTGATCGAGGCGGTGCGTGAATCTGAGCCAACTGGTCGTAGAGCTCGTGAAACTGGTCGTAGACCTTCCTGAAGTGGCTGTGGACCCTGTGGAAGTGGTTGTAGACCTTGTGGGTCTGGTTGTAGACCTTGTTGAAGTGGTTGTGGACCTCTCTTTCTTCTGGCTCGTCTTGCACCTGGCTTGATCTTCTTATCCCCATGTACTCAAGCAGCATCACTTGACCTTGTAATGTCATATTGTATTAGTGTAGCACAAGGCAAAGTGGTAATGGCACTCTTGGCCACATCACTCCCAATGTAAAACAGTGCAACCACAAGTCTATAATGGTGTCGACTGGCTAAATAATTTGTATCCATCGATGCAGGTTGCACGGGTAGATGACACCTTCTGTAGTGGACCTTAGTGAGTTCACGGGTAGGGTGCGACGACTTACAAATCTATCGGCGTAAGTCGTGAAGGCGTAGAGAGAGTGCAGGTAAGGGTTGACGCAGATCTGGAAGCGTAACCCTTCTCAGGTGAAACCTTAGTGGTTGTAACTAATATTGGGGGATGCATTGTAAAGGCCTTGTGGCGATCTCCCATTGATGCACATGTCTAAGGAAACGTGTCTACATATCAAGATGATTGTCTCTTGTGGGTAAAGTGTACAGTCCCTGCAGAGTAATAAACTGTTCGAATAGCTGTGCTTATGGTCAAAGGCGGACATGAGAACTTACTAGAGTTAGTTCTATTTCAAAACTTTGTAGGTGGAATAAAAGCATATCGGGCTCACCTAACCCTGAATTTGGATTTTTTTTTGGGGAGGGGGGGGATAGTCGTACCCGGTGAGGCTAATAGGTAGAGGTAACCACGATCAAATTAAGCATAAGGTGGAGGTAGCCTCCGTTGTTATAAATATTGTGCAATTACTCTCTTCAATAAAATGCAATTTGGTTAAAATGCTAAGTAAAAGGAATTTCTAATTATGATAATTGAAAACATTGCTTTAGCAAATAAAAGAACCCGAACCATCCTTGTTAAGCCTTGTATGTATATTACTGCATCTTGTGTGTTGGCTCGTGAGCACGGAAGTTGTGCTCACCCTCGCTCTTTTCCCCAACCTTCAGAAGCCGCGGATCTCGGACATTATGCATACTACGAGGATCCAGATATTGAAGGCCAAAGAGCTGATGAAGAGTAGTATAGTCCGTAGTTGTTCTAGTCTTGTGTCAGTCTAGCTGACTAAGTCGATACTCGTGTACCACCAATATTAGCCAAGTCCTTGAATAATATTGGTTGTACATTGGTTTCCCCAATCGATTGCCTTTGGAGAGATGTGCTCCCCTTCTTTTACTTCCGTTGTCGCTTCCGCTACTCTTGTAATTGAATCATTTAGTGCATTAGGCCCTTATTATAAAACTTGACCCGATCGGTCTATATGACTCTGATGTTTGTAAATTATTGTATGGTTTTGGTTTACGTCATGTATGAAATGATTGATGATGTATCGTGAGTGCTATCTATTGATCGAGGAATGACATAGGGTTTTCACAGAGGATTTGAATTCTGAAATCCGGATCCGACATATAAGGCCCAAAAATCTTCTCGATGGCGATTTACGTAGCTAAGATCTCAGATTTTGGCTTAGCAAAACTTCTCGAACCAACGGAACACGGAACAAATCTGGTATCCGGTACTCGAGGATCGTCGCCTGAGTGGTTCAAGAACAGGGATCTGACCAAGGTGGATGTTCCGCGACCGGGGTCATTCTGCTTGGAGCTTATGCATTCTTTGGCGGAATGTGGGCTGGAGGCTGCGAAGCGAGCAAAATATCTTGGCCTCTTGGGCAAAATAGTACTCTGGTGTGGCGGGGTTGACTTGGCGATGAGGGTGATGACGAGGCAATTTTGATATGAACAAGGTGCTAAGGTTTGTGGCGGTGGCATTGTGGTGTCTCGGGAGGACAGACTATGCGACCTAGCATCTTGAAAGCGACACAAATGCTTGATGGGCTAGTTGCAATCCCATGCCTCTGATCCTTCTTCCGTCGTACTCACTTCCATAATGTCCCTCTGGTCCTGGATGTTAGAAATTTGAAGCAATAGCGAACCGAACTCGCTCGGGCTCGTTCAAAAAGTAAACTCGGCTCGGCTCGTTTTGACAACGAGCCATAAAAGGGCGGCTTCGGCCGGCTTTCATAAGCAGGCGATGGCGTTAGATTCTGCGTGCATTCATTCATTCACATTTCACAAGACAATGCGGATCTACAAAAATGCACAAAATCTACATCCACGTAACCAAGAGCATTCATTCACAAGAATCACAACAAAAATATGCATCCTCGCCACCCGGTGGATGAATCGGCGGTGGCGGCGCGGCATGGTCGGGCGGCGCGTCGTCGAGGCAACTCATGGCGGCAGCGTGGTTGGGCGGCGGCAAGGCGTCGAGGCGACTCACGCGGCGGCGGCGTGGTCGGATGTGGCGGCGGCTCTGCGAGGAGGCGGCGGCAACGCAGCAAGGCGCGTGGGCGACTCACAAGGCGTCGAGAGCGGATGGATGGGGTGGAGGAGAGAGGCGGAGGCGGCGAGGCGAGTCGGGGAGGAGGTGGGAGGCGGCGGAGGAGGGCGTGAGGAGGCTGCGGCATGGTGGTGCTGCCATGGCGGTCGCCGTCAGTGGATCTGGGAGGTGGAGGAGGCAGGTCGGGTGGGGAAAGGAGCGGCCGGGTGGGGTGGGTGCACTGCGTGGGGTGGGAAAGGGATGGGTGGGGTGGGTGCTGCGTGGATCAGGGAGATGGAAATCATCGAGCGGGTGGGTGAATAGGGCCAATGGGCGAATGCCAGCAAGTGAGCATGGCGGCGATTACAGTAATGAGCCAATTGGCTCATAAGCGGCTCGAGCTCGGCTCGAATTTGCACCGAGTCAAAAGGTGGGCTTGGCTCGGCTCAAAAATTCACGAGCCGAGCCCGAGCCGTGCCGAGCCCGAGTCGAGCCTTGAGCCTCGAGCTATTTTTCCAGCCCTACTCCTGATCCTTCTTCCTTCGTCAGCTCACTTCCATAATGTCCCTCCTGGATGTTCAACTAGTTGAAGTTTTAATCAAATCAATGTGTGTTTTATGGTGTAGAAAATTGGATATAGGTATCTACTGAAGAGCAATGAACTTTATGGTGAGGTGCATAATTAGCCTTGAAGGCCTGAATTTGTCAAGTGTAATGAAATACTCATACAGAATAATTTGTATGTTTGATTTAGGAAAGGAAAGTTGGGTTGGAAAGTGCTGACTGTACTCTCTTCATGTTAGTTTTATACATAATACTTGTTTATAGTGCTGGCTGTACACTTTAAATTCTACGTCATAAATTTTCATGAAGTAAGCTTGCAGCATGACGCTTTTATGTAGCAAGACCAACGGAAGACATCTTTTGCATTAAGGGATAAAGAGAGGTAGTTTTCCAAAGTATATCAGAAGTAATATGGTGTTTTCAATCAAATCATGCTTCAAGATGCTAGAACTGATCTTATAACATGTTGGAAACGTCTTGAATCTCAACTATATTTGGTTGCTCAATTGTTATAGAATAATAATAGTTTATAGATTTCCCTTTTTTAGACAAATAGTTTATAGGTTTTTTACCAGGTCTGTTATGGCTAATTCTCGGTGGCTAATCTCAGTGCTAGATACGATAGAACAACTCGCCCTCTTGTCAACCAGACTCGTTCTTAGTCGACGCAAGGCTCTGAATTGTAAACTACTGAATAACTTATTTATTGTCTTCCCACAACCGAATCTGCTACCCTTTATATCAGAGAAGCCATCCTAACAAAACTTGCTAAAGATAACTATCCATATTTGGATTACAATTGCCTAAACAATAACTGCTATAAAGCTATAGATAAGTATCCCATATTTAGATTACAATTGCCTAAACAATACTGCCAGAAAGTCTGCTATCGCTACGTAACCGACAAAACTTCTTCATGCTGCATCGCTGCCGACTCCTTCAGGTTGTAGCGCGTAACCGAACTGGCTTCTTCAAGTTGTAGCGTGTAAGATATTGTCGTCGATGACTCGGCCTTCGGCTGCAGGCTCCAAGTCCACAACTGCTGACGTCGAACGTGAATTCTGGCGGCGACATTGATAGGTTTGACCGACAAATGAGTCCACAACAAGGTCCGCTTCGCATGCATGAAATTGTACTATGCAACAGTGCTTCTCTTCACACTAAAGGATACTACGCGTAGGCTCAGCTTTATGTGTGGAAAAAGAGAATATCTTGCAGAGAAGGTTCGGCACACAACGTAACAAAGAAGCACCCAGAAAATTTGGCAAAAAAGAAGCAATAACTTCAGTTTTGTTTTTAGCAAGCAACTCTCATGGATACATACATTCAATTCAGTGTTCCTCACTCACCAGAGAGAGGCTATTAGGATCAGTATATCAGACTCAAACTGGGTCGAACCCGTTTATTAATACTAAACTGCAATAGATTATCAGGTACAGATCCGGGCTGATTTGACCGTAAGCCGGCCATAGCTATTTTTCTCAACAATGATTTAACAGGCCAGCTGGGATAGAGAAAAACATAGTATTCAGAATTACATAGTTCAAGTTGAACGAAGTCAACAAATCCAAATCTTGCCTTTCCTCAAGTGACGGTGCACCATATATTTGTATGCATGATAAGGAAATGTCAACTACTAATGTGGAACAGTCTTGCTGACTGAGGAATAGAGGATAACCGTGTCGAGAAGCAAGTAATAACAATTGACCAGTTCAATATCAGCCTCAGACTGTTACACACGAATTTCAATTCATAGGACATCCTTTTCTGCATACTGTACTGACATCACGAGACAACCTTCCTAGAAGTTGCACTATTCCCATATGTGTGTAGACTTCAAGTATAACACACAAAAAAGTAGTAGGTATTTAATTTGTTAGGTGTGGAAAACTCCAAGGCGATGGCGAGTGAAGATTGTTAAATGCCATTCTCCAAGAGGCATAAGCTTCTTGTTTTTAGTAGGGACAGAGAACTGGCAAATAGCAATGGCACCTCTTCTCTTGTGCTTCCTCCAATTCTTGCTACTACTGGGCACCTCATCCGCTCAAGCACAGCTAAACATCACCTTGGGCTCCTCCTTGACACCCCAGGGACCAAACACCTCATGGGTCTCGCCCTCCGGCGACTTTGCATTCGGTTTCCGTCCCATAGAGGGCAACTCCTCCTCCTACCTCCTCGCCATCTGGTTCAACAAGATAGCTGAAAAGACTGTCGCTTGGTACGCTAAGACCAGCTCTGGCGGGCAAGATACAACACCAGTACAAGTGCCACCCAACTCTGTGCTCCGGCTCACAGATGGGGTGCTTTCGCTCCGCAACCCCTCCGGTGATGAGGTCTGGAATCCCCGAGTCACTGGTGTGGCCTATGCCAGAATGCTCGACACAGGTGACTTCATGCTTGTCGGCACAGATGGCACAACAAAGTGGGAAACCTTCCGCTTCCCAGCTGATACCATGCTACCCACACAAGTGCTCCCTCTGGGGAAGGCACTCCGCAGCCGTCTCATCGCCATGGACTACTCCAATGGCCGATTTGTTCTAAATGTGCAAATTGATGGGGATCTTGTGCTCTATCCAGTTGCTGTGCCTTCCGGACACCAATATGATAGGTACTGGGCCACTAATACAGTTGGGAATGGCTCACAGCTGGTGTTCAACGAAACCGGCAGGATATACTTCACCTTGACAAATGGCACACTGATCAATATCACTTTAGCAGGGGTGAACCAAATGGGTGACTTCTTACATCGTGCCACTCTTGACCCGGACGGACTGTTTCGGCAATATGTGTACCCGAAGAGCGCGAAGGCCAGAAGTCTATGGCCAAAGAAATGGACAGCGGTGAGCTCACTTCCCCAAAACATCTGCAACGCAATAAAAACGGAGGTAGGCAGTGGCGCATGCGGGTTCAACAGTTACTGCACCTTTGATGGCACCAAGAATCAGACAAGTTGCCTATGCCCAACACAATACAAGTTCTTTGATGAGGAGAGGAAGTACAAAGGGTGCAGGCCAGACTTTGAACCACAAAGTTGTGACCTGGATGAGACAGCGGCAGTGGCGCAGTTTGAGTTGAGACTGATCGATGGTGTTGATTGGCCTCTATCCGACTATGAGCAGTACAACCCCATAGACGAGACTGAGTGCCGGAGGCTGTGTGTGATTGATTGCTTCTGCGCCATGGCCGTGTTTGACCAAAACTCAAACACCTGCTGGAAGAAAAAGCTCCCACTATCAAATGGGAATATGGCGAGCAGTGTCCAGAGGACGGTTCTTCTCAAGGTACCTAGAAGCAACAATTCACAGTCCCAGCTCAACTGCGGCTCAAGCAAATGGAAGGACATGAAATATTGGATTCTTGGGAGTTCCTTACTTTTTGGGAGCTCTGTATTTGTAAACTTTCTCCTCATCTCTATTCTGCTTTTTGGTACTTATTGTGGCATCACCTCGAAAAAGAAGCTCCAGTCATCGCAATCATCAAGTAATTCTGGATTGCCGCTGAAGACATTCACGTACAGTGAGCTGGAAAAGGCAACCAGTAGTTTCCGTGAGGTGCTAGGCAGTGGTGCGTCTGGAGTTGTGTATAAAGGACAGCTGCAAAATGAGCTTGGGACCAACATTGCTGTCAAGAAAATTCAAAAGCTCCAGCAAGAGACTGAAAAGGAGTTTATGGTGGAAGTCAAACCATCGGACAGGCGTTTCACAAGAATTTGGTCAGGCTGCTTGGTTTCTGCAACGAGGAACAGAAAGATTGCTAGTGTATGAGTTCATGGCCAATGGCTCACTCAATGAATTCCTCTTCGCGATAATAAGCCACATTGGAACCTCCGTGTTCAAGTTGCACTCGGGGTAGCGAGGGCTGCTCTACTTACATGAGGAGTGTAGCACACAGATCATCCACTGCGACATAAAACCACAGAACATCCTTCTTGATGACAACTTTGGGCGAAGATTTCAGACTTTGGGATAGCAAAGCTTCTTGGGCCAATCAGAACCTGAGCGACCACTGGCATTCGTGGTACTCGAGGATCGTTGCCCCTGAGTGGTTCAAGAACATAGGGATTACTTCCAGGGTTGATGTTTACAGCTTTGGGGTGATCCTGCTAGAGCTTGTGTGTTGCAGGCGGAATGTGGACCTAGAGATCGCTGATGAGGATCAGACAATACTAACTTACTGGGCAAGCGATTGTTACAGGTGTGGGAGGATCGACTTGCTTGTGGAGGCGATGAGGAGGCAATCTTCAACATAAAAAGGTGGAACGCTTTGTGGCTGTGGCGCTGTGGTGCCTCCAGGAGGAGCCAATGATGCGGCCAACCATGCTTAAGGTGACACAAATGCTTGATGGAGCCGTGCAAATTCCCACACCTCCTGATCCCTCTTCCTTCATCAGTTCAATTCAGTGATGTCCTGCTTGTTAATAAATAAGTTGTAGTATAAAGCGAGATGATGCTATAGATTGATACTCTGATATAGCTGTCTATTAAAGCTTGAAAAATCATGGTAATATGGTAGTCAGGCACTTATGTCTAGGTGCAACAAATAGCATCACTAATGCATCTGTATACAAGATAAAGATATATGCATGTACCTATGTATGTCTTTGAATCTCTTTTAGTCGAACAGTCTCTACAATACCTCATAAAAAACATGCTCTGCAATAGAAAAGAGGCAAATGTAAGTACATTTGGCTAATAACTTATATCAATTTTCTACAAGTACATGGTTTGGGCAATTGGCATCAAACAATACTGAACGATGTTGTTTAGAAGTAAGCCATAAATCAAGAAAATTTTCTGACCAGCATATTTTACTACATTTAAAAATACGCCATCTTTTCCCAAAAAGAAAAGAAAAAAACACTGCGGTGTCAATATTTACAGAGTAACTTGGCCACTTTGATGCATTTCTACAGTAAAACAAACAAATGCCTTCTTTCAAACAAACAAATCCCAAACAACCACACCAAGAATGGTCACGAACAATTTAGTACCTCAATTGGTTTTATGCCAATAGCAAATTACCTGGAGAAAAAAAATGCCTCCACAGCCCCAATCGATGGACTCTCTACATCCCGCGACTGGGGATAAGAAGAACCAAGCGATGCAGTAACTAGCCGAATCAAGCTAATGCAATTCTTGTTCTACGAAATGATTTAGCACTAAATCGATACTCCATTTCACTGCTAATCCTACCATATACATGGTACATCCCACAGCATTCAACACTAGAAAAGGGAAAACGGAACAAAATAATTTTGTGACACCCAAAATCCTAATGGCATCGCAAACGCACTCGCGGCGTTTGACCTCAAAGGGGGAGCGAGAGGATTGGGAGCGTACAGATGGAGAGGCCAATTCGGTGAGGCACGACGCGACGCCACCTGCGCGCCAGTTGGTGTCCGCTTCTACATGAAAAATCAAAAATCGTAGTGGATCCCTCCATCCACCAGAGTGGAGTGGAGTGGAGAAGAGTGGAGCGGCGGCGGGCGAGCCGGAACCGGAGCGCAAGAGTGACCTGGGGAATTTTGCTGGGGGGTGAGGCGTCGTGTGAACCGGAGGAAGCTATGGAAGCAAGGATACGAAAACAGGGGCACAATCAGTACGAAGGATTCTGAGAGAATATAGAATCTTCTTAATTTTATGGAGAAATTTTTCCATCTGAAAATAAAATCTCTGTTGCCATTTGAAAACAATAGTAATAAAAATCTCGGTCATAAAAAAATCATAAATTTAAAGAAAAATCATAAATTTCAAACCAATGATTCATTCAAGGAATAGGATAACACATTATCCAATATTATGAATATAATGAAATCTGATCATCTACTATGATTGCTCTCAAGTCATATTTCCAACAGTCTCACTTGTACTAGAGTCAATCATTAAGGTATTTAATACCGATAGCTCTTGTGTGCGACTCATGCTTGGGTTGTGTGAGAGGCTTTGTTAACGGATCAGCAACATTTAAATCCGTATGAATTTTGCATATCTTAACATCTCCTCTATTCACTAACTGCGAATAAGATGATAACGCTTTGAGTATATGTTTGGACTTGATGGGATCTAGGCTCCTTAGCATGAGCAATGGCTCTATTGTTATCACAATAGAGATCTATCGAACTCGAGGCACTCGGAACCACACCAACTTCGACAAGGAACTTCCTAATCCAAACACATTCTTTCGCAGACTTGGAAGCGCAATGTACTCGACCTCGATCGTAGAATCAAGAATCGTCTCTCGCTTGGAACTTTTCCAACTCCTTTGCTCCTCCATTCAAAATGAATATAATACCAGTTGCGACGATAATCATCTTTGTCGGTTTGAAAGCTTGCATCGGTGTAACCATTTACAGCGAGCTCTTCATCACCGCCATAAACTAGAAATGCATCCTTAGTCCTTCTTAAGTACTTAAGGATGTTTTCCTCACCGTCTAGTGACCTTCATGGGATCGACTTGGTATTTGCTCATAACACTTAGAGCATATGATACATCCGTGGGTGTACATAGCATGGCATACATGATAGATCCAATGGTAGAAGCATATGGAATTCTACTTATTTTGTCTCGCTCATCAGTGGTCGTAGGACACTGATTCTTACTAAGATTAATGCCATGTGTCATGGGCAAGAAACCTTTCTTAGAATCTTGCGTGTTGAACCGTTTCAACACTTTGTCTATGTACATATCCTAGCTTAATCCAATTAGCCTCTTAAATCTATCTCTATAGATCCTTATACCAGAATATATCTTGCATCTCCTAAATCTTTCATTGAGAAACTATTTCTTAATGAAGTTTTAACAAATTCAAGCATTGGAATGTCATTTCAGACCGATAGTATGTCATCTACATACAAGATCGAAATACAAGCTTACTTCCACTAACCTTTTTGTAAACACAAGGTTCTTCTTAGTTCTTGATGAAGTCAAACCCTTTGACCACTTCATCAAAATGAATATTCAACTCAAGATGCTTGCTTCAATCTATAGATGGACTTATTAAGCTTGCATACCTTTCTAGCTTCCTTTGGATCGACAAAACCCTCGAGTGTGTCATGTACACATCCTCACTTAGGTTTCTATTAAGGAAAGCGTTTTGACATCCATCGCCATATCTCATAGTCGAAATATGCGACAATAGCTAAAATGATCTGAATAGATTTAAGCATTCTGACGGAGAGAAGGTTTCATCATAATCAACACCTTGAATTTATGCGAAACCCTTCATGACCGATCGTGCCTTATGAATATGAATATTTTCATCCATATCTATCTTTTCTTAAAGATCCACTTGCACTCAATGGTCTTAATACCATCGGTGCATCAACCAAGTTCAAACTTGATTATCATACATGGACTCTATTAGAATCTCATGGCCTCATGCTATGATTGAGTCTAGGTCCATCATTATACGCATAAGTTTTAGGCTCATCATTATTCACCAATAATCGTCATGCCCATACCTTATAGGCAATAGACGTGGCCTTTTTGATCTACGTGGGGCGGATGCCTCATCTACAGGTTCATCAACACTTTGTTCATCATGTAGAGGTTCAGTAGGAGTTGAAACATTTTCAGATGGTTCTCGAATTTCTTTGAGTTGTACCTTGCTCCCACTAACTCCTTTGGAAAGAAACTCTTTCTCCAAGAAGACACTATTACAGACAACAAACACTTTGTTATCAACCCGATTATAAAAATAATATCCTTTAGTTTCCTTAGGATACCCACAAAGAAGCACTTATCGAACTTGGGTGTAAGTTTGTCGGGACGTCAAAAGTTTAACATAGACATCACATCCCTAAATCTTTAGAAAAGACAAACTAGGACTCTTCCGGTCCATATCTCATATGGTGTCTTATCTACTAATTTAGATGGTACCTTATTTAAAGTAAAAACAGTAGTTTCTAGAGCGTAACCCCAAAAATACAATGGAAGATCCTATTGGCTCATCATTGATCGAACCATGTCCAACAAGGTCCTATTCGCGCTCGGACACCTCATTCCATTGTGGAGTGCCGGTGGTGTAAGGCGTGGAGCAATTCCACATAGTTTCAAATGATCACCAAACTCATGGCTCAAAAACTCACCTCCACGATCAGATCGTAAAGATTTAATTGTCTTGCCAAGTTTATTCTGTACCTCATTCTAGAACTCCTTGAACTTTTCAAAGGATTCCGACTTGTTCCTCATTAAATAGATATATCTATATCTACTATAGTCATCAGTGAAAGTAATGAAGTACTGAAAACCACCTCTAGCTGGTGTACTCATTGGTCCACACACATCAGTATGTATGAGTGCCAACAGGTCGGATGCCCTTTCACTCGACCCGGTGAAAGGTGTCTTGGTCATCTTCAGACCGGGCAAGACACATGTTTCAAATGATTCCAAATCAACTAAGTTGACATTCCATCACCATGGAGCTTCTTCATGCGTTTCTCACTTATGTGACCCAAACGACAATGCCATATGAAAGTGGAATTCAAATTATTAGGCCAAAGCCTCTTTGCATTAATATTATAGATGGGTGCATCATCAAGATTTAAAATATACAACCCGTTCAAAACAGGAGTATAGCCATAAAACATTTCATTCAAAAATATAGAACAACCATTGTTCTCTATTATGAATTTATAACCCTCTGCCATCAAACATGATCGAGAGATGATGTTCTACTTATGGTGGAACATAATAACAATTATTTAGTTCCATAATAAATCACGAAGGCAAAAGTAATGGCAAAGTCCCAGCGGCTAATGCGAGGAACTCTTGCTTTATTCTAGCGAAGATCCATCTCACCCCTTGTAATTCTCCTACACTTTGTTAGACTCGCATCGAATTGCAAATATGAGCAACCGATCCGATATCAAATACCCATGAGTTAACGGAAGAGTCGACAAAAAAACATCTATAACATTAATACGAAGTGGAGGTTTAGTTCCACCATTCTTTTTGAGATCAACCATGTATTTCTTCGGTTCCTTTTCCAATGGCACGGTTCCTTGCGGTAAAAGCATTCATTCTCTTGAGTCGGGCGGACTTGGTCTTGGGTTTAGGCTTGTTAGTTTGGATCTCATCAAAACTTTCTTCTTGCCCTTACCTTTAACCCAATTCTTAGCCTTCTTCTTGAAGCTAGTACTCTTTTGGACTATCATCACATGACAGTTGCTTTTCTTAATGTTGTCCTCTGCAGTCTTAAGCATCATATGCAATTCGGTGAGATTCTTGTCTAAGCCATTCATATGGAAGTTCAGAATGAACTGCCCATAGCTTGAAGGTAGCGAAGCAAGAATCAAATATGTAGCCAACTCTTGGCTAAGTGGAAAACCAAGTTTTTTCAAGCTCTGTGTGTAACCAACCATTTTGATCACATGAGGGCTCACCGGACTTCCCTCAGCTAGCTTACACCCAAATAATTTCTTTGAGATCTCATATCTCTCAGTCCTTACTTGTGTCTCAAACATACCTTTGGCGCCATGATCATATCGTGAGCCTCGATGTTCTCAAAGCTATACGAAGGTGCAGAGTTCATCATGACAAGCATGAGGCGACTAACATCAAGGGATTCATCACATGCCCTTTTATAGGCAATTTTAAGATTAGCAGCAGCATTTTCAGCAAGCACATCTGGAATTGGTTCCTCTAGAACATACTCCTTTTTATCTTGCCTAAGAACAATTCTCGAGGTTGCGGGACCAATCCATAAAATTTGTTCCATTCGGTTTTCCTTATCAAGTATCGAATGTAATGCAAAAGCGGATGTAATTCTGACGATTGGTGCCATGATCTACAACATAAATATGCAAAGCTAAGACATATGTTCAAGTAACTTCTATTAAACAATTTAATAAAGATACTCCCCTAAACACCATATCCCTCTTATGACATTTTAGTGGTTCAAGATCCATAATCGGTTAATCTACTAGTGAGCTTTGGCATCCTTTGCTAGAAGATTAGTGAATTTGGTAAGCAACCCTTTGCTAATCATATCTCTATATGACTCTTATTGTTGGGTAGCATCTCTATGCTCAGGCACTCAACCCTATGCCCCAAGGTCCATAACCATTATGATGAACTTGTCAAGCTAAACCAATGCTATGCGTGTAAGTATACGATACAAACCCATCTAGTCAAGTAATATTAATGGCACTCTGCTTTGCAAGACCTACCATTAAAATGGATGACTTTGGACAGTCTTGACCATAGGGAGGGCATCAATTTAACTTAATATTATGTGAGAGAAATTTACTTCTACCATGTTAAAAGCATCTAAAGCATTTAAATAACATGCATAGAAATAAAGGAACGAGGAATATAAGGGCATTCTGAGACAATCAAATTGCAATGTGATATAGTATGACCCTTCCACATGGTGATCTCCATCGCCAAGCATCCTATTCACCATGTCTCCAAGTGGTCGACTCCTCCAAGTACTCCCACTAAGCCATTACTCCTAATAGCACTAGTAATGAATCACAAGGAGTGAAGAAGCATCACAAGTCGACACACGAGGCCATTATACAAATATAGACTGACCTTGGGCTATAACAAGCATGACCGCAAGTCATGAATCTTACACACAAATATGCATCTCATACATGATACATTATGGGTCATACTATTCACATCAATTCCTGCAAAAACAAGTTATGCATAGAATCCAATTCTATCGAGTGACATGAACACACACTACATATAGCGCACAGTACGAATACCCAGCACGGCCTTGGAAATCATCGGATTAATCATATTAACCCTATTCCGAACCATTCCGATCAATGCCTTGATACGACCACATACTGCGGCACACTCCGATGGTGGAATTCCGACCGGTAGGAGTGATATGCAGTATGGTCATGGACAAGCGTAATAAACCATCTGGTCCTTATAAGCCCATACCTCCTCGTAAACCCATCTACTACCACCGAAAAACCAATCGATCTTATCGACTAGGGCCTAGATCATTCCATCTCTATGATCCGATCTAGGTTATCAGACCCAATCAGTAATAGATCCAATCTACTACTACCGCATATCAACTATATGCGACCGATCTAGATCAAAAACTACGCAGGATGGCTCTGATACCACTGTTGGGATACGGGTAGGCTACGATAGCAATAAATCAAAATTTCTACCACATAAACTAGGGCGTCGAGCAAGTAGATGATCACGGTCGTTACCACGGACAGCAGAGCGGCGGAAGAAGGGTTGGAGCGGCTGGTCCAATGAAGAGTCGTCGGTGCGGTGATCGATCGTCTCCTCCGATGACCTCTCGAGTTCCTTGTGAAGATCGCGGATCGTCCTCAAAGCGCAACAACAACGCGATGGCGCCTCTACAGTATCCACACATCCGGGAAGGAACAACCATACGCGGTGTGCTAGCACCAAGTCACGCAGTGAAACTCTCGAGGAGATGGCGGCTAGAGTTTTGGTGGAACAACTCAACTCACGACTTTCATGTGTTTTGTCTGTTACGTTCACCCGTGCTGCCCAATAGCCTCATGCATCTCCTTATATAGTGCTCGTGGCAGATCCTATCCGAACACGTTTGACGAATCGCATCCATACTGGTTTGTTCCAACCCGTTAAGTGCATGACCCGTTAGGTTCATGTGCAATCGGTTGTGACTTCGGAAACCCTTTCGATCACGAGTGGTTAGCGGTTCCTAGCAAGACATAACGATTCTCGAATACACACAAATTATATTGGGCGAACCTAAATGCAATATGATCTCGACCGAGTCCCCATCACTTATGACCGGTCCTATCTCTATCTGACCGATTCGTATTTGGTTACGACAGTTCATATTTAGTCACGGCGATTCGTAACTCCTTACGACCGAGTTTCGACCACTTTGTGATTTCGTTCGACTAGTCTACCACCAACTCGTATCTCTATCGACCGATCATGTGATCGAACTAAGTGACCTACTCATGTATTCTCCCTTTGCCTCATGATGTCTAGTTGAACTCGGGTGAGATGTTGTGTCATCTATAGGCATTCAATACTTTCTCGATCGAGTGTCGGATAACTTCACGTGGTGAATACTTGACCACTAGTGGCATGGCCATGCACTTTCTTTATCCGATCTGTGAGGGGCCTAGAGACATCTCTCTGTTATGTTAGGAGGGCAAATCCCATATATGACCGGTCACATTCCTCGCATGTTTCATAGCAAACCCGAAAGCTACCTTTATAACTACCTAGTTACAAATAGCGATTGGCAACCCCTAAGAGTGCTATTACACATGTAGGAAACCATGGTGATCTCAGGTCTAAGGATCATACATCACCATTGCTTGAGACCAACTAACGACACATAGAATCATAACAATCTCAATAGTGTCTCAAGGTGGGTCAATCCAACCCCATGTTCTCTAACATGTGTCCACATTATTGATTCGATATATCTATATCCATGGTGGTGAAACATAGTCATCAATCAATACATGTCTTTGGTGTTGGACGAAAAAGCGACTAGAGGGGGTGAATAGGAGCACTAACTATTTTTGCTTTGATCCGATTCAAACATGATATTGACTCAATAGCTATGAGAACTATGAAGATCAATATATATAAACATAGCGGAAGACTTGTACTTAAACCCTTCAAATCCCCAAAAAGCGACAAAAACACAAAAATCAGCCTTATGAGCAGTCTTGATAAGCGATATGATCGAACCGGATGAGCGATGGCGGTTGTACGCGATCCGGTTGAACCGGATGAACAGTGCCGGTCGTTCGCATGAGCAGTAAAATCGAGCGAATGAGCGATGCAACTGAAAAGCGAAATCAAAAATCGACATAACTTTTGATCCGTAATTCCAAACTTCACGAAACTTGAGACACACCTTCTCTAAGATATTAGGAACCTATTCCAATCAAAGACCGCGGAGATCCATGCCAAAGTTTCTACCTTTTTCAGATTGAACGAAGGGTACTCCAAAACCGAGCCAAAAACGAAATATGATCTAGAGACTTGCTCGTGGGTGATTGAGGATCAAGATGATTTTAGATGGGTTCCCACATGTCACAGCAAGTTAGATCACAGCAAGAAACCAACCAAAACTTCGCGGATCAAAGAAAGCTTCAAAATCATCAAATAGAGAAAAAAAGCAAATGAACTCATCTTTGAGAGAACTTTCTTTGGATTGATTTGATATGGTATTGGTTTCTGACCACTCCATCAATGGAGGACAAAGACTCAATACATGAGCACGAAATCAAATCCAACTCTCTAGAACCTAACCTCCACTAATCCTCTCCCTAAGCACAAAAGCAAAACTAGGGTTTACAATCCAATGAAAGGGTTGAGAGGTCTTTGGCGGCACCCTCTCCTATTTATAGTGGAGGCTTAGACCTTCTAGAAGAGTAACCATAATGGGCTCCGTTAAGGCCCAAAACAAGCGGGTCACCTGCGCACGCATTTTAAGCGCCGTCTTCAATTCTCTTGACCTAATCCACTTCTTGGCCTTACCGTCTTGCGCTTGATTGGCATTAGGTTACCAAAGCGGTATTGGTGAAATTACCAAAATACCCTTCTCGATCTTTTGCAAAGACCGAGTCCCATCTTCGTGAAACACCTCCATGCTTATGCGTGTAGGTTGATCAGCGACTCTCTTCATGTCGGCAAGTCTCTCCCGTCCGGCTCCCACCGAACCACCATCGCACTTGCACCGACCCCCACGCCGCTTGATCGAACCGTCGCCGAAGCGCCGTTCGGTCACCTTTGTCCCTCTTGTGCAATGCTCGACTCCATTGACCTCGCGGCATCCCGATCGTTACGGACCTCGGCTCTCAAGCTTAGTCCCGATCATCTTCGCCGATTGACCGTCATTGACCTCCAAGCAAACGCACATCAATAGACAAAGAAATCGAATCAGGAACAAGTTCTTCACAACTTGACCACGTTAGTCAAAACATGCATCATGCAACTCATATGCCATGAAACCCATGAACTTGACCTAACCCAAAAGCAATTCTCCAAGATAAGCGAAACTTCAGAAACCAAATCGGTACTCTGCCATGTTATGGCGGTACTACTTATTCTTGATAATCTGCACCCATAACTTGATCGTCTACCGCTCCTCAAGGAAATCCAAAACTTCCCAAAAACATCTTCTCTGGAAAATCCATACGCTCACAGCGATGCGTTAAAATCATCTTGGTACTACCAGGCAACCATAGCGTGGTACTACCGCTCCTCGAAATCCAAAACACAAGTTGCACTGGATTCGGAAAAACCATACCGCTTTGCTTGCGGTAATACCCAAGCGGTACTACCACTAAACACAAGCGGTACTACGCATCGCGGTAGTACGCGCGACCTGCCGGTACTACCGATTATCGACACTTCTCGAAAGCGAGTTTCAACAAAACCGAAAAGCGATCGTTTCGACAAACCAAAAGCTATTGCCAATTGTACCATCACATTAAGATCGTGAGCATATCCCCATGATATCCACAATCTCCCCTTGATGAACACATTGGCAATTTCCTGAATGCAAAATTTGAGGTTTGAAAAATAAAAACTTCGGCGTTTTAAGCTCGGAGGCATAACTTGGTCCAAAAGCAAGAAAAAGCAATGGAAATGACCAAGTTGGCTCGAGAATAGTATCGACAAGTGAGATCTGACAAAAGAAGGCAAAAGCTTCATTTTCGAAGCGGGTCAAAATCTCACTTAAGGTCCATATGAAAGAACAATTGTTCGAAATGACCTTTGATCATTGTGAGGTTCAAGAATTGCAAAACAAGTTCAGAAGAGCAATAAAACCATAAGAATGCAAATAAGAAACTCCCCCTCACTATGATCCTCAAATTTCAGAAAATTTCAAAATTTCCATTTTTCTCCAAGTAACTCCCCCTTTTTCATAACTCCCATTTTTCTCCCTTTTTTCAACCATCTTCTCCCCCTTTGACAATGGAGTCATCAAGGAATCACGCCTTCCTCTCATCCAGAGATGACAAATGCAAAATGAGGAAAAAGCATAAGAAGGAGCATGCATGAGATGCAATGGAGTGGCTTCAATTTTTTGTATTTTTCAATTTTTGAATACAAGAAGCTTTGGAGATTACCCAAAAGAACAAGTTAGCATTTCTAAAGTTGCACAAACAACATATCAAGCCTAACAACGCTAGCAAGATCATGATAAAACATATATAACAAAACTAAGCAAGAAGGCTCAATATAAAGCAATGAATTTTAGCATTTTAAGCAAAGCTTCAAATCTAGCAAGTTCATCAACAGTGATCTTAAAATGATCTTGGCCATGTCAAAATGTCATAGTTAGATCAAAAAGCTAACAAAGACCACATTAAGAGACAAATAGGTCTGAATTGAATCATTTTGCTCAATTTTCTCAAGCGCCCATTTTCCAGCTGTTCCTCAATAGCAATAAATATTCAAGTTGATAAAAGGTCTATCTTAGTAAAGAAGATCTGGACTAGGAGCCATCCACAATCTCTTCCTAAGCTTCAACCAATTTGACAATTTGCATTTTTAGCATTGTGCTAGATCTCAAGCCTCACTCGACCATCCCAAGCAACAAAAGCTTAAGAGAGTGGTCTAGGTCATCCAAAACTCCCCGAGTTCATGCCTAGTACAATGGCGAGCGTCTCATGAGAAAAGGATTGGTGAGATCGGTTTTTTTAGCACAAAAGATATCATTTTTATTTTGCACAAGAGCGGTTTTAGATTCTCAAGAACACAAGAAGCTCAAGTAATGATCAAAGCTAGATTCAAGAGCTAACAAAGCAATTTTGACAGGGCCAATGTTATAAAAGGAGCATTAATTGCATGGCGGCTAAACAATTCACAAATTGCTAATTTCTTAGTTCAAGTTGTTTTTCAAGTTCTAGCTCATACTGACAAAGACTTAGCTACACATGTGAAAGCATGATAATTCTAGCAAGTCAAAGAACTAGACATGGCATTGAGCAAGAATTTGAAACACTAAAGCTCCAAGGGTAATAAGCAAAGCTTCATCAATTTTAAAAGATAAGCGAGAAAAGCTTATATTACAATGCATCTTTTGGATTTTTCATATGAATGCAATATGATACAATGAGATGCGAGGAAAAGCTCAAAAAGCCTAAGCGATCAAAAGATCAACAAGTTCAAAAGAAAAACAAGAAAAGATCAAATGAACAAGGAAAGATCGGAAAAGATCCAACTCCCTCAACCCAACCCATAGGGATAAATTACCCTAACTCACTCCTCAAGGTGGCAAACCTTGTTGGGTCTAAAGGCTTGGTGAGGATATCGGCTACTTGAGCCTCGGACTCCACAAAATGCGAGCACAATATCACCCTTCTCAGCGTGATCTCTAAGGAAGTGATAGTGAATGTCTATGTGCTTGGTCCTAGAATGTTGCCTTGGGTTTTAGCAATGTTAATAGCGAAGTGTTATCACGAGAAAAGAGAACACTAGCAAAGGTTAACCCAAAATCCTTAGAGTGGAGACCATCCACAAAATCTAACTCTGACAACTAGCGTGACTACATATTGACAATGGTGGATTGTGCAAGCAAGACCTTCCTAGAAGACCAAGAGACAAGAGAAGTGCCTAGAAATGACATGTACGGATGTGCTCTTCCTATCTAGCCTCTGACATAAAATCGAATGAAAACCCCGAATGGACGTGAAGAAGAACAAGAATACCAAATGCCATCTTGAAGGGTAGAGTGTAAGTACTGAAAATAAACGCTTAACGGCTTGGCGATGTGAAGTCCTCGGTGATGCACGAAACCTCATGATGCGGACCACGAAGTGGATGTCCGGTCTTGAGGCCGTCAGTCTGAAGGAGCCAATCATCTTTGCGGTACTCGTGTTGATCCCGGCTTCTCCTTCCTCATCTGGATCCAAAAGCAGTCGAAATCGCCATGGGAGTGGCGATAAACTGCGATCACCCATATCAAAAGCGCTTGAGTAAATACTTGGTGTGCCGTTTGATGGATGAAGATCCCTTCCTTGCATTGCTTGATTTGTAATCGAGAAAATAATTGAGTTCTCCCATCATGCTCATCTCAAATTCCACGGACATGGTCTCGAAAAAGCGGAAACAAGAGCATTAGAGGAACCACCAAAGATAATATCATCAACATATATCTGAACAAGCAGGAAGTCATTGCCATGCCTAAGAATGAAAAGAGTCTTATCCACTTTTCCCATTTTAAAATCATTCTTAAGCAAGAAGGTCTTAAGTCTTTCATACCAGGCTCTAGGGGCTTGCTTAAGACCATACAAGGCTTTGGATAGCTTAAAAACACGATCGAGGTGCTTGGGATCCTCAAAGCCGGGGTTGCCTAACATACACTTCCTCCTCTATAAAACCATTGGAGAAGGCACTCTTAACATCCATTTGATGCAACCTAAAACCTTTAGATGCAGACAAATGCAAGCGAAATCTGAATGGCTTCTAGTCTAGCAATAGGAGCGAATGTCTCATCAAAATCTAACCCCTCAACCTGGCTAAAGCCCTGAGCTACCAACCTAGCCTTGTTTGTAACCACAGAACCATCCTCATTTTGTTTATTTTCGAACACCCAACGAGTTCCTATGACATTATGTCCACTAGGAGGTTCTACAAGATTCCAAACTTTATTTCTTTCAAAATTCTCTAACTCCTCATGCATGGCATTGACCCAACTAGCATCGAGATAAAGCATGTGATATATCTTTGGGTTCAAAAGAAGCTACAAATCAGAGTGAGAGAAAAGACTTGGATCATGATACAGGCGAGTGACTCGCTCATGGAGATTACCAATGATCGATCCGGAGGTGTTGCTACGAATGTGCAAAGGCGCTGGGGAGATAGCATCTCCTCAACCTCATGATGCTGGCGATGAAGAAATCGCGGGAGCCTCAATTGGAGGTGAAGCGATCGTGGCGAGGTTACGGAGCTTGAAGCGACTTACCTTTGGAACATCGACAGCGGTGAAGGAGCAAAATCAAGTTCATCCTCATCTTCTTCAACAAAAATGCTCTCTGTCACCTATAAGTCACGAAACATCGGATCTAGCTCGGGGCTAGTCTCATCGAAAGTGACATTGCATGTCTCTGGACAATGTTAGTTTCAACATTAAAACCGAAAACCCTCGAATGAGCGGGATAACCCGAAATAAGCCATCACAAGTCCTTGATTCAAATTTATCTAGGTTCCTGTCTTGAGAATAAAACACTTCGATCCAAAGACTCGAAAGTGAGAAGCAGAGGGTTTTCTACCAAAGCGAAGCTCATAAGAAGTCTTGCCCAAAGATGGTCTCAAAAGACACGGTTTGAAATATGGCAAGTTTGTAGCAATAGCCGACCCAAAATCTCCTCGGTGTGCTATACTCATCGGCATCGTTCTAGCCATCTCAACTAGAGTCTGTTCTTCCTTTCCTAGCGCTATTTTGTTGAGGGGCGTGTGGAGAAAGAAGCGATGCTCAATCTGCGCTTCGGCACAAAAGAGGCAAAAGAAGCATTCTTGAACTCCGTGCCATTGTCACTGCGGATAGCTCTCAAGGCACCAGGAAGTTCAGAAGCCAAACGAAGAACAAGGTCATGAAAATGATCAAAAGCCTCATCCTTCGAAGCAAGAAAGAACACCCAAGAGTATCTCGAAAAATCATCGACTATGACAAGAATGTACCAATTGTCACCGATCGCCAGAACCTAGCGGGACCAGCGGTATCCATATGAAGCAAGCGTCGGTCCGTCGGTCCATAACCATAGTAAATGGCGGGTGTGGCGGCAACTTGCTTGCCATGCCTACTGAAGCGCTATCTGACATCCTTGCGACTTTGAGTTTAGGCAAACCGCTCATGAGATCAAGGCCGCTAACTTCGTGTCGGATGATCAAAACCAATGTGCCCCCAAGTCGATTGCCAAAGCGGATATCGAAGAAGATGCAATCAAACATTTGAGAGATCCGACAAGCGATTCGAAAAATCGGCTCAAAAATTCTACCAACTCTAGAAATCCCAAAAGCGAGCTCACCAAAAGAATCAAGCACACGACGAGCGTTCTTCCTAAAACAAGTCTCATAGCCATCATCGAGAAGGCGTGAAGCAGAAAGGAGATTGTACCTTAGCTTAGACACAAAGCGGCGTCCTTGAGAATGAACTTGTCGTTCACCCTAATCATTCAGTTCCTTCAATGCGCCCTTGTGTATCATCTCCAAAGGTGATGAAGTCATCACTGTTGATCGCGTGAAGGAGGTGAACCATCTTGAGTCTCGGTCATGTGGCGTGAACACGGTCGGCGAACCATGTGTTCTTCCCCTTCGCGCCAATCACGAAAATCAAGGAACAAAAAAGCGATGTGTCTCAATCTGGGGTTAGTTAAAAGCGACTTGGGAACCCGATCTTGAGACACTCGTCTGCTGTAGTATGCAAAGCGGATGTGCTATCCTTGACTTTATTAGCGGTTTTATTATGAGCAATGGTAACAAAACATGAGATGCATCTGTCTAGGAACATGGTGATGAGCATGTGCAACAAATCCTAGGCGGGGTTCTTCTTTTATGCGTGACCATGTCTCATAAAAGCTCTAGGTTGATTAGATGACATTCTAGCAATATTTTTCTTAGCGTTCTTCAACATACGCATGTGAGAACTCAACCAAATGTCCACTCTTCTTGCAATAGGTGCAATGGTATTTTGTACCACTAGGAGAAGCACCTTTTGCCTTAAAAGAAGGTTGGACAAACCTATGATTTAAAAGCAGTTTTTGCGCGGTTGGGTTTTAAATTCAACTAAGCCATTTTCCAAGACACGAATGACATTAGGCTTGGACATATCTGGCGAGTTGTATCCTAAACCTTGCTTCTTAAAGGAGTTTTAGATTTATCTAGAATCATGTTTAACTGTTTTTCACCATTAGAGAATCTTTCTAAAGTTTCCTTGAGATATGCATTCTCTTTTTCAATATTAGCACATGATTCACAAGTCTTGCCCTTAATGGCTCTAGCATGTTTCTCCTTAAGATGAGCAACTTCAAGCTTATAAGCGGCACAAGAGGCATAAGATGTAGAATCAATTGAGTTCTTAAGCTTGGCAAATTTAGCTCTAAGCGCTTCTAGAATATCCTTAACTTCATGTTAGCGCTCTAGCGAGAAAGAGCAAAAGCTAGATTTCACATTACGAAGCATCCAACTTGCTAGACTCTAAGCATTTTTCACATGGAGCAGATTTAACATCAATTAGCTCAGTTCTAGCATTTTCAAGTTGATGCAAAGCAATATCATGAATGATTGTAGCTTAGGCAGTTCGGAGTGCAAAGCATGGCAGGATGAACATTCATCAACATCTAGACTCTTAGCATTCACAATCTCTAATGTCAAATTCTCGACTTGTGATTCTAGATCCTTGTTCCTAGCCATGGTGAACTTTAAAGCTTTATCTTGACTAAGCAATTGCTCATACATGTTATCGCATCTAGCAGAAAGAACATCATAGGAGAGAGGTACCTCATCGTCGTCATTGGCGTCGGCGAGTCGCCATGAAGCACATGCCGGTGAAATCCTTGGCCTTTCCTTCTTGTCTTGAGACATCTCCTCCTCCTTGTCCTCCTCGCTCCCGGAGTCCACATCGCTCATGGATTGATCTCCAGCGGCAAGGACTCGGTGGCAACCTTCATGAGCTTGGCGACATCATACTTGGACTTGCCCCTTTAGGCTTCTTCGAGCGGGGTTCTCATTCTTGTGGTTGCCCTTACCTTTCGACTTGGGGCGGTTGGCGGATGTGATATAGCTCTCCACACTCATAGCATGTCACGGGACCACCTCTCTTTCTGTTTTTGATATTGTTATATGCGGTGTGACTTTCTTGGCTAAAAGAGCTAAATCAGCCTCGGGAAGACTCTCAAACTCTTCTTCTTGAATAGCGAGATAAACACGCAAGAGAAAAACCGGAAGAAGTCTCAAAAGAATCATCGAGTCCTTTGAGAGGATCAGCCACCAAAGCCATGTTATCCTTCTTAGGATTACCGCCTCTCTTGATCTCATGAGTTTTAGCTTGCTATAAAGCAGCTCAAAGTGAGATTAGAGATCGGCGTTCTCCTCTATGGAAGTTGCCTTCATCTCCCACTCCTTGGTGTTGATTGCAACCAAGAGGTGGGTGGCATTCTCAGATTGAGAGTACTCAATACCAACAGCTTTCATCTGATTGATCACCTTGTTAAGCGAGTAAAGCGTCATCGATGCTCTCACGGGGCGCATCTCGAATTTGTTATACTATAAACTTGTAGACCGTCTGGCGCACTTGCTTGATTTGGGATGATCCCTCATGGTAAGTTTCCAGGGTGTGCCAAATCTCATGTGCGGTCATAAGGTTGCAAATTCTATCATACTCTTGCCTACCAAGCCCGGCATATAGAAGGTTCTTTGCCTTGTTGTTGTTAGCCAAGAGGCTGCTTTGGCCGGTAGCAACCGAACAAAAGCGGCGGGCTCGAACAACCTCCCATATAGCATGTCCTTCGCTCTCAAGAAAAACTCGCATGCGATTCTTCCGATAGGCATAGTCGAGCCCATCAAAGACATGCGGCTTGGTGAGTACTTATCCATCGCCAAGTTCGATGGACCGGTTAAGATCAAGATTGAACTAGCAGGGCTCGATACCACTTGTTGGACCAAAAAGGCGACTAGAGGGGTGAATAGGAGCACTAACTATTTTTCGCTTTGATCCGATTCAAACATGATATTGACTCCAATAGCTATGAGAACTATGAAGATCAATATATATAAGCATAGCGGAAGACTTGTGCTTAAACCCTTCAAATCCCCAAAAAAGCGACAAAAAACACAAAAATCGGCCTTATGAGCAGTCGCGATGCGATGAATGATCGAGCCGGATGAGCAGATGGTGGTTGTACCGTAGTCGGTTGAACCGGATGAGCAGTGCGGTCATTCGCATGAACGATAAAATCGGGCGAATGAGCGATGAAACGACTGAAAAGCGAAATCAAAAATCGACATAACTTTTGATCCGTAATTCCAAACTTCACGAAACTTGAGACACACCTTTCTAAGATATTAGGAACCTATTCCAATCAAAGATCGCGGAGATCCATGCCAAAGTTTCTACCTTTTTCAGATTGAGCGAAGGTGCTCCAAAACCGAGCCAAAAGCGAAATATGATCTAGAGACTTGCTCGTGGGTGATTGATGATCAAGATGATCTTAGATGGGTTCCCACATGTCACAGCAAGTTAGATCACGAAAGAAACCAACCAAAACTCACGGATCAAAGAAAGCTTCAAAATCATCAAATAGAGAGAAAAAAAGCAAATGAACTCATCTTTGAGAGAACTTTCTTTGGATTGATTTGATATGATATTGGTTTCTGACCACTCCATCAATGGAGGACAAAGACTCAATACATGAGCACGAAATCAAATCCAACTCTCTAGAACCTAACCTCCACTAATCCTCTCCCTAAGCACAAAAGCAAAACTAGGGTTTACAATGCAATGAAAGGGTTGAGAGGTGCTAGCGACACCCTCTCCTATTTATAGTGGAGGCTTAGACCTTCTAGAAGAGTAACCATAATGGGCTCCGTTAAGGCCCAAAACAAGCGGGTCACACACATACGTATTTTAAAGCGCCGTCTTCAATTCTCTTGACCTAATCCACTTCTTGGCCTTGTCTTGCGCCGATTGGCATTAGGTCACCAAAGCGTATTTGGTGAAATTACCAAAATACCCTTCTCGATCTTTTGCAAAGACCAGAGTCCCATCTTCGTGAAACACCTCCATGCTTCCATGCGTGTAGGTTGATCCGCGACTCTCTTCATGTCGGCAAGTCTCTCCCATCCGGCTCCCAAGAACCACCATCGCACTTGCAGGCCCCGCATCGCTTGTCGAACCGTCGCACCGACTGCGGATTCGGTCACCTTTATCCCTCTTGTGCAATGCTCGACTCCATTGACCTCACCCGGCATCCCCGATCGTTCGGACCTCGGCTCTCCAAGCTTAGTCCCGATCATCTTCATGGATTGACCGTCATTGACCTCCAAGCAACACCGCACATCAATAGACAAAGAAATCGAATCAGGAACAAGTTCTTCACAACTTGACTCACGTTAGTCAAAACATGCATCATGCAACTCATATGCCATGAAACCCATGAACTTGACCTAACCCAAAAGCAATTCTCCAAGATAAACGAAACTCAGAAACCAAATCGGTACTACAGCCATGTTATGGTTTGGTACTCTGCTTATCTTGATAATCTGCACCCATAACTAACGATCGTCTGCGCTCCTCAAGGAAATCCAAAACTTCCCAAAAACATCTTCTCTGGAAAATCCATACCGCTCACCGCGATCGTTCGTCATCGCGGTACTCACAAGCAACCATAGCGGCGGTACTACCGCTCCTCGAAATCCAAAACACAAGTTGCACTCGTTACGGAAAAACCATACGCTTTGCTTGCGGTAATACCGCCGGTACTACCGCTAAACACAAGCCGGTACTACGCTTATCAGCGGTGATAGTACTGCGCATTACAGCCGGTACTACCGATTATCCTAACACTTCTTTGAAAGCAGATTTCAACAAAACCGAAAGCGATCATTTCGACAAACCAAAGAAGCTATTGCCAATTGTACCATCACATTAAGATCGTGAGCATATCCCCATGATATTCACAGCTGGTCGATAGAGTCAATAGTGTTTTGACCATTGACATCCGACTAGGGATACATTTAGAACGACATCATATAAGTTAAGAGTTTTACCAACAAGTCACATACTTGTTAATCTTCATAACTAATGATTTATTCAAGGAGCAGGATAACACATTATCAATATTATGAACATAATGAAAAACAATCATCTCTATGATTGCCACTAGAACATATTTCCAACAAACTCTTGGTCTATCATTGAGTGCGTGATTGGGAAGAATAGTGACAAGTCTAAGATGGCGACTCACGGAAAGAGATTGAAGAATATGATGAGTTTGTTCTTTTAGATCTCGAGGAGGAGTATAGCGAGCTTCTATACAAAACATTAGCTTTCTTTAAAAATTTGTCTATCACGATGTTAGATTCGACTTCTATGTTAAAGTTGTTGATGATATTTACTTGAGACGATAGACTTTCCTTGTTTTTGACTAAGGGCGTTCACATACACAAACATACCTTGGATGCATGAAGGGCTGTTTTCTTGATCTAGAGTTGAGTAGCACGAGCCACAATCCTACTTACTTTGATCGGAATACTTCCTCGTGCTTATGGACCTACTTATGCTTTATCGGTGATGTGGTGGCAAGCTTGGTTGCCTTGAGAAACAACGAGGGGTGGTCAATATCGAGGCTAGAGTTTTTACATCGTTGTCTTCCATCTCACGGTTGAGGCAAGTGCCTATAGTAATAATGTGTTGCTTTATTTCATAATTGATGAATGCCATGGTTTAATGATGAAGCTTTAAGTTTGATAATGTTGATGAGTATTACTTTTCATGATGAGTTGATATCATGCTTTAAATTTTGTATCATGGCATACATTTCTGTATCTTGGTCTACATGGTAGCCAAGGTTTGTTCTTTTGAGATCCCCATCATACCTTTGGGCGGGCTTGGGTCCCCACACTCATGGAGTGTGGGTATTGAATCCTGTGCCTACAGTCCTGAGCCTTGAGTATGTATCGAGATCCCGTCATGCCTTTGGGCGGGCTTGGGTCCCCACACTCGTGGAGTGTGGGCATTGGATCCCTGTGCCTAGAGGGCACAGGCCTTGAGTATGTATCGGATCCCCGTCATGCATTGGATGGGCTTGGGTCCCCACACTCGTGGAGTGTGGGCATTTGATCCCCATGCCTAGAGGGCACAGGCTATGAGTATGTATCGACAGATACATTACTTGGCATTACCGGTAATTGCAAAGAAGTTGAAGAAGGTGCATTCATGACATGTTCATTGCATTTCTGCATAAGAAATGGATTTGTTTGTTTAGCATTTAATGTTGTTGTTCATGATGGGATTGCTTATTCCCTTTGACTACTTATGATGCTATCATAAGAGATGGATTTGTGGTATATAATGATGTTATTCATGATGAGACTATTTATTCCCTTTGGCTGATTATGATGCTTGGTTATTTATTTCTATTGCACTTTGCTGAGTCGTGGACTCACACTTGCTGTGTTGTGCTTTCTTGGTACCCCTCGAGGCAGCGACATGCATGGGAAGGGGTAGACATGGTGCATGTCACATAAACACAAAACACAATGAATAAACTAGTCCAATTATCCACAATTCATATTCTTGATAATTGCTCTAGATTCAGATTGTGACCATCCTTCGTGGTGGTTGTTTTAATTGTGATCATGGATGATCCATTTATGTTCATATTCATTCGTTGATTGATTTCATTTAATTCTAGTTGATGGATAGAATGGTTGTTTGGATTATTCTATCATCCCGTAGTTGTCTTGATCATTGATACTTTAGATGAATCTATTTGTTTATTGGCTACCTTAGGGTAGCTTGATATTAGTTTGTCTTAGATCATTAAATGAAGAGAAGGCAACATGTTTGATTTATATTCAATTGAGAGAGGATGTTACTACAATTGAATATTTGTAGATTGTGCTAGTTCTTGAAGATTGGCATTATGTCATTCATGAATGAATGTTTGGTTAATGGTTTATTAATATGTTGAAATTAATTGGTTGATAGAGTAGTTGGTAGCATCTGGGCTCTATGTTGAAATTTGGGTGCTCTGAGGATGCCCTTTGGATTATACTTTAGTTGTTTAGCATGCTCTGATTATCTGTGTTGATTAGTTTAAATTGGTTGATTGGAATATTGTTTGCTGATGTATTGAACTGTTAGAACCTCCGGTATAGCCATCTATACAAAGGAGGTTCTGCCGAATTTTAGAGAATTGTCTTAGTTTTATGTGGTTAAAATGTTAGCTTAGTAGCAGTCTAGGCTCATATTGAGCTGGGGTGTTACAATTGGTATTAGAGCGGGCTTTAGGTCCGTGGTAGTTGAAACTTTAAATTGACACACTGTGCACAGTAAGATGGGAATGGGTCAAGCATTGCATTTACGTTTTTGTTTTGTTGCTTTGAGCATTGCTGTTATGAATTGGTTATGAATATTTATGATATACTTATATGATTATTATATGTTGTAATAGTAGATGATGAGATATCGAGTTCATGCTTGTAACCTTGGGTTGCCAGGTTGCACCACCGTTTGGGGTATCACGATTATTGGAGTGTCTACCTTGAATCATCTAGTTCGGTGGTGAGTATGAGTTTCTTTGGGAGAATTTTTGTCTTCCTTGAGTTTGGAATGGTTGTTATTGTTGGAATCACGGTGGATGAGTTTTTTGGATTAGTGGTTCATTGCGGTTGAGGGAATTCATTGGTCTTTATTGATTTCTTAAAGCAAACATTTGTTCTCCGAATGACGAGTTGTTTCTTTGCTTATAAGCGTAGTTGATTTAAAAGATTGATCTTTATTTGGAAGTTCTATCCTTCTTGTTTGGAAACACGACTCGTTTAGTCGCTTGGTACTTTGGTTATTGAGAGCTTTATTTTGCGTTCTTAAACGTGAGGAAGCTTTGGTTCAAATATATTCATTTCAAGGTATTTTGAGTTTGAAGTTTAATTCTTCTCTTTTGAGAGAAAGTGTCCAGCTCTTTTGCATTGTCCTGCCTTTGTTAAGACGGAGCAATTGTTGTCTCTCCGACTGATGAGTTATCTTTGCTACTTGTAAATGCTGTCATTGACAAGATTGTTCTTTTTCATGAAAGTTCTACCTTTCTTATTGAAAAATATGATCCGATGATTCGTTTGGTATTTAGGATAATGGAAACTACCTTTTACAAATTTCATTGAAGAAAGTTTTGACTATACTCATTTCTTTTGGAGTATTTGGAGTGTTGGAGTTTAGAACCTTTTCTTTGAATCAAAAGTGTCAAAACCCTTTGCAAGTTTGTGGTGTTAAGTGAAAGCGTAAGTAAAGAAGATAATTGATAATGTTTATGACATCAAGTTTGGTCTTTGGCATGATGCATAATTAATCTTAAGCGATATCCTCGGTAGTGTAGCGGTTAATTTCTTCTTTGCCTTGTAATGATTGCATGACGAGTTGTGATTTAGAATATATTTATTCCTAATTAGAATCAACAGCGTTACTAAGGAGGGCGAATATCAGTATGAATCTATCTTGTAAACATCTTCTTGATGATCTCACATAAATACTAGACTTACATAATTCACGATAGGCTAAAATTGTTGAAATCTGTATAAAGGACTAGATGAATGTTGGTGTAATGAGTGCTGAAGTTGGTGTTGATCACACCAATAGTTGAGTAGATGAATTTCGTAAGTGGTCTTTGATAGTGTGCCTTGTGAAATTGTTATTGCACAGTATGATCTTGTTAAAATAAATTTGTTTCAACCTTGTTACTTGTGTTTCTTTTAGAAATTTTTAGGATGGAGTAATAAAGGTTGATGATTCTTGGTTCTAACGTATGTTATCGATGTTATTAAAATTGTCGAATGTGAGATTGATGTCAATTCTCATAGTCATTTGATCACCTATGGTGATATTGCTTAAATGAGAATATTTCAAGCTTTGCTTTCGTGATCTGTTGGGAGCTCATGAATTTTACGGTAGCTGAAATTATTTTAAATAAAATAAGGTATTGACTTGTCTGTTGGTTCTTAAGAGATTAGTGTGATTTAATCTTAAAGGCACTTTTATGCGAGTTGGCAATGTGAGGTTGCAATCAAAGAAAAATTATTGTGTTGATTCCTTTAAGAGGAGAATAATTTGCTTGCTTTTCGTGAAATTACGTAAATGAAAATGTTTTGAGTTTTGTGGTGAGATCATTTGGATCTCATGTTTCATGAGTAGTTGAGCTGTTAGAACAAATATGATTATTGGTTCTTAATTAGTTCTTGTGGTTTGGATTAAAGAACTTATCTTGTTCATTGTGGCAAAGTGGTGTATAGTCAAAGGGTTAATTTAGGTGTTAAAGGAAAGAGTCTTGATGAAGAGTATTTGAGAATTAGAGTCAAGTTTTATAACTTGTGGTTATTTGAATCGTGCTTAAACTTTACGCTCTTTCGCACAAGAGTTGTCGAGTTTCAATCGCAATGTCATTTTCTTATTGGTTGTTATTTGCAATTCCTTTTTGAGGATGTGTGCCCTCAATTATGAACTCAACTTTCGTTTTCCAAGATCATCGTTATTGGATTATTTCTTGTGGTTTCGTGCTCCTTTGTGAGAACAACGTTTTCGATGTGTGAAACTTGTCCTAGTTCGCCTCTTTCTTACGAGAAAGGGGTCCACGATTTGTGTTGTAAGTTTTACAAAGCGTAAATTGGCAACCTGTTTGGTGGTGGTTAAGTAATTATAGTGGTGAGATTTTGCTACCAAGCTATTGAAGGAGTAGTAGAAGGTGGCGGCATTGACACGTAACTCTTGGAGAAAATTTGATTCAAATGGAATAATTGTCCTTTGAAGTACAATTGATTGGTGTTACGACCAAGTGGAACCTATGGTAAAGTGCAGCCCCAGAACCTTAGTATATGTTGAAATGTTGGGATCATCAAAAGTATGGAAATCTTGATCAAGTTTAGACCGTCGCGATTGGGTTGTTATTGCGAGATTGTGTATATGATTCTTGATGATGAGATTTAATGGGATTTGGATTACATAGTAGTTTAATCGTTGTGGTAATTAATGGGATAGTAGGAAAGGTTGAATCACTACTACAGAAAAGGTCTTCATAGACGGTTCAAAAACGTCATTACAGACGGTTTTCAAAGCCGTCTGAGTTTATGGGTCAGTGATGACATGAGGTCATCACAGACGGTTTTCAAACCGCCTGTGATGCATGCTATCACAGACGGTTATTAACTCAGAACCGTCTATGATATATGCCTATCACAGACGGTTCGTGTTTAGAACCATCTGTGATAACTGTCTATCACAGACGGTTCATTTCTAGAACCGTCTATGATAAATGTATATCACAGACGGTTCTAAACAAGAACCGTCTGTGATAACTGCCTATCACAGACGGTTCATGTTTAGAACCGTCTATGATATATATAAAAAACCTCCAAGCAATGGCTTCTTGTACCTTTAGTGTGTGTGTGTGTGTGTGTGTGTGTATATATATATATCGTTTGTAGTTCCCAGCCACTTTCGGGGGGTCGTGAAGGAGGATGACACAGCTACCACGAGCAACCTCTCATCGAGCCCCTGCAAATTCAAGAAGTGAGGCTGCATGTATCAGCAACCAACCATTTTTTGATGTCAAGTCCAATTACCTATCGACGACATGCAGCCAGGTAATTGTATGTTCACGCGCTTTCTCTTGCGGCCTCACTTCTTGAATTTGCGGGGTCTCGATGACAAGTTGTTCGTGGCACTGCCTCATCCTCCTCACGACCCACCAAAAGGGCTAGGGACTACAAACTATATATATATATATATATATATATATATATATATATATATATATATATATATATATATATAGAAGGTTTTAAAGGCACAAGTGACCACTACTTGGAGGAGGTTTTATAGAGAAGAGATCGATAATAGAATGGTAGAAGCATTATCGTGCACGGGACGCAAGGGAGGAGAACTTGACACAGGACACAAATCTGAAAAGTTAATTGCGGCCAAGTCCCATCCAAACCACATCGATCCCATGTAAGCTAACCAAGCACAAAGAACCGGCATCAATAACCCTCAGTACCCATCAGAGATCATTAACCAAACCCACCATTTTGCCCCATTCATTTTTGTCAATCTGAACCCACAGCATGAACTAAGCAAGATGCACAGAATGCACATACACCAATAGCCATCAGTTTACATCACAAAGCGAGGGGACTATTAATATGAACTAATTATCAATTCAATTTCAGCATAAGACTATTAACATCATTACATCACAGAGCAAAGGGACTATTAATATGAACTAATTATCAATTCAATTTCAGCATAAGACAATTAACATCATTGAGCAGTTCAACAGCAAGACAGCAAAACCAAGGGTGTCCAAACCCACTACACCAGTAGTAGCCCTCAGCATCCATCGCAGAGCACTAGCCATTTTCATCACATAGCAAGGGGTAGAGAGCAGAGAGAGGGAGTAAGGTAGGGTGATACCTCGATAAGATGCAACCACGGCGGCGACCCACCACTAGCACAACCCTCATCCATCTCCTTCACCTTGCATAAATCACACAAACATCGGGACATAACTTAAGGCTCAAGCATAAAAATCAAACTCAACAAAAAAAAAGACATTAAGCTAACAGATCTAGAGGAGAATAGAGGGGCGATGGGGAAAGTAAAGCCGGGGGCGGGGCGGCGTGAGGAGGCCGAAAGCAGCGAGAACCAAGCCATGGCGGCGTGGGCGACACGTGGGGCCAAGCCGGTGGCAGGTGGCGGTGTCACCGTGGTTGTGTACGACCACGACACTACACAAGACACTACTATCGTCTGAGTGTCTTGTGCGGTCTGAGTGGTGTCTGGCAACCGGCGGCAGCGACTTGGGTCGAACAACGGCGTGCGTGGTGGGGAGGGGAACGGATGAGAGTAAGTCAATGATAGTTATCACAGACGGTTTTATTATGCAATCGTCTGTGATATGTCCCACATCACAGACAGTTCCATAATAGAACCGTTCGTGATCTAGGACATATCACAGACGGTTCCATAATGGAACCGTCTGTGAAATGGTTTTTCTCAAGTATATTATCTTGTATATACACTTACATGCATGAAGAAATTACATGTTTATATGTCAATTTTTTCATTTAAATCTTCTTGAAAATTTGCTTTTATATATATATATATATATATATATATATATATATATATATATATATATATATATATATATATATATATATATTAATAATTCAACATATAATTAATATGGTAGTACTTCATCTCCAAACTAGATTTTTTTTCATTTTGGAATTTTCATATGTGCCAATCGCTTCTTACAAAAGATTAAAAAAGTAGAAACCTACAAATAAACAAAGTTTTTCTAGCGGCGGAGGTAGGTGCTATCTCGTCTTCAAAACTTCGTGGCGGCGGGCGGTTCGTGATCGAGCGAAGCCTGAAATGCGTCCACCTATTGACGCGCTCGTTCCAGTGTCTCCCAAAGACCCTCGGACTGTTGAACAAAGAAGAATTGAGCTCATAGGCTCTCTTCCTTTGCTTGAGGGGTCTCGGCCTGGTCGACTCAGTCGCTCGCCGCCTCGATTAAGCAGTCCCAGTGACGGTAAGCCTCCTAGAGACGTGCAACGTCGTTGTGGAGGACCACGTCGATGGCGCGTAAACTTCGCCAAAGTGGGAGATCACCGGAAGACACGGCGGAGGAGGATGTCAAGGCGGCGGAAGGTGGCGTTACCTACTCGGCAAATTCTCGAGACAGAGGTGAAGACATTGTTGAAGCAGTGTTCTTCGCGACATCCGCCAACGTCAAATGAGAGGTGCGCGTCTGATCTGGCGAGTAGGCCATCAATGCCGCGACAAAGGAAGCGAAGAGGCATCCATTTACATTATATGTGGGGATGATCATCTTCGATGGCGGATGATCCTTTTATAAAATATGGAATAAATTCGGAGCATGAGGCGAGGCGCGATCGGGAGGCGAAGCGGCATTGATGCGACAAAGAGCGCATCGAGGCCGGCGGCATATTGAGGCGATGAAGAGGCGGCGCGGGCGATGAAGAAACTCATCGAGCTTCAAGTCAGGCGATATTATCACGCAGCGGTTTTGTTATAAGCGTCGTGAGGTTTCACATCTGATTATTTATTGAAAATGCGTGATATGTAGAATATCCTGAGCGGTTATTAACAATAACCATCGAGGCGGTTTTAGTTATGAACCGTCTATAATATTACCTCTTCACGCACGGTTTTAAGCGTAGCGAAGAATACAGATGGTCTCTAAGCCAAAACCGTTTGTGATTGAATATATCTGAGATGGTTTTGGTCAGCCGTCTGTGATGAGGCGTCGATATTAGCCTTTTTGTAGTAGTGAATTGATGCCATGAATGACTTGGTCTTATTGAGTAACCCTCTGAGAATTATAATCTTTGTAGAGGTAATATAGTCAGGAAAATGTTTCCATGATGATGCTAATGAGTGAGTATGTTGGAATTATGGGAATGTTAGAAATTTAATCTGATGACTTCTTTATCTGTTATAAGAGAAGTTCGTAGTAGGGGTCTTGGAGGTTAAATTTGGGCTTTGCATTTTTATGCTAGATCTTTTGTCGCCCAATGATTGTGTGTAGAGAAAATAGAATACTGGTGTATTCTAAGTAGTGGAATGATCATTGATAGAACCCTTCTGATATAGTACATGAGTGTGTGTATTGAGGATTCTGAATTGTTTATTCTTAAAAGTTTGAGGTGATGCGATTGCGTGAAATCTATTTCGAGGTGCTTTGGGAGCCATCTGTCAAATTAATTTTGTTAGTAGAACGAGTTGTCTAGAGTGTTTTGGTGGGATCAATAGAGCTTTTCCACAAAGGTGTGGATGATGTATTTTGGATTGAGCATATCTTTGAGGATGCTGATTTAAGAGATTTGAGCTCGTGTGGTAAGCGATGAATTCGAATTCCAAGGTTTGAGAGGAATTTTATTCCTACAAGAGAAACTAAGAAAAAGAATATTTCCTTGGGTAGTGAAGAGTTTTCTTGATTCTCGTTTGAGCTTTGTGTTGTTGACGGGTCTTTTTCGCAATTTGAGCTTGGCTTATTGTTGGCCTGTGTGGTCCTTATCAGTTCAGAAAGAAGAAGGGAAGTATTTGATTAGGTGTTTGAGCGGTTGCTCTTTCGGCTTATGTGGTGTTTATTTGTAAATTGTCTTCTTGGAAAGCGGAAGGGATTTTATGATGAATCTTTGCTTTTGAGTTTGACTCTTTTTGGTGTAAAGTTGCCGTTTCATAGTTGCGATGAGAATCTGTTATTTTCATTTGTGTTCTGGTTACCAAAGAGTTGTTTAAAGCGAGTTCTGTTGTGTGTTCCTGGTTAAAAGAGGTGCTCCTTGTTAAGATGAAGAAACCGATTAAGAAGTGGGACGAGAGTTCTATATGTGTTGTGCATGTTTGTGCTCTAGTACCAAGGGGGAAGTTGTGTAACGTCCCGTTTATTGTAGAGTTCTTGCCAGCTTTCAAAATCAAAAGGAACCATTTGGTTTGATTGCCTGTTCAAGCTTAACTTGGTATTTTGGAAGTTGGAGAGTTTAACTTGACCTAACCAAAACCTGAACTAAGTCCCTTGTTGGTGTTCTCTGTTGGTTAGGGCTTCTTGCGTTGTTCCTTGGTGTTCCTTGGTTTGGTTTTCCTCCTAAGCTTCTCTGTGTGCCTCCAGGTTTAGCCTCTCTGTGAGCCTTCCTTTGTTGGCTTGAATCTCTTTGAGATTTAAACCTTCTTCTCTGTTTAAATCTTATCCTCTTGCTTAGACCTTCCCTTGTTTTGGACCTCCTGCTGAGAGAGAAGCTCGGGTTTGTGTTTCAAAACCCCTTTGATTTCTCAAAGCCTAGTTTGGCCTTGTTTCCTTTCCTCTAGACCTCCCTTGGGGGTGGTTCAGTCCGGGTTGCGGTACTACCACCATCCCTTTAGCGGTCGTACCGTTCGTTCGAGTTGCGGCACTTTGTTTTGGTTTTACCTTCTCCGTTTCGGTACCTCCGACCTCCGGTCGTACCGTTGTGGTAGTGCTGGAACTACCGCCTTTGGTAAGACCTCCTTTGAGCCCTTTTGGCACCTCCCTTGCCCGTTGGACCTCCTCAGAATCCAAAGGACCCCCCTTGACTCCTTGAAGACCTCCTTTGCGTCCTTGCGGACCTACCGCTGTTGTTTTGCGGTTGTACCGCTGGGGTTTAACCTTCCTCATCTCAGGACCGTTGATGCTTTTGGACGGCCCAATCTTGAAGGTGCGTTCGGACGGTCCAAACATTCCACCCCTTTTGAGTCACCCGATTTGTATTGGACGGCTCTAATCCGTTGAGACCTTCGGACGGTCCGAATGGCCCACTTTGTCCAGGACCGCCCGATTGAGATCTGACGGCCCTGGGTTTTCCCGCGCCTCTTCGCCTTTGCGGGACCTCCTTGCCCTTTTTGATCTTGACCGTAGGACCTCCCTCTTGGAGATCTAACCGTCAGGACCTCCTTGCCCTTTTGATCTTGACCGTAGGACCTCCCTCTTGGAGATCTAACCGTCAGGACCTCCTTGCCCTTTTGATCTTGACCGTAGGACCTCCCTCTTGGAGATCTTACCGTCAGGACCTCCTTGCCCTTTTGATCTTGACCGTAGGTCCTCCCTCTTGGAGATCTAACCGTCAGGACCTCCTTGCCCTTTTGATCTTGGTTGTAGGACCTCCCTCTTGGAGATCTAACCGTCAGGACTTCCCCCTTGCCTTTGATCTAAACCGTTTAGGATCTCCTTTTGAGAATCTACGCCATTAAGACCTCCCCTTGGATTGTCTCAGCCATCAAGGCCTTTTCCAGCTTGCAGTTGTACCGCATCTTGAACCCGGAACTACCGTTCTCTGGTCGTACCTCTTCTTGAACACGGTATTACCGCCGCCGGCGATATCGTGTCCATCTTTCCCTCCTCTTTGAGTCTTTGGACCTCTTGCCCAGAACCTCCCTTCAGTGTCTTTTGGACCCCTTGTCCAAGACCTCCTAGTGCCTTTGGACCTCCTGTCCACAGGACCTCCCTATGGTCTTTTCACAAAGACAATTGTGTGGTGAGGACCGCCTCCTTGACTGGTCGTGTACTTCTCAGACCGGCCCCGCTGGTCAGCCTCACCCACCTTTTATCATTTTTGCCACCTTGAAACTTTGGGCGCATTTAATGCATGTCGGATCACATTAAATGCAGTCACTTCTAGGGTGCATTGTTTATTTCCTTCTAGGACATGCCCTGTCTAGACCACCTCCGATCATTGACACGTTTTGGCTGAGCCCTCTTTGTGCCTTTGCCAACCCTGGCTATAAATCGCCTGGGCAGCCCCTCCCTTGTCACCTTTGGCTCATTTCTAACTCTTTTGCCTGGGCTCCTTGGTGCTCAAGTCCTCCCCTGGAGCTCTCCAAGCTGAGCCGTGCTCCTAGGTTATTGGCTTCTTTTGGTTGAAGTTTTGCTTAGGTTCTTTTGAGTCTTGAGTCCTTTTGTCTAGGGCGCTTTTGCTTATTTGGTTCTTTCTTGGTCGTGTAGAACCCGAGCTTGAGGAGTTTTGGACGGCGGTTTCAACAGAAGGACACGTGACTTGCTTGCTTGAAGGTAAGTCATGACCCTTGATCATGTTGAGCCTAGTTTTCCAAATATATTTTGTTTTACTCTACCTGCATGGCTAATTTTATATGAAAATGTTTGGGCAGTAGTTACTCTTCCTCACTTGATATTATGCCTCCTTTGGACCTGTTCTTTGGACATGTTGATATACTCCCTTTTGAAACTCTAGGTTGGGTATTTTAGTTGGTATCACTTGATATTGCCAACATGGGACCATAAGTTTATGCTTAGCCTTGCTTTAGATCCGTGGGTTTCGAGAATCATGCTTCATCAATTAATAATCTTGACTAATGAGCTATGAAATTTTGTGGTTGGTGCCACTGTTAAGCAACTATGGTGGGATACCATATGTTGTGCTGGCTGTGGTGCGAGACCACTTTGTTAAAATCTGGTTGTGCCAGGACTTGGTGGTCCTTTGGCCAAGGATAACCACAAAATGGTATTGCTTGGGCAAGAAGGTAGGGAGTGAGAAGTGGGTGCTTTGCACATGGGGTTGTGGAGGTCTTGCCTGAGCACAATTAAGGACTTAACTTTGTGTCTGTGGATCCGGGTAACCCGTGCAACCACAAGGTCATTTTATGGGGATGGCCTGGGCCGAATAATTAACAATGAAATGGCTTGGTGCTGTTGTGGTTGAGCAGTTTTTATTGCAACGGTGCAAGAGGGGGCATGAATCCGGTGGCTTTGCAACCTATCCGGAAGCGAAACCTTAGCGGGCATGTAACATCCCAAATACCTAAACAGGTGTTTGTTCCAAATGTAATTAAATGTGTAGAAACTAAAACTTTTTCTCACATCATGAAACTCTTGAACTCACCTATGTTTATTGTCAAAAGTGGTGGAGTTCAAAAACCTAAACCTCCTGTGGACTAAAGTCCAACCCTCATCCAACTTGTCTCAAATCTTGTGCCAACCCTTGGGAAATATTTTTCATTGGTCCTAGAAATGATGTGGGATCCCTCTGAAAAATCTCATAAGTTTTAAAACTTGTTTGATAATTTTTGGAGGTAAAACAAACTCTTGAACAGCCTTTAAGAATTTCTGGAGAAAAATGCTGTGCACAAAAACCTCTGGAAATTTTATGAAAGGTTAATCCTAAGGTCAGCAAGCTCCAGTTAAAATTTCATAAAAATTGGAGTTCGTTTGCTATCTCAAATAAATCCTCAAAAGTCTCAGTTGTTATTTCAAATTTAAATGGACTGGTCTAACTTGGGTTTGAGCCACTTTCCAAAGTGGGCTAAACCCAACCGCAACTGCAACTAATCAGACCTCCTTTCCACCTTGTGGAGGTCGTAACCGTTGGATCAAGATCCAACAGCCACAACCTCCTCCGCGGTCAACACCGCGAGGACCTCCCTTTGTCATCGTGCGCACCTGACCTCCTTTGCACTCACTTGAGGTCATAGCCGTTGGATTCAATCCAAAGGCCACGACCTCCTCCTCAGCCAGCTCAGCTCTGACCTCCCACCTCATCGAGGTCATAGCTTGTTGGACCGAAAAGGCAACTAGAGGGGGGTGAATAGGAGCACGCTCACTTTTTCACAAAAGATGGATTCAACACAAATGTCACTCCAATAGTTATGGAAGCTATGAAGATCAATTTACCGAGACAATGAAGACTAGTATTAAATCCAATCAAACCCCAAAGCAAAACACCCAAAAATAACCAAAAACTCAAATCTCAAAGTGTTGGGCGGTCTGACCTCTCAAATGGGCGGTCTGACCGGTTTGCCTAGCGGTCCGACCTCTAGAATGGGCGGTCGACCGCTCACGATGGTGAACAGAAAATCAGCAAAATCAGCCCGACAATCCAAAGCAACGACCTAACTTTTGATCCGTAAGGCCAAACTTCACGAAATTTGAACCACACCTTTCTAAAGATATTAGGAACCTATTCCAATCAAAGATTTCAAAGATCCATGCCAAAGTTCCTATCTTTTTCAGTTTGAGCGAAGGAGGTTCAAAACCGAGCCAAATGCAAAATATGATCTAGAGACTTGCTCGTGGGTGATTGATGATCAAGATGATCCTAGATGGGTTCCCACATGTCCCAGCAAGTTAGATCACGGCAAGAAACCAACCAAAACTCATGGATCAAAGAAAGACTCAAAATCATCAAATAGAGAGAAAGAAAGCAAACGAACTCATCTTTGAGAGAACTTTCTTTGGATTGATTTGATATGGTATTGGTTTACAGCCACTCCATCAATGGAGGACAAAGACTCAATACATGAGCACGAAATCAAATCCAACTCTCTAGAACCCTAACCTCCACTAATCCTCTCCCTAAGCAAACTAGGGTTTCAAACACAATGAAAGGGTTGAGGGGGTGCAGCCACCTCCCTCCTCTATTTATAGTGGAGACTTAGACCTTCTAGAAGAGTAACCCTAATGGGCTCCCGTTAAGGCCCAAAACAAACGGGACACATACGCACGCGTTTTAAAGCGTCGTCTTCATCTCTTGACCTAATCCGCTTCACCTTGCACCATCTTTGCGCCGTGAGTTGGCAAAAGGTCACCAAGGCGGTATTTGGTGAAATTACCAAAATACCCCTTCTCGATCTTTTTGCAAAGACCGAGTCCCATCTTCGTGAAGCACCTCCATGCTTCGCCACGTGTAGGTTGATCATCGGCTCTCTTCATGTCGGCAAGTCTCTCCCATCCGGCTCCCACCGAAACCACCATGGCACTTGCACCCCGCGCGCTTGATCGAACCGATCGCCGAAGCGCCTGTTCGGTTACCCTTGTCCATTCGCACCACACTTGAGTTCATTGACCTCACCCAAGATAAATCGATCGTTACGGACCTCGGCTCTCCAAGCCTAGTCCGATCATCCTCATTTGTTGACCGTCGTTGACCACCAAGCAACCTGCACAGCAATAGACAAGCAAACGAATCCGGGAACAAGTTCTTCACAACTTGACCCACGTTAGTCAAAACATGCATCATGCAACACATATGCCATGAAACCCATGAACTTGACCTAACAAGCAAACATCGCCGCCTCGAAGGACGACGAAACAAAACACAACCGGTCAGACCGCCACCTTGGCCGGTCGACGCTCTTCGGTCGGGCCGATTGACCAAAGGCGGTCGACCGCCGATCCATGACTTAACCAAATTTCCAACTTGAAAATCTGAAACCTACTGGAATTTTCAAACCAATAGAACTTTTGCCTGGAAGCTCCAAAAATTATGAAACCAAGTGCAGAAGCACCTTCTCACTTGCCTACACCTTCTATTTTGGCCCAGCTCCAAAATCAAAAATATTGCAAAGGCGGTCGACCGCTCAAACAAAGCCGGTCGACCGCTCCATCCGGTCGGCCGCCACTTTGGCGGTCGACCGCTAGTGATTCATTCAGAAAATCAACACCGCATGTCGGTCGACCGCCACAACAAAGCGGTCGGACCGCTCCATCACTCGACCGCCACTTTGGCGGTCGACCGCCAATGGCTCGACAGATTTGGAACTTTGCCGAAAACACGTGATTCGACAAACCGTCAGCGACATTGCCAATTGTAACATCATCCTAAGATCTCGGGCATATCCCATGATATCCACAATCTCCCCTTGATGAACACATTGGCAATTTTCCACAAATCAAATTTAGAGGTTTGAAAAGTAAAAACACGTCGTTTTTCGCTCAAAGGCACAACTTGGTCCAAATGCATGAAAAGGCAAAGGAAATGACCAAGCTGGCTCCAGAATAGTATCAGCAGGTGAGATACGGCAAAAGAATGCATGAAAGCTTCAAATTCCAGAAAGGAGTCAAAAACTCACTTAAGGTCCATATGAAAGAACAATTGTTCGATATGACCTTTGATCATTGTGAGGATCAAGAATTGCAATTCAATTTCAGAAAAGACAATAAAACCATAAGAAAGCAAATAAGAAACTCCCCCTCACTATGATCTCAAATTTTCAATTTTTCTCCAAGTAGCTCCCCCTTTTTTTTCAAACAACTTCTCCCCTTTACACATTTTTTAACATTTCTTCTCCCCCTTTGACAATGGAGTCATCAAGGAATCACGCCTTCCTCTCGTCCAGAGATGACAAATGCAGAATGAGGAAAAAGCATAAGATGGAGCATGTATGAAATGCAATGGAGTAGCTTCAATTTTTTGTATTTTTCAATTTTTGAATACAAGAAGCTTTGGAGATTACCCAAAAGAACAAGTTAGCATTTCTAAAGTTGCACAAATAACATATCAAGCCTAATAGTGCTAGCAAGATCATGATAAGGCATATATAACAAAGCTAAGCAAGATGGCTCAATATAAAGAAATGAATTTTAGCATTTTAAGCAAAGCTTCAAATCTAGCAAGTTCATCAACAGTGATCCTAAAATGAAACTGGCCATGTCAAAATGTCAACGTGAGATCCAAAAGCTAACCATGACCATATTAAGAGACAAAAAGGTCCTGAATTGAATCATTTTGCTCAATTTTCTCAAATGCCCATTTTTCAACTGTTCCTCAATTGCAATGAATATTCAAGTTGATAAAAGGTTTATCTTAGTAAAGAAGATCCTGGACTAGGAGCCATCCACAATCTCTTCCTAAGCTTCAACCAATTTGACAATTTGCATTTTTAGCATTGTGCTAGATCTTAAGCCTCACTCGACCATCCCAAGCAACAAAAGCTTAAGAGAGTGGTCTAGGTCATCCAAAACTCCCCCGAGTTCATGCCTAGTACAATGGCGAGCCGTCTCATGAGAAAGGATTGGTGAGATGGGTTTTTTTCGCACAAAAGATATCATTTTTTTTTGTATTTTGCACAAGAGCAGTTTTAGATTCTCAAGAATACAAGAAGCTCAAGTAATGATCAAAGCTAGATTCAAGAGCTAACAAAGTAATTTTGACAGGGCCAATGTCATAAAAGGAGCACTAATTGCGCAACTGGCTAAACAATTCACAAATTGCTAATTTCTTAGTTCAAGTTGTTTTTCAAGTTCTAGCTCATACAACAAAGACTTAGCTACACATGTGAAAGCATGATAATTCTAGCAAGTCAAAGAACTAGACATGGCATTGAGCAAGAATTGAAACACTAAAGCTCCAAAGGGTAATAAGCAAAGCTTCATCAATTTTAAAAGATAAGCGAAAAGCTTATATTACAATGCATCTTTTGGATTTTTCATATGAATGCAATATGATACAATGAGATGCAAGAAAAGCTCAAAAAGCCTAACAAGATCAAAAAGATCAAAAAGAAGATCAAATAAAAGATCAAAAGAACAAGAAAAGATCGAAAAGATCCAACTCCCCTCAAACCAACCCATAGGGATAAATTACCCTAACTCACTTCTCAAGGTGGCAAACCTTGTTGGGTCTAAAGGCTTGGTGAGGATATCGCTAAGCGAGCCTCGGACTCCACAAAATGCAAACACAATATCACCCTTCTCAACGTGGTCTCTAAGGAAGTGATAGCGAATGTCTATGTGCTTGGTCCTAGAATGTTGCAATTGGGTTTTAGCAATGTTAATAGCGAAGTGTTATCACGTAAAAGAGGAACACTAGCAAAGGTTAACCCAAAATCCTTAAGAGTGGAGACCATCCACAAAATCGACTACAACAACTAGCGTGACTACATATTAAACAAAGATGGATTGTGCAATAGAAGACCGCTTCCTAGATGACCAAGAGACAAGAGAAGTGCCTAAGAAATGACATGTGCGGATGTGCTCTTTCTATCTAGCCTCTGACCATAAAATTAGAATCTGAAAAACCCGAATGGACAAATAAGATGAACAAGAATACCAAATGCCATCTTGAAGGGTAGAGTGTAAATACGAAGATGCGCTTAACGGCTTAGCGATGTGAAGTCCTCGGTGGCGCCTAAAACCTCGCAGAGGCGGCATCATGAAGTGGATATCCGGTCTTGAGGTCGTCAGTCTGAAGGGAGCCGATCATCTTTGCGGTACTCGCGTTGATCCACGGCTTCTCCTTCCTCATCTGGATCCAAAGCGATCGAAAGTCGCCATGGGAGTGGCGATAAACTTGCGATCACCCATATCAAAACGCTTGAGCAAATCCTTGGTGTGCCGTTTGATGGATGAAGATCCCTTCCTTGCATTGCTTGATTTGTAGCCCGTAAAATAATTGAGTTCTCCCATCATGCTCATCTCAAATTCCTGGACATGGTCTCGAGAAAAACGGAAACAAGAGCATTAGAGGAACCACCAAAGATAATATCATCAACATATATCTGAACAAGCAGGAAGTCATTGCCATGCCTAAGAATGAAAAGAGTCTTATCTACTTTTCCCATTTCAAAATCATTCTTAAGCAAGAAGGTCTTAAGTCTTTCATACTAGGCTCTAGGGGCTTGCTTAAGACCATACAAGGCTTTGGATAACTTGTAAACACGATCAGGGTGCTTGGGATTCTCAAAGCCAGGGGGTTGCCTAACATACACTTCCTCCTCTATAAAACCATTCAGAAAGGCACTCTTAACATCCATTTGATGCAACCTAAAACCTTTAGATGCAGCAAATGCAAGCAAGATGTGAATGGCTTCTAATCTAGCAACAGGAGCGAAGGTCTCATCAAAATCTAACCCCTCAACTTTGGCTAAAATACCGAGCTATCAACCTAGCCTTGTTTCTAACCACAGAACCATCCTCATTTTGTTTATTTTGAACACCCAGCGGGTTCCTATAACATTATGTCCACTAGGAGGTTCTACAAGGTTCCAAACTTTATTTCTTTCAAAATTCTCTAACTCCTCATGCATGGCATTGACCCAACTAGCATCGAGATAAAGCATGTGATATATCTTTGGGTTCAAAAGAAGCTACAAATCAGAGTGAGAGAAATGACTTGGATCATGATACGGAGGCGAGTGACTCGCTCATGGAGATTACCAATCATCGATCCGGAGGTGTTGCTACAGAATGTGCAAAGGCGCTGGGGAGATAGCGTCTCCTCAACCTCCATGATATCTAGCGATGAAGAAGTCGCAGCAGAGCCTCAATTGGAGGTGAAGCGGTCCTAGCAGAGTTAGGAGCTTGGCGGGGAACATCAACGACGCAGTGGAAGAGTAGTATCAAAATCATCCTCATCTTCTTCAACAAAAATGCTCTCTGTCACCTGTAAGTCACGAAACATCGGATCTAGCTCCAGGGCAAGTCTCATCAAAAGTGACATTGCATGTCTCCTGGACAATGTTAGTTTCAACATTAAAAACCCGAAAACCCTCGAGCGTCGGGATAACCCGAAATAAGCCATCACAAGTCCTTGATTCAAATTTATCTAGGTTCCTGTCTTGAGAATAAAACACTTTGATCCAAAGACTCGAAAGTGAGAGACGAGAGGGTTTTCTACCAAAACGAAGCTCATATGAAGTCTTGCCCAAAGACGGTCTCAAAAAGACACGGTTGGAAATATGGCAAGTTTGTAGCAATAGCCCGACCCAAAACCTTCTCGGTGTGCTATACTCATCGACATCGTTCTAGCCATCTCAACTAGAGTCTGTTCTTCCTTTCCACAACGCCATTTTGTTGAGGGGCGTGTGGAGAAGAGAAGCGATGCTCAATCTGCGCTCGGCACAAAAGAGGCAAAGAAGCATTCTTGAACTCCGTGCCATTATCGCCGGATCGCTCTCAAGGCATTAGGAAGTTCGAAGCCAAGCGAAGAACAAGATCATGAAAATGATCAAAAGCCTCATCCTTGAAGCAAGAAAGAACACCCAAGAGTATCTCGAAAAATCATCGACTATGACAAGAATGTACCAATTGCCACCGATCGATCGAACCTAGCGGGACCAACGGTATCCATATGAAGCAAGCGTCCGGTCCGTCGGTCATAACCATAGTCAATAGCGGGTGTGAGGCGGCAACTTGCTTGCCATGCCTACAGTAGCGACATCTGACATCCTTGATGACTTTGAGTTTAGGCAAACCTCTCATGAGATCAAGGCCGCTAACTCGTGTCGGATGATCAAAACCAATGTGCCCCAAACGTCGGTGCCAAAGCCAAATATCGAAGAAGATGCAATCAAACATTTGAGAGATCCGAGAAGCGATTGAGAAAAATCGGCTCAAAAATTCTACCAACTCTAGAAATCCCAAAAGCGAGCTCACTAGAAGAATCAAGCACCACGGCAGGCATTCTTCTTAAAGCGAGTCTCATAGCCATCATCAAGAAGGCATGGAGACGAAAGGAGATTGTACCTTAGCTTAGACACAAGCACGGCGTCCTTGAGAATGAACTTGTCGTTCACCCTGATCCTCCAGTTCCTTCAATGCGTCCTTGTGTATTATCTCCAAAGGTGATGAAGTCATCACGGTTGACCGCGTGAAGGAGGTGAACCATCTTGAGTCTCCGGTCATGTGGCGTGAACACGGTCGACGAACCATGTGTTCCTCCCCTTCGCGCCAATCCACGAAAATCAAGGAACAAAAAAGCGATGTGTCTCATCTTGGGGTTAGTTAAAAGCGACTTGGGAACCCGAGATTGAGACACTCGTCTGCTGAAAGTAGTATGCAAAGCGGATGTGCTATCCTTGACTTTATTAGCAATTTTATTATGAGCAATGGTAACGAGAACATGAGATGCATCCTGTCTAGGAACATGATGATGAGCATGTGCAACAAATCCTAGGCGGGGTTCTTCTTTTGTAAGTGACCATGTCTCATAAAAGCTCTAGGTTGATTAGATGACATTCTAGCAATATTTTTCTTAGCATTCTTCAACCTCATGTGAGAACTCAACCAAATGTCCACTCTTCTTGCAATAGGTGCAATGGTATTTTGTACCCTTTGGGAGAAGCACCTTTTGGCTTAAAAGAAGGTTGGACAAACCTGCAGATTTAAAAGCAGTTTTTGCGAGGTTGGGTTTTGAATTCAACTAAGCCGTTTTCCAAGACACGAATGACATTAGGCTTGGACATGTCTGGCGAGTTGTATCCTAAACCTTGCTTCTTAAAAGGAGTTTTAGATTTATCTAGAATCATGTTTAACTGTTTTTCACCATTAGAGAATCTTTCTAAAGTATCCTTGAGATATGCATTCTCTTTTTCAATATTAGCACATGATTCACAAGTCTTGCCCTTAATGGCTCTAGCATGTTTCTCCTTAAGATGAGCAACTTCAAGCTTATAGGTGGCACAAGAGGCACAAGATGTAGAATCAATTGAGTCCTTAAGCAGCAAATTTAGCTCTAACTTGCTTCTAGAATATCCTTAACTTCATGTTCGCGTTCTAGCGTAAAGAGCAAAAGCTAGATTTCACATTGCGAAACATCCAACTTGCTAGACTCTAAGCATTTTTCACATGGAGCAGATTTAACATCAATTAGCTCGGTTCTAGCATTTTCAAGTTGATGCAAAGCAATATCATGAGCAGATTGTAGTTTAGGCAGTTCGAGTGCAAAGCATGGCGGGATGAGCATTCATCAACATCTAGACTCTTAGCATTCACAACCTCTAATGTCAAATTCTCGACTTGTGATTCTAGATCCTTGTTCCTAGCCATGGTGAACTTTAAAGCTTTATCTTGACTAAGCAATTGCTCATACATGTTATCGTATCTAGCGAAAAGAACATCATAGGAGATAGGTACCTCATCATCATTATCGGCGTCGTGAGTCGCCATGAAGCACATGGGTGAAATCCTTGGCCTTCCCTTCTTGTCTTGAGGAAACTCCTCCTCCTTGTCCTCCTCGCTCCCGGAGTCCACATCGCTCATGGATTGATCTCCAAAGCGGCAGGACCGGTGAGCAGCCTTCATGAGCTTGGCGACATCATACTTGGACTTGCCCCTTTAGGCTTCTTCCAGAAGGCTTCTCATTCTTGTGGTTGCCCTTACCTTTGGCTTAGGGCGGTTGGCGGATGTGATATAGCTCTCCACACTCATAGCATGTCACAGGACCACCTCTTTTTGCTTTTTGACATTGTTATATGCCTGTGCGACTTTCTTGGCTAAAAGAGCTAAATCGGCCTCGGAAGACTCTCAAACTCTTCTTCTTGAATAGCAAATAAACACGCAAGAAAAAACGAGAAGAAGACTCAAAAGAATCATCAGAGTCCTTTGAGAGGATCACCACCAAAGCCATGTTATCCTTCTTAGGATTACCGCCTCTCTTGATCTCATGAGTTTTAGCTTGCTATAAAGCAGCTCAAAGTGAGATTAGAGATCGGCGTTCTCCTCTATGGCGATTGCCTTCATCTCCCACTCCTTGGTGTTGATTGCGGCCAAGAGGTGGGTGGCATTCTCGATTGAGAGTACTCAATGTCAACGACTTTCATCGATTAATCACCTTGTTAAAGCGAGTAAAGACGTCATCGATGCTCTCACGGGGCGCATCTCGAATTTGTTGTACTCTCGCTTGTAGACATTCGGCGCGACTTGCTTGATGGGGCGATCCCTCATGGTAAGTTTCGAGGGTGTGCCAAATCTCATGTCTTGATCGCAAGATTGCAAATCCTATCGTACTCTTGCCTACCAAGCCCGGCATATAGAAGGTTCTTTGCCTTGTTGTTGTTAGCCAAGAGGGTGCTTGGCCGTAGCAACCGGGCAAAAGCGAGAGGGCTCGAACAACCTCCCATATAGCTTGTCCTTCGCTCTCAAGGAAAACTCGCATGCGATTCTTCCAATAGGCATAGTCGAGCCCATCAAAGACATGCGGCTTGGTGAGTACTTATCCATCGCCAGTTCAATGACAGGTTAAGATCAAGATTGAACTAACAGGCTTTAATACCACTTGTTGGACCGAAAAGGCGACTAGAGGGGGGTGAATAGGAGCACGCTCACTTTTTCACAAAAGATGGATTCAACACAAATGTCACTCCAATAGCTATGGAAGCTATGAAGATCAATTTACCAATCTGTTGGAAGACTAGTATTAAATCCAATCAAACCCCAAAGCAAAACACCCAAAAATAACCAAAACTCAAATCTCAAAGTGTTGGGCGGTCTGACCTCTCAAATGGGCGGTCGACCGGTTTGCCTAGCGATCGACCTCTAGAATGGGCGGTCGACCGCTCTCGATGGTGAACAGGAAAATCAGCAAAATCAGCCCGAGCAATCCAAAAGCAACGACCTAACTTTTGATCCGTAAGGCCAAACTTCACGAAATTTGAACCACACCTTTCTAAAGATATTAGGAACCTATTCCAATCAAAGATTTCAAAGATCCATGCCAAAGTTCCTATCTTTTTCAGTTTGAGCGAAGGAGGTTCAAAACCGAGCCAAATGTAAAATATGATCTAGAGACTTGCTCGTGGGTGATTGATGATCAAGATGATCCTAGATGGGTTCCCACATGTCCCAGCAAGTTAGATCACGGCAAGAAACCAACCAAAAACTCGCGGATCAAAGAAAGACTCAAAATCATCAAATAGAGAGAAAGAAAGCAAACGAACTCATCTTTGAGAGAACTTTCTTTGGATTGATTTGATATGGTATTGATTCTGACCACTCCATCAATGGAGGACAAAGACTCAATACATGAGCACGAAATCAAATCCAACTCTCTAGAACCCTAACCTCCACTAATCCTCTCCCTAAGCAAACTAGGGTTTCAAACACAATGAAAGGGTTGAGGGGTGCGACCACCTCCCTCCTCTATTTATAGTGGAGACTTAGACCTTCTAGAAGAGTAACCCTAATGGGCTCCGTTAAGGCCCAAAACAAAGCGGGACACATCACGCGTGTTTTAAGCGCCGTCTTCATCTCTTGACCTAATCCGCTTCACCTTGCACCATCTTTGCGCCGTGAGTTGGCAAAAGGTCACCAAAGCGGTATTTGGTGAAATTACCAAAATACCCTTCTCGATCTTTTGCAAAGACCGAGTCCCATCTTCGTGAAGCACCTCCATGCCGCCACGTGTAGGTTGATCATCGGCTCTCTTCATGTCGGCAAGTCTCTCCCATCCGGCCCCACCGAAACCACCATGGCACTTGCACCGACCCGCAGCTTGATCGAACCGATCGACCGAATCGGATTCGGTTACCCTTGTCCATTCTCGCACCACACTTGAGTTCATTGACCTCGCTGACATAAATCGATCGTTACGGACCTCGGCTCTCCAAGCCTAGTCCCGATCATCCTCGGCTGTTGACCGTCGTTGACCACCAAGCAACATGCTGACAATAGACAAGCAAGCGAATCAGGAACAAGTTCTTCACAACTTGACCCACGTTAGTCAAAACATGCATCATGCAACACATATGCCATGAAACCCATGAACTTGACCTAACAAGCAAACATCGCGCCTCGAAGGACGACGAAACAAAACACAACCGGTCGGACCGCCACCTTGGCCGGCTCGACCGCTCTCACGGTCGGGCCTCGACCAAAGGCGATCGACCGCCGATCCATGACAACCAAATTTCCAACTTGAAAATCTGAAACCTACTGGAATTTTCAAACCAATAGAACTTTTGCCTGGAAGCTCCAAAATTATGAAACCAAGTGCAGAAGCACCTTCTCACTTGCCTACACCTTCTATTTTTGGCCCACTCCAAAATCAAAATATTGCAAAGGCGGTCGACCGCTCAAACAAAGCCGTCGGACCAGCTCTCTATCACGGTCCGACCGCCACTTTGGCGGTCGACCGCTAGTGTTCATTCGAGAAAATCAACACGCATGGCCGGTCTGACCGCCACAACAAAGCCGGTCAGACCGCTCCACTGCCGGTCTGATCGCCACTTTGGCCGGTCTGACCGCCAATGGCCTGACAGATTTGGAACTTTGCCGAAAACACGTGATTCGACAAACCGTCAACGACATTGCCAATTGTAACATCATCCTAAGATCTCAGGCATATCCCCATGATATCCACATAGCTGTTGGATCAAATCCAACCGCCATGACCTCCCCTCGTTTTCAAACGCCCTAGTCCACCACCTCGTGAGGTCTTGTGCCGTTGGATCAAAGATCCATGGCCATGACCTCCTCTTTGCATCAAGTGCCTCTGACCTCCCACCTAGTCAAGGTCGTAACCGCTGGATCAGATCCAACGCTCACGACCTCCCCATCCCTTTCCAGTGTCTTGCCCATGGGCCAAGACTTCCCGGCACCTCAGGTCGTAGCCTTTGGATCGAGATCCAATGGCTAAGACCTCCCAGCTCATCTCGTTGCCGTCAGATCAAAATCTAACGGCCACGACCTCCTCAGTGTCATGGTTAGCGTCCACGACCTCCCTTGCGCTTCACGCAAGAGCTTGAGACCTCACTTGATCGGCACCATTGGATTAAAATCCAAAGGTCGACCTCCACAATGCTTGTCTTGTGACCAAGACCTCCCTTTGTTATGTGCCCTTGGATTAAGATCCAAAGGCCACGACCTCCACCTCTTTGGCTGTATCGCGCGCTAGCGTTAAGACCTCCCCCTGGTCCAAGCCCTTGGATTAAGATCCGAAGGCTAGGACCTCTCCCTTTCCTTTTTAAAAACTTACCATTTCACAAACACATCCGAGGGTCATGACCTCCCCATCCTCTTTATCCAGCGGTGGAGGCCTCGCCTACTGTTCTTCTCCTAGCTTGGCGCGTCACGAGAGCCATGGCGATGGAGAAGGTCGAGACAGGTCATGTCCAACGGCATTCTCGTGCATTAAATGCGTGGCGAGCTTTCGCCCCTAGGCCATGCCCCGACCTACCTACGTGTCCTCTCCATCTTGTCCAAGCCATGGACCACCCATGGGCTAAGCTCACCGTGAGCTCAACCCGTGGCTCAGGACCTCTTTTGCCCTAGGTATAAAAGCTCCCCGTGGTCTTCCTTGGTTTCTTTTGCTCACTCCACTTTGCTCTCGAGCTCCCAAACCACAGACCTCCCCTTTGCCGCCATTGCTGGAGCTTGGAGCTCCCCTGTGGCAGTGCTCCTGTGGCTCTCCTCTCCTTCTCTGTGCTTCAATTTGTGCCATTTACCTCTGTGACAAAAGGCCTAACTCGTTGGTTGGGACAATTGCATAGGTGGTCTAATTGGAGTTGGAGCTTGGAGGATTTCACTTTGGCCGTGGAGCAACCTTTCTTCCCCATCGCCGGTCCTCCCCTTCCTCGACCTCCTCAGCACCCTCTGGACCTCCAGGTAATCCTCCTAGTAGTCCTTAGAGCTTGGCACACGCTTGTATGAATGCTGCGGAGCTCAATATAGCTGTTGTCATGTTGACCGTAGAGGTCAAATCGTGCTCTTCTCCGGCTCATCGGCGTTCAAGGCCGCCGCCACCGTTGGGAGGAGGTCCATCGTGTGCGCAACACTATTGCGCTGCGTGGAATGCCCTGGTTGTCGCGGCGAGTCCGCATCGCCGCATTGACCACATCTTTGCGTTGAAGTTCTTGTCGGAACGGGATGTCCAGCGCGTGCCGTTAAGACCAAGATTTGGGGCAGTAAGTGCTCCATCATTAGGAGCATTTACTGCTGTCTTAACGCGCCCTGGACCTCCTCGTTGTCCCGCGCCTTAACTCCTTGCCCCCGCGCGCGCGCGTGCGCGAGCGCTGTGGCTTTGGATCTGGACCGTCAAGACCTCCCCTCTGGTGAGATGTTGACCATCCAGGACCTCCTCTGGTGAGATCTTGACCGTCCAGGACCTCCTCTGGTGAGATCTTGACCGTCCAGGACCTCCTCTGGTGAGACCTTAGCCGTCCAGACCTCCCCTGGAGGTTTGAGCCGTTAAGACCTCCTCCGCGTAGGACCTCCTTGAGGTCATCTCAGCCGTTTATGACCTCCCCGTGTTGATCTGGACCGTTCCGGTCCTCCCTCTATCGTTGTGGTCCGCTGGATGCAGCATCAACGGCCACGACCTCCCCTCTCGTTCGCGTGTGCGCGCTGCTAGGAGGACATGGACCGTTGGATCCAAGATCAACGGCCCATGTCCTCTGGACCTTCAGCGATCGCCTTGCGCGTGCGTTATCACTGGGAGGTCTTGAGCCGTCAGATCCAAGATCTATGGCTCATGTCCTCCCCTGTCTTTTGGTTTTAGGAAATTCGGAGAGTTGTTATTTTACAAACTGAAAAAGGTAATAACTTCAAAAATGCATATCTATTTCATTTTAAATCCAAATGAGGTCATTCAAATTGTGTTAGCTCTGGTTTGACCTGGGCTCTGATCTAAAATTGGTTATGAGCTCAGTTCAGCTCCAAAAATGGGTTTGCAAATAGGTTTTAAAACTAACTTTAAATGTTACACTAAAAATTCAAATTAACTTGTAAAATGCATAAGTAAATCTCTGTAGATTATTTTTGAGTGAATCCAACTTTGTTGGCTTCCTCTGTTATTGCACTAAATGTTAGAATAGGATTTAGGCATGTCACTATTTTCAAAAGGTTTGGGGGTGCAAATTAGTTGTGCTCATTTTCATAACTTTGAAAAATCATAAAACATGCATAATAGCTCCAAATGAGGTGAACTCAATTGTGTTATTCATCTCATGAGGTGCTTGATTTACTGTAAAAATCTCAGTTGCACCACCTTTCTAGAAAATGTTGCCTAACAATTAAATTAGTGAATAGTAGCAGTTTGATATTTTTAGGGCTGAGCAGAATTGTTTTGCTCATATCTTTTGCATTAAGAATCCAAATCAATTGGTTCTTATTGCTAAATTCCCTAAAAATCATCCTCTTGCTGCTGTAGAAATTTCAGAGCCTTTGGAGTTGGTTTGCTATGCTGTCTTTGTGGTTTTCGTCGTTCTTATCGATTCTTTTCGCATTTTCATTTAGGTGTTGACGAGTGTGTTGATCCCGTGAGTGATCCTCCGCAACATATTGAGCAAAACCAGCAAGGCAAGCAGTTTGATCATATCCCAGTATTGTCCTATTACTTTAAAGTTTAATACTTTGTTTCACTTGTATGTATGCATGCTACTTTGTGTTGAAATATCGATTAGTTGAGCCTATAGATGCATATCCTGTAGGTAAATGTTCATCCTCTACTACTAAGCCTAGGATTATCTTGCTGTGATTTAGAGTTCGATGGATGGACTCTTATCACTTAGTAGTTTACGTTGATAATGCTTAGCAATGCTTAGATAACGGTAGAAATGGGCGGTTGTTAACATTATGTCGATGACCTTGATCACACAAAAACTATTATTCCATTATGTCCATCTTGTGCTTGTTACTTTGTAAATAAACAAAAATGAAAACAAAATTGTTGTTGACTTGGGCACAATGGATGTTGGTGTGATTTGTTGGGTGTGAACGGAATGGTGCCTAAGTCCCCAAGGACCGAGTTACTTGTGTCACTAAGCCAAGCGCTTTGCGTGCTAACCACACGAGGGGGATATGGGACCTCTCTTGACTAAGTACTTTGGGAGGTGTTAATTATGAGCTGGTCGGTGGGTGTGTTAAAAATAATATGTGTGTGTGTGGTGTGGGGAGGGAGCATTAGCAGACCGGTTAGGCTGTCTAATGTGTCCTTACCCCCATGGGTTGTGGCTCTTAATTAGCATTTTCCATTAGAAATGTCTCGTAGGACTTAGCCGTGCCGGCATACCAAAGGAAGTGTGCTAAATCATGTGGCGAAAAGGCGGTCTGGCGTGTGGGTACATTGGTACACCCTACTGAGGTTAAAACTATTCGAATAGCCTCGTCCTAGGTTATGGACATGCTTGGTAAGGTCGTGCAAGAACTAGACTAAACACTTAATTAAAACTTGATGGGTGGTATGAATTGGGTAATTCATGCTATTGTTGTGGTGACTTGGGTGAGTCATTTCCAGGTTGTTCTTGTTGTTATTATTATTATTGTATCGTTGTTACTTCAACAATTAGAAATGCTTTGTCAAATTGCTTTCAATCTATTACATTATTGCAAATGAAAACTCGCTTTATGCCAAATGAGTCCAAAGCCTCATCCACTTAAATAAAGCTTGCATGTAGCTATTTATAGTTCTGTTATACTACACGTCAGTCTTGCGAGTACATTCTTTGTACTCATTTGCTTTGCTTAATAACTTTGTTGCAGAGGAGGTAGGGCCCAAAGGGTTTTACTTTTGTGAGATGTGCTGCGGTTGGGAATCGAGCTAGGCGTCTTGGTTGGTTGCCTTGTGGGCTAAAGGCAAACCTTGTGGCTCTCTTTTGTTTATTGCCATCTTATGGCTTTTGCTTCCGCTGTGTTAGTTGTATTTGGCCGGTCGGCCCCTTTTGTAATAACTCTATATATTGTATGTCTTTTATTCTAGTTCGTGCTTTGGTTCTATGTCTTGAATGGAATTGATGCATGATTTTGTAAAGGGGTGTGTATACTGCATTCTGAGAAGTATACATATCTCGAAAACACGGATTATTATGTTTGTGATGCTAGGGTCAATGGATGACTAAGTATTACAAGCCTAATAAACCGGGGTCCTCACAGGGCAGCTCTGAGCCAAATCAATGTTTTGTAAAGGCCTTGTCACACTCTCTAGACTGCTCACCTTCGGAAGTGAGAAAGGGTCTTTCCAGAACCCATCCCACTAGAGAGATCATGGATTGTGGGTAAAGTTGTACACCTCTGCAGAGCGTAAAATCTATTCGAATAGCCAAGTCCTTGGTTATGGACATCTCCCGGAGAAGTGGTGCAAGGGGTAGCCTTTGTGAATTTGTGTTCCCTGGGCACTTCTGCAAGAGGTTGTGGTCTTGTCTCGAAGAGACCTTGGCCGGCTTTAGAGGGGCCATGGCTGGCTTGAGATGTGGTCTAGGGGATGGGTTCGAGCTCTAGAGTAGGTGCTCTAGTGTGAGAGCCGTCGGGTGATTTAATTTGAAATACTTAACCTTTCCACTGGTCCTAGCATCACAAACAAATTTCCCGCTCTCGGTGTATGTGTACTTCCCAGAACTACAGTACACTTACATCTTACAAAAATTAAGTACCAATTCTATACGCTAGTTCTTGCATTATTACAAACCTCATAATTTACATCAATTCAACTTACATTAAGGTTTTACAACAAAAGTAGAGGCAACAGCGGAAACACAAGCCATAAAGATGGCAGAACCAAAAGCCAACTAGTTGCCCTTACCCACAAGGCAACTGACCGGAAACATTCAAGCTAGTCGTCCATAGCGAAGTCGGCCTCGTACTCGTCAACCCCTTGGGGGTCAACTTCCTCTGCAGCAAAGACACAATGCAACTGAGTACAATAAAAATTGTACTCGCAAGACTTACGTATCCAAGCCTATACATAGCTATATGCAAGCTGAATTCAAAGAAATGGCTATAGAGTTTATTTTCAGCGTAAAGCCACATTTATTTACAATTATGTACTAGATTGAAGGCGCTTTGTCAAATCAGTTTTAAATTGTTCAAATAGCGAGACAATAATATAAATCAACCTTAACATCACGGAGGTGACTAACCTAGCCACCACAATAATAGCACAATTACCCATTAAATACTACCCATTCTCGATTTTATCAAAATGTTGTAGTCTAACTCTCGAAAGACCTCCCCTAAGCGTGTCCATAACCAAGGACTTGGCTATTCAATAGATTTAACCTGCAGGGTGTACAACTTACCCACAGTCGGACCGCCTTTTGCCACTCGATTAAGCACACTTCCTTAGGTATCTTGCAAAGCAGCTAAGTCCTACGAGACTTTTCCAATATTGTATATTAGCTACGAGTCGCCAGTATGGGTAAAACCCTCCGTGAACCGCCTCGTGTGCACACAGGGCTCCCACGCAGGACCCACACATTGCGTCGGATATCGGCCCAGCCGAAGCAACTGCCGATACCCTTAGGACTGGAGAACCTAGACAGGAACCCCACCCCTCGCACCCAACAAACACAAACAAAACCTTTTTTTTAACACAACACACTCACACCGCTGCGACTCGGAGGTAATACACGCCAAAATCTTGAGTCAAGAGGGTTCCCAATACCCTCATGTGGATGTACATAATAATGCTTGGTTCGGTGTAACAAGATGTTCATTCCTTGTTGACTCGGGCACACAACCACATATCCAATAACCACGCCAATCATCCATATGCCCAAGTCCAAATCTTTTGGTTTTCATTTTAATTTTTCCAAATATGATACATATATGAGTATCGACTCAAATATTTAAAGTGATGTTATAACGACCATCGCCGAGACGATGATCCCGATCTACTGTTCTAAGCATGGCTAAGCAATAGCAAATCGCATACTAAATATAAGTGACTAGAGCCCATCCAATGAGCTCTACATCACGGCGGATATAATCCTAGGTTTTGTGGTAAGGATGGATATTTACCTACGTTTCAAGTAACTACTCAGGTGAACTATCGCGACAGAGAAAATACTTGACAACATAGCGTGCATACATATGATTGAAAATGAAATATTATCATGCGCAAATAATGGGATCAACGTGCATCAATTGGAAACTGCTTGCCTTTCTGCAGATAGTCTTATGGCTGTGGAGGATCGCTCTCGACAACACCCGAATCGTCAAAATCTATCGATCGAGCAAAACGGCAAATAAGAACAAATAACACCAAAATAATCCACAACTTCAATCATCACCAAATCATGCATACATCACAGGAAGGTAATGATATTTAAATAAATTTGGGTGAAAGTTTCAATTTCAAGGAAACTTATTTAAATTTTCTAGGAATTAACAAACTAAACACATATTTTCGCAATTAAATTAATTATCAATTTTTCTGAAACAACAACCTGATCCAATTATGCACAAGATTAAAATACAGGAAAAACAAGAATTAACAAAATTTATTTCACTTAATTTGGAGTTAGGATGAAATACTTATGAATTTTTTAAGCTTAACCCATTTTCTAGTATGAAATCAATTCATTTTAGCAACTAGTTTTATTTCCCCATTTTCTGGAACATCAACCTAGTTGAACCTCATTCCAGTAAAAAGTACACAAAATAATAAGAATAACAAAATTGATTTCATCCAATTTGGAGCTAATTTGAATTAGTTATGAATTTTCTAAGTTAAATAAATTTTCAGTACAAAGTTTATTGTTTTCGGAATTTCTAAAGGAATTAAGAACTTTTCCTACTGAGGCTCAAACGACCCACTGCTACTGACCAGCAGGCCTGGCGAAAATGTTGACTAGGTCAATTTTGACCCACCATGCCAAAACGACGTCGTAGGCGCACTTTCCAAATACGCCTTTGGATTTCAAAAGACGAACTTTGGAAAAACTATACTAACTAATACGCTTTTCAAGTCAGAAAACGTAGTTCAACATTTTTGCATACACTTAACCGATCGGAGGCCCACATGTCAATGGCTCAGAAGTTTAAACGAGGCGGTTTAAAATTCTCAAACACGTTTAACTCGGCGGGGTCCACATGTCATACTAACAATTAATCAGATAATTACACGCTAATGACTTTGGTTAACCCTAAGTAGCCGAGCGGCTCATCAGACTTCAGCTTGATGCGGCGAGCGAAGCTAGATCGGCAATTGAGGCGCTCCGGGCTTGGGGACAACACCTCCAGGTGCGCAAGGGCTTCGCGAAGGTGATGACGGTGGCACGGGTCCTCGGGGAGGCTGGCGGCGAGCTGACGGCGACCGGAGGCGGAAACAACGGCACGGCTCACGTGGACAAGGCGCTACAAGCCTCTAGAAGCCTCGGGAAGATGCGCACCGGGATCGCCTCGGCTCCAGGAGCAATACACCCAAAGCCTTGACGACGGAGGAGGGCGGTGGCAGCTTGAATCGGAGCGGCGGCGGTGGACCAGGATCGGGGAAGAAAGGGTCGCACGACCTCGGGGATGCACCAAAGACCAAATTGAAGACGCTGTTAGACTCAGGAGATGGTTGTGATTCTCAGGGACCAAGTGTTGAGGAGGGCAACTCACCGGAACGAAAAGAGCTGTGAGGTCGTAAGCACCGGAGACGAGAACGACGACTACGGTCCCGGCGATACACTGGACGCTAAGGATCCGGGTTGGGTAAAACGGAGGCGGCGTTGAACAAGGAACACGGCGGTGGGGTTGCGGGTGCTCGAGCGACCCTGTGACGGCGGCGCAGCCTTCGTCTTGTGCTCCGGCCGAGAGAGAGAAACTAGAGGAGAGAACGCGAGAGTGCGAGATACAGCGAATGGATGGGCTCGGAGGATAGATGAGGTCTTGGCGGTCCTCCTCGTTTGACTACGCATGCATGAGGTGGCACTTTCGCCTTTGGAGGACGCCTTGAGTGAATCTTGGCGCCAATAAGCTCAGCTGAGGTGGTGCGAGGAAGATGACGCACTGACAAGCGGGGCCCACATGGCGAGAACGGTGGCGGTGATCTGTGGTGAGCCGAGTCGACTGGTCCGTGGCGACGCTGATCGAGCCAAGTCATGCAAAGCTGGGTCGGAGTCGGACTCGGGTCCATTCCGAACGGCACTGGCAATCCAGCCCGTTGATCGAAATTTGGACGGTCCACATTTGTTGAACTAAGATTTGGTTTTAGGTTTTAATTTCGGTGGTGACCGAAACAAAACAAATTTGACCGGGCTGTTAAATATAGAAATAAATTTCCAAAAATTCTGAAAATTTTTGTGGATGTTCTCAGGTTTATCTAAGACTTAGGAAAAATAATTTTGGCCACTGTTAATACTTTAAATGGCTAAAATAAATTCCTTTTCATATCAGCCTTAGAAACTTAGTTAGAATTTTAATGAGGTCAATTTAACTTCTAAAAATTTGGAAAATTTTTTGTTAATTCATGAAAAATGCTCTACTATTTTTCAAAAATATTTCTAGCAACTTTTATATATATTTTTTTCTAGAAACAATTTGGAGCTTGAAAACAAGTCAAAAGTTTGAAAATGAAAGCAAACTTTTGAAGTTTAACAAAAGTTTTTGAAATCCACATACTTTTATTACATTTGAAACACACACCAAATTCAGGATGTTACATCTAGAGAGGTCTTGGGAGAGGTCCTGGCTGTGGGTGCAACCAGACCTCCCCCAAGTGGTTTGGTTGTGAGTTGGTGCCCACTCCCTTTCTTTCAAGCAATGTAATTAAGAAGTATTGTTTTAACTTGTTTGCCTTGCAATCTATTATATTATTTACTATCAAATATTTCTTTGCGCAACTAACTATACAACACTCCAATGGTAAGCCATTGCATGATTATTAATTGCATTATGCTCCCTGTGATTTCTTGAGTACATTCAAAAGTACTCATGGCTTAAAACCACATGTCAAAGCGGTGTATGAAGATGACCAAGTGTAGGGAAGCTCAGACCTCTTTGAAGAGGATTTCTGTGATGATCCCGCTGCCTAGGACGTCCTCCACTCGACAGCCTGTGGGCTTGCCGGATGGCATCTAAGTGTTTTTGGTTTTGCAGCTTGAAGGTTCTTTTGTTGCGGTTTGTAAGCCCAAGTGGCAAACCCTCTATAAACAAGCTTGGACCATAAGGTCTTGTTTAATACTAAGTTTAATTTGTCTGCTTCATCTCTTGTCTTGACCTTGTGGTTGTGATGGTACCGAAGTGATCATGTGCGAGCTAGCATCTGGTGTCCTGGGACTAGCTCGGTGTGCACAAGGCCAAGACCTCCAAGAGGGCTTGGGACCTCCTGGGAGGTCCTGGCAGACCTCCTCTCGGACTTGACGTGCGGTCCTTCTAGACCGCGGTATTACGGGCGCTCAGGGCGGTCCTTCCAGGACCTCTCGATCTCCCGCAGGTGCTTGCGACTTAGCAGGCAGTACTACCGCTCCTCCGTCTTGTAGTACGGTTGTGGGGTGGTACTACATTGCCATTGTCACGAGTAGTACCGGTTGCAAAAAAAAATGGCCCTCTGGTCTCCCCGCATAGCTTTGAGAAGAGGTCCTCACAAGTTGGCCCAAGGTACATGGGTTGTTTTCAACATTGTGGGGACTAGTAAGTGGGCATATCGCTATGGCGCCCAAGTCCATCTGTGAGGGCGTAATGTTCGGTATGTTACGGTCTTGAGTAAGACCCCATGTCCGAGTCTCGTCCGATACGTACTGGAGAGGTCGGGACGAGCATTTGGGGCATAAGACGTTGGTATCCGTTGAGATGCCCTGGGCGCATCCGTGTGAGCGTGAAGTGACTTGGGAGCTGGAGTCTCGCATGTGCGAGCAATATCCGGATTTGTTCACGTCCGGACGTGTTAGTGTTGTTCAGAGTCTTTGGTAGTTGTTCTTTTGTTAATTGACGGATAGAATTCGGTCGAATTACATTAGGGGTAGAATGTAATACCGGGATATCAAATAGAGTATATATTATTAAGAGAAATTTATTCAGTTTGAGTACATCAAGTTTAGAGATGGAATTTGGCTCAAATTTTGTTTTTCTTAGTGCGATTGGACTTTGCACTCTTGGCCCATTAATGCGTGACCTTTAGTGGGTTGGCCCATGTGGAAAAAAGGGCCCTTAACCCTAGCCGCCCACCTATTCTTCCCCTGGCCGAAACCCTCCAGCCTTCCTCTTCCTTAGCAGCCGCCATTCACCCTCCTCCTCCACTAGAGCGGCCACCCCTCTTTCCCCTTGGCGTCGCCTCCCTAGGGCACCGCCACGGCTGGGGGCAGCTGCTCGCTCGCCCTCCTCCCACTTTGGCCATGCCGCCTCGTCCCCCATGACGCCATAGGCGCCCACTCACTCATGGAAACAAGCCCGTGGAGAGGATAGCCGTCTCGCCTCGGCCATGCCCGGCTCGCCCAGGAGTTCTCCTCCATCTCAACCTCCCGCCGCTCCACGCTCCACCGGCTCCTCTCCTCATCGGCCTTCTCCGTCGCCTTCCTCCTCTTCGGTCGCTCCGGGTTCCTCGCCGCCACCGCCGCCATTTCCCCGGGGGCGACAGGCGCCGCGCGCTGCGGTGGACCTAGCTCCCCGCTGATCGGCAAGGTCTCCTTCGATTGGGGAAACTCTCTTGATGCATCATTGATTTTTGATTGGGAAAAATAGTGACAAGTCTAAGATGGCAGCTCTGGAAAGAGAGATTGAAGAATATGATGAGTTTGTTCTTTTAGATCTCGAGGAGGAGTATAGCAGGCTTCCATACAAAGCGTTAGCTTTGTTTAAAAGAGTTGTCTATCTTACTTCGATTCGACTTCTATGTTAAATTTGTTGATGATATTTACTTGAGACCGATAGACTTTCCTTGTTTTGACTAAGGAGTGTTCACATACACAAACATACCTTGGATGCATGAAGAAGGGCCTGTTTTCTTGATCTAGAGTTGGTAGTGCGAGCCACAATCCTACTTACTTGGATCGGAATACTTCCTCCGTGCTTATGGACCTACTTATGCTTTATCAGCTGATATGGTGGCAAGCTTGGTTGCCTTGAGAAACAACAGGGGGTGGTGAATATCGGGGCTAGAGTTTTTCTATCGTTGTCTTTCGTCTCACGGTTGAGGCAAGTGCATATAGTAATAATGTGTTGCTTTATTTCATAATTGATGAATGCCATGGTTTAATGATGAAGCTTTAAGTTTGATAATGTTGATGAGCATTATTTTCATGATGAGTTGATATCATGCTTTAAATTTTGTATCATGGCATACATTTCTATATCTTGGTCTACATGGTAGCCAAGATTTGTTCTTTTGAGATCCCTGTTATGTACTGGACGGGCTTGGGTCCCCACACTCGTGGAGTGTGGGCATGGATCCTCGTGCCTAGAGGGCATGTGCCTTGAGTATGTATCGATCCCGTCATGCCTTTGGGCGGGCTTGGGTCCCACACTCGTGGAGTGTGGGCATTGGATCCTCGTGCCTGAGGGCATAAGCCTTGAGTATGTACCGACAGATATATTACTTGGCATTACCGGTAATTGCAAAGAAGTTGAAGAAATTCATGACATGTTCATTGCATTTCTGCATAAGAAATGGATTCGTTTGTTTAGCATTTAATGTTGTTGTTCATGATGGGATTGCTTATTCCCTTTGACTACTTATGATGCTATCATAAGAGATGGATTTGTGGTATATAATGATGTTGTTCATGATGAGACTGTTTATTCCTTTTGGCTGATTATGATGCTTGGTTATTTATTGCTATTGCACTTTGCTGAGTCGTGGACTCACACTTGCAGTGTTGTGCTTTCTAGGTATCCCTCGAGGCAGCGACATGTATGGAAGGGGTAGACATGGTGCATGTCACATAAACACAAACCACAATGAATAAACTAGTTCAATTATCCATAATTCATATTCTTGATAATTGCTCTAGATTCAGATTGTGACCATCCTTCGTGGTGGTTGTTTTAATTGTGATCATGGATGATCCATTTATGTTCTTATTCATTCGTTGATTGATTTCATTTAATTCTAGTTGATGGATAGAATGGTTGTTTGGATTATTCTATCATCCCCGTAGTTATGCTGATCATTGATGCTTTAGATGAATCTATTTGTTTATTGGCTGCCTTAGGGTAGCAGTATTGGTTTGTCTTAGATCATTAAATGAAAGAGAAGGCAACATGTTTGATTTATATTCAATTGAGAGAGGATGTTACTACAATTGAATATTCGTAGATTGTGCTAGTTCTTGAAGATTAGCATTATATCATTCATAAATGAATGTTTGGTTGATGGTTTATTAAGATGTTGAAATTAATTGGTTCAGTAGAGTAGTTGGTAGCATCCTGGGCTCTATGTTGGGTTGGGGTGCTACAGGATGCCCTTTGGATTATACTTTAGTTGTTTAGCACGCTACGGATGATCTGTGTTGATTAGTTTAAATTGGTTGATTGGAATATTGTTTGCTGATGTATTGAACTGTTAGAACCTCTGGTATAGCCATCTATACAAAGCATTGGAATATTGGATGATTGGTGCTACTTGTGCTTTCGGCCTAAGCATTGCCTGGTGGTCTTGTGTGGCATATTTCCTGTCCCTCAACTTTGTTTATCGGTGTGTCCCGATGTTTAAAGATTGGCATTGTGTCTCCATCAACCTCGTCTTTTTACGCGGCACAACGAGGCGCTAGGTTTTCTGAGACAGCGTCTTATCGACGTGCCTTGGCCGGTTCTTCCCAGTGGCTTTATTTGTCACTGGTTTTGTGAGTACCTCTGTTACCTATTTTGTATTCACTTTGCATATATGAGCTACTCTTATCAAAGTCTTGATTCGATTTGATATTTGTCTTTGGGAGATATTGCAAGTGTATCTGTTGGTGGGTGTTAATAGCTCTATGATGCTTGCTGCCATATTATGAAATTGAATTGTTGACTAGGATCAGACTTGAGCTTATTTAGAATTGCTTACTATTGTTACTTTGTTTCTATCGAGATTGTGCCATACTCATCATTTTGTCTATTGGTGTTTTCAGTAGTGACTAGACAAAACTTGATCATCTGTTGTGCACTGAGATTTTGTTGCTGCTCTGCTTTCGGTTTGCATTAATTGCAAGCATTTTTACTTCCTATGCTATGTCAGATGTACAATTCTCTGTTAGCCGAAAATTCAATATGCTGGAATAGTGTCTTTATGCACTGTTAATCTCAAGAACTTCTTTTGACCGAGAGTTTAATCTGCGGTATTGAGATAAAATTTGATATATTAGTAAAGCATTATTTTTTTGAGCTCAAAGTCTGATTTAGAGTTATCATATTCAATTGATGAAGAATATTGGCATAAGTGCTGTGATGGCAAAGATTATGTCTTGTGTAACTAGCCATCTGAGAGCAATCATTAATCTTTTAAATCTTAGCTTTATACTAATTTTTGATGTATACATGATGTATGTATTGAGCATATTATTCTTTTTGATGACTTGGAAGAATTACATGATTATATGTTAATTTGGTCATTTAAATTCTATTGAAATTATACTTTAATGTTATTTAAATATTATGAAATTATTTCTAAAAGTTTGTTAAAACTGTATTTCTTACAACACTACTTCCAGCAAAAACGCACACAACAGTATCATTTCGGCCAAAAACTCCTAAACTGTAATGTCATCTTCGGAGAGGGAGACCTTTTCTCGAGAGACAGCGGAGCCATCCGATCGCACGCACTAGCACGGACGGACGGCATTGGGACAATCCGCACGTGGGGACCATCCCCTGAAAAGTTCTGTCCCTCCGGAGATATATCACCGTAGAATGTACTAGCTCGCTTAAGTGCATCCAAAAGGCTTCCTCTCGAAAAAAAAGTCTCCAGGATCATTCCACGGCAAGCCGGCCAGTCCATTTTCTTCGCTAGCTAGTAGGTTGGGAAACAGATCCTCTATATGCTAATATTAACCTGGGCTAACGCAGAGAAGCACTGTAATATCATTAGGATATTTTCTCTACCTCAGGATCCAAAATGACAAAGTAAAATCGTTATAGCATTTTCGCTGCAGTAAATATGTACTGTTTCTACGGTTCTTTGCTACAATACTGTTGTACGGTACTATTCACGTAGATCCAAAACATTGTTTCTGTACCGTACATAAGAGGACGCGGATCAGGTAGTTTGTGTCGTCCCGGGCTTAAAACGACGTGTTCCAAAAAGGCTTCCAACTTTACACCTATGGCAACTGGAACCCTCCAAAGTGGAGGAACATCATCAGGACATGAACCCCACATTCACCCAGAGGTCGTCGGCACTTGGCAGCTCTATCCAGTGCAAAACGGCGGCAAAGGCTCACAACCACAGAGAATCATCCATCACAATCACCTCGTTTGAAACATGAAACAACCATAGCCACAAAGGGGCACTTGCTGCCAGGGATCAGCTAACCGGAGGAAGTAGAATTCCGGCCTCTCTCTCTGGTACTGGTAACCAAACTGGTTACCGGTCAAATTTTATTTAAATTTAATTAAAATTCATCTGAAATCTGAAAAAAGCGGCCGGTATCTCATTTCCGGCCACCCTTGATAAGCGGTTCGGCGGTAACCGTCGAATTTCAATCCACCGCTGCTGCGTCGTTCTAGGGAAAACCGGCCATTCAAGCTGAACCAGGAGGTCATCGGACAGATAACCGGAGATCTTAAGAAAAACGGAGATCTTAGGGAAAACCTGTCAAAGATTTGAAACCAAATTCTTAATTCGAATTTGGAAATTAGCCGAGAAGTCGCTATGGCTGGTTGCGCTTCCAGCCAACCAGCATTCAAAACTTCGGTTTTGTCAGGTATGTCTTAAGAGCTCTTGGCAAAATTTAAAAAGAAAAACGGTAACAATTTCGGTAAGCGGCTTGACTTCAAATTGACCGCCCGAGAATTTTTTTTTCCTATTCATTTCACACCTGCTGAATTAGCCACAGGCTGTCACCACCACGTAATCGCCCAAGCAGCCACGTCGATCGCCGCCGTTATATAAACCCGTCCCTCTCCCTCCGTCTCCTCCTCACACTTACTCTCTCTCTCTCTCTCTCTCTCTCTCTCTCTCTCTCTCTCTCTCTCTCTCTCCATTCCCATTAAGCTTGTGGTAGGAGGGAGATGATGAAGAACTCGGTGTCTGACCAGAGCTTCATCATCGAGAGCGACGAGGAGGAGGACGCCGTCGAGGAGGGGAAGCGGGGCGGCGGCGATGAGTCGGACGGGTCGGACTCGTCGTCGTCGTGCGGCAGCCCGAGGGTCCCCGGCGGCCAGCCCAGCTCCTACAACCAGCAGTGGCCGCAGAGCTACAGGTTGGTCATTGGTGGTGCTCAAGTCGCTGCAGGATGCGGCCACGTCCAAAGTTTTCTTTTTTATTTTTCTTCTGGTATTTTCGTTTTCAATTACTCTGAATGCATTTCCATCTTTCCGGAGACTGCGTATCCTAGGCTTCCTGGCTAGCTTTCCATTGGTGTGTGTGTACAGACAAAATTGAATTATTTCGATATATGGAATTATGTGGTATTGCTTTTTGCTGCAACTTTTTAAAATATGTAACATTTTCAAAAAACAAAAATACGGCAATTTTTCAATTGAACTACTACAGCTTTTGAATTGAACTATTGCAGCAAACATTCTACACTTCACAAAATAAGACACTCGAATTTTAGCGTTAACGCTATGCCTTTTGTCTTTAGATTAACACTACGTGCATATTAGTTTCCAAAAAATATAATGCGTATTGCTCCTGGCTTCGCCCTGGCCAGTTGGAGTTTCTAGGGCAGGACACGTGCACGCATATGAGCGTGTGGATCGAGCTGTATGATACGAGCCAAGGTCTTGGACCATTGACATGTGGGCCCTGCTGCTGGTGTGCAGCTAGTACAGTTTTGCTTGGCTACTAGATGTCTCTGGGGCATGTGGCCCCGGGTGCATTGGTCTGCCGACGTGGCAAATTCAGCCGGTCTCCTGATCTGCTCTTCCAAATAGGAGTTATTGTGTGGGACAAGAGATCGCGTTCAGATTGAAAGCAGGGTCAGATCAATCGGGGACCATGTATCATCCATGGGACATCTGATAACTTCAGATCTGACTCGGATTTACTGCGGCTCATACTCATCAACCGATGCGGCTCCTAAGTACAAAATATATCCCGCTAATGATAGTACACAGACGTACGGCATATAGCAAAAAAACAGATGTCTCTTTATCACTCACATTCAGTCTTATCTTCTCTCTTCTCTAATCTCTCTCCTTCTATACTTCCTGTTCGGTCACTAACTTCTCTATCCTCCTTATCTCTTCTCCCCATTTCTTCTCTCTCTTGCTTTCTCCGTTCTTTTCCTATATGCTTTCTTGCTCCACCATCCTAAACATGCTGCTCTACTCTCATGGCTTCCTCCTCATTCTTCTCTCTCTCCAATTGTTTTCTCTATTTTTCTTACTCTGGCCGAATGCCTCTGGCCATCCATTTCTTCTTCACCCCCATGCATTATCTACTCTCCTCTATTTCCTCTTCTTCCCCCAAAATCCTTCACCTAGATCTCGGCCCGACAGCGCTTTATCGCCTCGCTTAAGATCGCCACCGGTTCTTCTTGAGTGCAGCCTCCATTCCATTTGCACGCTTCGGCCTCCGTGGTAGCGCCGCCATCGGACAACAATTGCACAGACTCATAAAGCCGCTTCGCGCACTAAATTGCATCATTAAAAAGGTTATCATCTGTTGTTTTCGATTCTAATGTTTCGATCCGTTGAAAAAAAATGTTGCAACCGTCGGAAAAAAATGTTCCATCCTGTTCTTTGAGATGCTACGACCCGTTGAAAAGATGTTGTGACCCGTTGAAAAAAATGTTGCATCCATTCACGATGATGTTGCAATATTTTTTACGCGTCCATTTTCCAAATGTTTTTGTTTTGATTCTGAGATTGTTGAGATATCTTCTTTTTTTTAAATGTTGCATACAAATCTTTAATATGTTGCAATAAGTGAAAAAAAAATGTTGCACCGTTCTTTCCTATATGTTGCATCGAATCGTACGTACGTCCGAGCAATAGTTGCGCCCAATAACTTTTCCGTAACAAACGAATGTAGTTACAGTCATAGTTCTGCATCTTCAACAAACTTTCAGGCTGAAACAAACCAGACGTTTATCCATTTGCATGAAACTTATCACTTGTCTTGATTAGTCTGCAGAAATTACACAACCATTCCTATTCCAATGGACTCAATTCTATGGCATATGTTCTATGTTCAGTAACAGAAAGTTCTCCTCTTCTATGAACAGGCAGTCCATTGACATGTACAGCAGCGTGCAGTCACCCAACCTGAGCTTCCTGGGCACCACATCGCTGAGCAGGCTCTCGAGCTCCTTCCTGACCAGCTCGTTCGGTGGCAAGCCGCCGGAGACCATCTCCAATCTCATCAAGCCGCTCCTGCCGCCGGCGACCGACGAGCAGCAGCACCATGAAGACGCCCGGAAGAGCTCTCAGTACCTCCTGCCGTCGAGAAAGCCGTCGTCTCTGCAGAAGATCCCTGAGGACCAGAAGCCTCTGGTTGGTGGCCATGAGGTAGGCCCGTACCAGCAATGCTCGTACACCCAGGGAGTCATGAACGGTACGTATCACACAAAGTTAGAGCAATGCATGGTTTTGAGGATTTGAGACGATGCTGCATTGCTTTCTTCAGTATTCACTAGTTGTCTCAAAAAAACCACAAGATTTTGTACTTCTTGGTGAATAAATGCGGCGTTGGGTAATAATATCTACTACTTAAAAATTGAAGTTGGTGGTTATCCGTCCTCTTCATCCTCTTCGACGTCTATTGGATCGGCAAGCGGGGTATCGATAGTCTAGATGCTGAGCCTAATAACGGTTGACGAGCTGACATGTTTGAACTATCTTTTTTTTAATCCATAGCAGAGCGTTGAACTAGTTAGTAAGATGGTGATATGTCGTGGTGAAATTTGTGGACACACCATCGGGAGAAGGAAAAATGATAAGGAAAATAGAAAAGTTACCAGATCAAACTTCTCCATAAAAAAATTTCATGCTAACATCATCATGTCATGTCATGTCACTACCAGCAAGGCTTGTAGCATGGGGAAGTTTATCAACAAGTCAAATAATTCAACAATTATATTGTACCTACCTGACCATTTTGGCTATGAATGTTTTTTACCAGCCATAGGAAAGTGAAAAACAAGTTCATGGTAGAAAAGGTCATAACAATCTAGTGTAAAACAATATGTAATTTATTACATGCAACTATGGATTGTCCATTGCATGGTCATGTTAAGATGGAATGACTAGTACAGCCGGCAGCTTAAAATATTTACCTGCAACTTAGGATGCTCACTATAGCTATTTGTCACTGCTACATGATATGACAAATAAATGTGTTACTCTCCTGATGCTGATATACATTGTTCCTTGATAACAACAACCCACATGTAGCTCTCTTCATATTATGCCGTATATTTGTTGAACCTGGACACATTCTCCGCATGCTAACATCAAGGTGCAGTGTACAGATTCTGTTCAGAGCCATTTTCACTAAGTAGCTAATGTTAATATAACACTTTAAATGACAATTAGCTCATCAGATTCTGTTTCTTGAGTATTATCTGTCCTCTGTTGTCATGCCGCATCACATGTACGTCCACCAAATTGGGCCTTTTTCTCTCGGTCTCCATATATGATATAGACATCACATGGTTGATGAGTCGGTGCATTCATGTGACAGGAACATGGACAATTGGGTTATAATTGTACCCATGCATATTGATTAAGATCTCTGTCTTTCTCGAGGAGAAAGAGAAACCTTGTCCTAATCAAATCATGCAATTTACTAATGGCCTTGAGCATCTGCTTGCTGTCACAAGATGTCTCTTATCATGTATTTGTTTTGAGACATTCCATTGCCATAGTTTTAGTGTCCCTTTCTATCCTAAACAGCTACCAGCAAGGTTCAACCTAAGTAACTTAAGCTGGATTATAATATAACAGTTACAGCAAAATATTCTCTCTGGTACTGTTCTTTGGATTTCAACAATATTTACTGAACCTGAAGAACTTTAAAAAGTTGGGCAACAGTACCTTTTTGATACGTGATAGGGTAAGATCAAATTTTCCACAGACAAGCCGTTCCGTTCACACGGAACACCTCATGGTAAAACAAAGCTCTGAAGGTGTTGCTGTTGAATTGAAAAGCTTTCAGTCTACCTAAATACTCTCCTCTGCTTAATGCGGTTTTGAGCTATAATTTCACCAAAATTCACAGCACTGTTTGTTTATCTCTTTTTGTCTGGAGAAAACTCTATACAGAATTGACCCTACTGTATTTGTTTCTGAGGTTTTGATCCTTGTAATGTACAATAGAAATTCAAGTCTCAAATAGTACCCAATTTAAGTAGTACTCCCTCCGTTCTTTTTTACTTGACTTTCTAGAATCCGTGTGGTCAAACTTTCTAAAGTTTGGCTACCAATAGATTTAAAACTAACTCGATTGACTACATAAAAATTATATCATTAGATTTGTTGTTAAAAATACTACCATAATATTATAATTTTATTACTACATCTTAATGTAAAGTTATAAAAAGTAACGGTCAAAGTCACATCTCAAAGACCGCAAAAAATCAAAAACGTTAATTAAAAAAGAACGGAGGGAGTACATCTGGTTTGGCAGCTTCACTCCTCTGTTACAGCTCAATTTCTGAAGTATGTAGTTGTAACGAAAGACTAATCTTTTCCTTTGAAATCAAAAGTAGTAAATAATAAAGTGACAGGACTATCATTCTCACTTAGATAATCTATGTGGATTTTTGTTTAATAATTAATAGGCACCAAAACTAAATGTTCATGCTGCCTGCATCGAATGACCTGTTTGTCATATGCAGGAGTGAATGTCCTATGTGGTGTGGGGATCCTATCAACACCTTATGCTGTCAAGCAAGGTGGCTGGCTTGGACTAGTGATACTGGCTGTGTTGGCCGTGCTGGCATGGTACACCGGTATACTCCTGCGGCGCTGCCTGGATAGCAAGGAGGGCCTTGAGACCTACCCGGACATTGGCCATGCAGCATTTGGCACTGCTGGCCGCATCGTCATCTCGGTATGTTTTGCCACATGTGATGCCCACTGTCAGTATGTTTCCTTTTCAGTGTGTAGTGAAATGGAGAAATGGGGATGGTCTTGTGCTAACTCTTCTTCTCTTTTGTCTTTGCCACTTGCAGGTTATCCTGTACATGGAACTTTATGTAAGTACTTCTTATTAACCATTTCGTCTGTTAAGTCTTACTGTCTTGGCATAATGCTTCATGCTGTAGAAACATTACTGTGACAAATGGATTGCTAGATGCTCTGTTAATAGTGTACATAATTGTTGTGGACTTCTTGTGGGCTGCACAAGCCAGCGCCGGCGCAAGCCCACAACAGCCGAAGGCCACTAAGCCAGGCTAGGTGCGTGCGGCTAGGAAGCCCATGGCTTGGCGCATGCGGCAAGATCTCCAGGTTAGGCAAGAGATTAGAAGTTTGGAAAGTGCGTGTTTGTTAGGAAAGAATCAATTTGGAAAGTCCTACTTTAGAAAGAAATCCCTTAAGGATAGGATTTGATTTAAAAGACCCTTTGATGATCAAGTTTGCTAAGTCGGTGATAAGGTAGAGATTTCTCTACTTTCTTAGGTCAAAAAAAAAAGTTTGCTAAGTCATATATAATGGACTCTTATTGTAATAAGGAGATTCAAGAAATAGAAAACTTACCTCAACTCCAGGCATGCTTAGAGCCTTGCGTAGCTGGCCGGGAAGGAGTTCCAGCCAGCGCACAAGGGCGAGTCCTATCGCTCTCGTTATCCCCTCCGTTCCCATCCATACACTTATTCCCCCCCTTCGCCCTCCACTAATTTCCGACCAAAAATTAGCCCATAACATCTTGGTATCAGAGCTAATCGTCGCTCCATCATCCATGCCGGGCAACGAGGGTAACGGTTCCGCAACACAAGACGATAAGTTTGATCAGATTCTGGCCTAATTGTCCACTCTGAACCAGCGCATGGACAGCCATGACCTTTGCATCACGAGGACAGAGAAGATACACACAAACAATGATGCTGAGCTGGTGGAAGGTAAGCGCTTACCAGGAGGATAGAAAAGGGGAGCGGCACACTGCGCCCCATTTCTACAAGATCGATTTTCCCACCTTTGACGGCGATGACGATCATCTACCATGGCTCAATCGATGCGAGCAATTTTTTCGAGGTTAGTGCACTCTTGAGGAGGACAAGGTGTGGCTTGCCTCCTACCACTTGATGGGCATTGCCCAACAGTGGTACTACCAGCTGGAGCGCGATGAAGGAGTTCTCTCGTGGCCACGCTTCACAGACTTCGTCAATATGCGATTTGGACCCCCAATCCGTAGCAACCCCTTAGGCGAGCTCGCTCAGCTGCGCCACACGAGTTCGGTTGAGGCATATCAGCACTAATTCCTGGCTCTACTTTGCTACACCGAACCCCTATCTCCTCTGCAGCAAGTACAACTCTTTATGGCAGGCCTCGGCAATCCCTTGGATACCAATGTTGAGGTACAACATCCGGCGAATCACCAAACCGCCATGAGTTTGGCCCCCACATACGAGCTACGTCTCAAGGAGCACCAATCGGGAGTCAAGGCCACCGCCGAGGGGCTCCTAGCTGCACTATGCCTCTGGAGCACGGGCGGCACACCCGCCCAACCCTCCCAAGCCACAACCAACCATGGCTCTGTCGCTGGTAGCCCCAAAGCCCCAGGTCCCAGCGGCAGCGGCAACTCGTCGTGACACACATCTTCGTCATCTATCGTCCAAGGAGATGGTTGATCGTCGCATGAAAGGTCTATGCTACAACTGTTGCGAAAAGTTCACTCGCAATCATGTCAATGAGTGTACGTTCAAGAGCATTTATTAATTCGAGGTGGAGGATTCAGATGCCATTTTCTAGGATCAATCGATCAACGACGACGTCCAAATTTCCTGCTTGCCATGACAGGGATCCGGACCAGCCGAACTATGCAACTTCGAGTGTCCATGATGGGTGTCGAGCTCATGGCTTTGGTCGATTCAGGCTCGACACATAACTTCATCGACACTGCTGTCGCGCACCACCTAGGCATGGTTCTCCCTTCCTGTCCTGGCCTCCACGTCAAGGTTGCCAATGGCGACCATGTCAATCACGGTGGCCTGCACCGTGGCCTCGACGTTGCCATTGGTGATGGTTGTTTCTCGATGGACTGCTATTCTCGATGGACTGCTATGCTATTCCTCTCCATGGGTTTGGCGTAGTGCTGGGAGTGCAATGGTTGCGCGCTCTCGGGCCCATCGTATGGGATTTTGACTGGCTCTCCATGTCATTATGGTGGCAAGATCATCGCATGACTTGGCACTGGTTGGGACCTCCCCTTGGCGCGTCACACGTCCATGCATGCGAGACAGACGACTTGATACCGGCTTTGCTGCAGGAATTTGAGCATGTTTTCGATGTTCCGCATGGGCTTCCCCCGCTGAGCCGCCATGATCACCATATTCACCTCCTGCTTGGCACAACACCCACTATTGTCCGTCCTTACCGGTACCCGCAACTTTGGAAGGATGAGATCGAGCGGCAATGTGAGGACATGTTGAAACAAGGTATTATCTAAGAGAGCACGTTGACTTTTTCCTCACCTGTATTACTCATGATGAAACAGGACGACACATAGCACTTCTGTGTTGATTATCGCGCCTCAACGACAAGACGGTGAAGGATAAATTTCTGATACCTATCGTCGACGAGCTAGTGGATGAATTGAAGGGTGCTTGTTTCTTCACCAAGTTGGACCTTCGTAGCGGGTACCATCAAGTCTTGATGCACCCACCCGACATCGAGAAGACAGCTTTCCACACGCACCGTGAAAACTTCAAGTTCTTGGTTATGTCCTTCGGTTTGACCAATGCCCAGCCACATTCCAGGCGCTCATGAACGATGTCCTAAATATGTTTCTTCACCATTTTGTCTTGGTATTTTTATGATATCTTGATCTACAATTCTTCGTGGTCAGAACATCTCTACCATGTTTGTGCCATCCTGCAAATCCTTTAGCACAACAAGCTCTTCCTCAAGTGTTCAAAGTGCTTCTTCGGTACGGAGTCCATGGCCTACTTAGGCCACGTCATCTCGAACCAAGGCGTGGCCATGGATCTCGACATGATAGTCGCGGTTGCGGAGTGCATGGCTAACCCTAAAGATTGTACACGCACTACGCGGCTTTTCTCGGTCTTATGGGATATTATCGGAAGTTCATCCAAGATTACGGGGCCATTGTCGCACCCCTTACCAAGCTCACTAAGAAGGAGGCCTTCAAATGGGGTGATGACACCAACCGTGCACTAGACGCTCTCAAGGCTACCCTTACTTTGTTACCACTGCTCCAACTACTAGATTTTTCTCAAAAACTCGTGGTGTTTTGTGATGCCTCCGGCTTCGAATTCGATGCGGTCCTCCACCAAGGGGACCGATCGATCACTTTCTTCAGCCGTCCATGCGAAGCTCGCAGCCTACAAGAAGGAGCTCATCGGCTTGGTCAAAGTAGTTTGCCATTGGCGGCCATATCTCTAGGGTCGTTCCTTCCTCGTCCGTACCGACCACTATAGCTTGAAGTACCTCCTAGATCAACGCATCTCGACAATTACGCAACATCATTGAGTGAGCAAACTCTTTGGCTATACGTTCACCGTCGAATACCGGTTGGGCAAGCACAATGCTGCAGCTGGTGCTCTATCACGTCGCATGGAAGACATGCCGACTACTCATGCTTTGTCTGCACCGCAGTTCAGTATCTTTGACCAGCTCTATCAGGAAGTCACCTCGTGGCTTGACTTGACATCATACACAATGACATCCGAGCTGGCCGTGCCACTACCGGCTGGTCGGAAGCCGATGGACTGCCCCTATTTCGTGGCCGTGTTCACGTGCCCGCGGACTCCACTTTGTGGCTGGCTATCTTGGCCGATGCTCACGACGGTGGGCATGAGGGTACCCAAAAGACACTCCAATGGCTGTGTTCCAGTTTTCGTGTTCCAGGTCTACGTCGCTTAGTCCAAGACTATGTCCGCAGTTGTTCAGTCTACCAATGCAACAAGTTAGAACACATGCACCCAGTTAGCCTTCTCCAACTTTTGTTAGTGTCATCCGTGGTTTGGGGGAGGGGGACATATCGTTGGATTTCGTTGAAGGTTTTCCCAAAGTCCATGGGGAATCGCTGTTATTAATGGTCGTTGACCGCTTCTCCAAGTATGCCCACTTCATTGCACTCACCCAACCGTACACGACGAGTTCGGTGGCCAAGGCATTCTTCAATGACATTGTTCGCCTCCATGGCATTCCTTCTTCGGTGGTCAATGATCGTGATCCGATCTTCACAAGCTCATTCTGGACTAAACTTTTTTGCCTCGTTGGTGTCAAACTTCAGTTAAGTTCGGCCTTTCACCCGCAATCTAACGGCCAAATGGAGGTCGTCAATCACGTCTTGGGCATGTAGCTGCGATGCTTATCGTGTGATCAGCCCAAGGATTGGTTCACGGTGGCTACCTTGGGCGGGGTTTCATTACAACTCCTCCTTCGGACTACTTTGTGCACCACTCCTTTCCGTGTGGTTTATGGCTATGACCCATCGACTCTCATGTCCCATGAACAAGGTTCGGTCCACGATGATTGTCATGGATCGTGACTTTTGGATCACGTTGAGTTTTTGGCAAACATCAAGGAGAGGTTATTGCAGGCCCAGTCAGTCATGAAAGAGCATTATGACGGCTTGCATCGTGACCTCAAGTTCCACCTTGATGACTGGGTCTAGCTTCATCTTCAACACTGTCAGGGGACCTCTTTGGCAATCTCCACCAGTTCCAAGATCTTCCCATGGTTCTTTGGGCCATACAAGGTGATTGAACGTATTGGCGCAGTGGCATATCATCTGGAGCTTCCCGCCCGTGCCCGCATACATAATGTCTTTCACATCTCCTTTTTGAAGAAGTTCCATGGCAAATCTCCAACCTCCGTCGTTCCTCTACTAGACCTCCTGCACAACCGTGTCCTTCCGACGCTAGAGAAGGTCCAATGAGCTCGCCTAAATTGGGGTACCTGGGAGGTTCTGGTCCATTGGAAGCATCACCCCCCTTTGGAAACACGGTGGTGACTGTCCCAGACTTTCGCTGTTTCTATCCTTCATTCCAGCTCGAGGACGAGCTGTTTTTCCAGGAGGGCGTAATGTTGTGGACTCTTTTGTAGGCCACACATACCAGCGTCGGCCCAAGCCCACAACAGCCGAAGGCAACTAAGCCAAGCTAGGTGCGGGCGGCAAGGAAGCCCCTAGCTTGGTGCATGTGGCAAGATCTCTAGGTTAGGCAAGATATTAGGAGTTTGGAAAGTTTGCGTTTGTTAGGAAAGAATCAATTTGGACAATCCTAGTTGTTAGGAAAGAATCAATTTGGAAAGTCCTAGTTTAGAAAGAAATCCCTTAAGGATAGGATTTGATTTAAAAGATCCCTTGATGATCAAGTGTGCTAAGTCCTATATAATAGACTCTCATTGTAATTAGGATATTCAAGAAATAGAAAACTTACCTCAACTCGGTGTACTCGAGCCTTCTTGATTGGTGGGAAGGAGTTCGGTTGGCTCACAAGGGCGAGTCGAATCGCCTCATTAGAACTTTTTTATTAATTAACCCTTTTTAATTTATTTTTATTGTTACCCCCCACACACACACAAACTTTATTTCTAATTCGACCTTTTTGGTTATGCCACCACTCGTGGCGTAACAAAACAATATTGTTACGCCATAGGATAAGTCCGCTAAATAGCACTCTCTGTCACGCCACTGGTTATAGATGACCAAACAATATTGTCACGCCACCACTGGTGGCGTGACAAGAGCCTGACAAGATACGGGCTGACGTGACAGTGTTATTTTGTCACGCCACGGGTGGTGGCGTGATCAAAAGGGTCAGAATTAGAAATAAAGTTTGCGGGGGGTTAACAATAAAATAAATTAAAAAATGGTTAATTAATATAAAAAAAATCCTCTCATTATCCCTTCTGTTCACCGAAAATTAGCCCATAACAATAATACAGTGAAGTAGTAGCTGCCTGAACTGTCTATTGTTTTTTTTTTCCGAAAACATCATGAACTGTCTATTGTTTTTTTTCGAAAACATCATGAACTGTCTATTGTTTTTTTTTTCGAAAACATTTTTGTTCTCTAGAAGTATAGTATTTTTTGTAAAACAAATGCCGTGAACCATGTTGCTCCTTATAAGCATATATAGTTGCCACATAGTAACCGGTCCTAATCTTTCACTGCAGGCCTGTTGCATTGAGTATTTGATATTAGAGAGTGACAATTTATCAAAGTTGTTCCCCAATGCACACCTAACCATAGGGAGCTTGACCCTGAATTCACACGTGTTATTCGCAATCCTGACAGCTCTTATTGTCATGCCGACAACTTGGCTTCGCGACCTCAGTTGTCTAAGCTTCATTTCAGGTACCAATTCACTTGTTGCTCCAATATTTTATCTGACCGAATGAATGTCCAAGATTTTCACTTAACTGGACTAAGCGATGGTGCGTAAGATCTCATATTGTGATTGTGATTGTAGCTGGAGGAGTCATCGCATCTATCGTCATTGTCTCCTGCCTGTTCTGGGTCGGACTTGTTGACCACGTTGGTGTCAAGAGTGAAAGGACGGCACTGAATCTCCCTGGAATCCCCATTGCCATTGGGTTGTACGGATACTGCTACTCAGGCCATGGAGTGTTCCCTAACATCTACTCTTCACTGAAGAAACGCAACCAGTTCCCAGCTGTTCTTTTCACCTGGTAACAAATCAAGAACAACTGTATATAAGCCGTAAATTTTCTGGGTGATTCGTGATCTTAGGCTGGGTTTATGTTTGTTGTCAGCATTGCACTATCTACTGTTTTGTTCGTTGGTGCTGCGATTATGGGATACATAATGTTTGGTGAATCCACAGAGTCTCAGTTCACGCTGAACTTACCCCCAAATCTTGTGGCTTCCAAGATTGCCGTCTGGACTACGGTAATTGCAGGCTATGACTTACAGCGAAAGTTCAAATATTGCATTTCTTGATAAGAGTATAATTAAGTTGTATAATGGTATGATATGACTCTTTGTTTCATAGTCATTAGGTACTCTCTCTCGCATGTTTTACAGCTTCATACTGACAACTGTTTTTTTGGCAAACTGCATCTTGCTGACATTGTATGCTTTTGGCTTTTCTTGCAGGTGACAAATCCAATAACCAAATATCCTGATCGTGTTATTTTGGCTTCTCTTACACCTTTGTTTTCCATTATTAACATTAGTAATTTTTATAATCCTCCTCCCCAACATGCTGCATGCCTACCACTCTCACACAAATTGAAGGCCCCGACTGCTATCAACTTCTAGAGAGTCAATTCATTTTTGAGGAGTAGCAAAATTTCCAATTTAGCTCGTTCAAAAATCCTATTTAGTTCAACTTGTGATCTATATATGTCGTTTCGTAGTTTTGATATGGTCACAGGTAGTGTCCTTAACGAATGCCCACATATGCACTCACCATGACTCCTCTCGCCCTGAGTTTGGAGGAGCTGCTACCTCGAATCGACAGACGTACCCGAACATAGTTATGCTCAGATCAGCGCTAGTGCTATCTTCCCTTGTTGTTGCTCTATCTGTTCCATTCTTTGGTAAGTTTGTTTCATCATTAGTATTTCTTCCAGTTAAAAAGGATGGTTCCTCAGTTCAATCTAGTACAAATAACTGTGAAATTTACTTATTTGTTGTTTCTGTTGAGCCTCTGCAGGACTTGTGATGTCCCTAGTTGGGTCTTTTCTCACCATGTTTGTGGTAAGTTTCTCTTTCCTTCAGATTTTTCAGTATTTGTACGTCATCCATTGTTGCAGCTGATATATGTTTTGGTTTCTAGGCCTATATTCTACCATGTGCTTGCTTTTTGGCCATCCTTAGGAGTACAGTGACTTGGTACCAGGTATAAACATGTATTTTGTTTTCATCTACTTGCACAAATAATTCAATTGCCATAGCCTTTCCTTTAATGCTTTACACGATAATTCAATTAACTTATTTTGTCTATCCTTCCTTGTCAATTATGTTTCTCTTTCCTTTGAACAAGAAGTCAAGAAGGCTTCAGGAAGATACAGTTAGATCATTAGATCATAACAAGAAACAAGCAGGCCGATCAAAAAAAGAAAATAAAGTAGTCCAGATATTGTAGCAATCTGAAGATTTAATTGCAATTACAGTTGATTTAGAATTCACACTACTTTTGTCTTGTTCAAACAGTATAAAGATATCCAGTACTTTTGGCATCACTGTTAGTTCATTTAACCTCTGAATCTTTCAGTGGGAACTCGTCGGCCTTTACTTTCTGTAGATGCAAAATTTTGGACCAAAATTCCTTGTTTTCAGTATTCTTGATCGGGCATTTAGCATAATAGTATGGAAGATTCAAAGTTCAAAATTTTGGAAATATGGCATTTAATAAACCACACATTTTTATTCTTTCAGGTAGTGCTATGTGTGTTCATCATTGCTGTTGGGCTCTGCTGTGCTGGTGTTGGCACATACTCATCTCTTTCTAAGATAATCCAAAACTACAAGTGATTGCTTTGCTAGCACTATTGTCGAGCATGTTTGATGTAAAATTGTTCTTTTCAGAAAACATCTTCGCAAAATATGTCAAGTTTGGTAAGTAGTACTTTTAAAGGAGTACTAGTTTGAGGTTGCTCTCCTGATGGGAGGACCTGGAAGGTGACTACCTTCTTGTATTATTTTGTTAGTAATGGTGCATTGGTGACGTTTGTATCTTCACTCGTGACCTTCTTGTATCATTTTTGTTAGTAATGGTGAAGTTGATGTCTTCAGTTGTGATTCTGTTTGGCACTGTGCTAGTGTCAGGTTTCTTCTGTATCCATTTGGCTAGCTTACATCTTTTCCCGGGAGCTCCTAGGTAACTAATGTTAAAGAGAACGCAAAATCCATCTGTGCAAACTTTTGTTTTCTCTAAAAGAATTCATATGCAAAAACAATCATTAGCAGTCCAACTGGGATGGCACCGGAGTTGATAGCGTGCTATTAGGACCTTCTAAGGATGAGCTTGTGAAAAGTACTGCGACAATTGTAAAGGTTTAGAGTCCACCTATCCGGAGTGGATAAGGACTACTATGAGTTGATCGCTTGGATCCTTGCGCGGGTTCAAGTGAGAGTTAGACTCTTGTGAGAGTGCTCCAACGAGGATTAGGGGAGATCATCGAAACTCTAAGACCTCGATAAAAAAATTCGGTTGTCTCCTGTCTCTTTTACGTTTTTGCATTTAATTTCGTGTTCTTTCGATTATTAGATTACTAGTCTTGTGTAGGATTAGAATTTAGGTTGCAAAATGTAACGACCTGATCTGGGGCACCCGAGAGGTCCTTCAAGACCTCTAGGAAAGTCCACCAGAACATCCCAGGAAATCGGATCCCTCGAGAGAACCTCCAGGACTCACCCAGGAGGTCCGGCAGGACCACCTGGAGGTCTGGAGCCTCGACCCGAGGAGGTCTTAGGACCCGGGACGTCCCCAAGTGCTACGACCCAACTCGAGGGAGGTCGGACGACCAACTCGAGGAGGTCGTAAGACTTGGAAAAGTCCCAAGCCCTCTGTGTTTCCGAACTAGTCCCAAGGATCAGTGGCCAGCTCACACAGCAAACAATAGTGGTAGCATACATCCACGCAAACTTTATTTACAACAAAAGGGTTGATTACAAGGTTTGGTCTATAGGCCAGCGAGAACAAAATATACAGCGAAACCAAAAGAACAAGTCCACCCGTTTCACCACAGGCAAACGGCTGGAGAGGGCTACCTAGTTGATCTGGTCCTCTTCTTCATCAAAGAAGTCCTCTCCTGCTCAATTATCAAATCAAGCAAGAATGAGCACAACAACTGTGCTCGCAAGTTACACCCGTCAAATAATAGAATGACATGCATAATGGATATCTCAAAGGAAGGCTTAATATGGTTGATTTGCGTAAAGCCAAGTTTATTTCAAATACATGTACTAAGTTCCAAGGCAGTTAACAATATATCTAAAATTCATTTTGGTAAATCTCAGTTTTCAGGTTGGATAACATTCATCATCAAGATGGTGAAGGATACCCTCCTATCACAAGGCTCCTGCTAAAACCCATGGGATAGAAATCCCAAAACCGATTATCAAGTCCTTTTTTTAAAACAAAACCAACATCTAGCTGTGAGAGGCTTTGCCAAGACGTCCATGACCGCATGAACACGGCTATTCAAATAGTTTTACACTCTGCAAAGGTTGTACACTTTACCCACATGACATGATTTCTCTAGTTTGTTTGGCGACCGGCAATGCCACCACTCACTTCAGAAGGTAAGTGGTCTAGTGCTCATGACAAGGCCTTTACGATGCATCGTTCCACATGATCCACCCTCATTAAGGTTTATAACCCCCCATTGGATAGAAACCCCAGGGTTAATGGGTGCCCCTCTTATGCTAGGTGGAAACAATAGTCATGAAAGACTTTGTCAAAAGAAAAGACCACGCGTACAAACAAGATCAACCATGATGAAACTTTGCAAATTAGTTGGCCAGGTCCTTCTCCCCATACTAAGGACATGTGGTTGCACGGTGAGGCATAGCCCATTATAGGCATAGCAAAGTTGTCGCTCGCAGACCGGTCTTTAACTGACTTGGGCGACTTCCTCAACCCTGGGGCATCGGATCACACGATCCCGTGCATAGACATGCACCAACCAAACATCCAGTTCGCCCAAGTCCAAATCCATTTTCCTTTTATTTTCTTTTCAAACACATTTTCAACTCTCCATGACAACCCAATGTCACGGCTAAGCATTTAAATCAGCAGTTGGTCTTAGATAGTAAAATTTCCCAAATCAAAAGCTTTTGGGTCTAAGCATGTCTGAGCAAAATATTTTCAATTTATCCTGGTTCACACTATCGCATCAACCAAGTTTTATCTAGGGTGACAACGGAGTGGAGTCAACATCAACAGGGGCCATACAAAGGATTTAGGCATAGCTATGAACTTAAAAGCAGGTGTTGAAATAGTTGCGTAAAAGTAGGCATGCAGTAACATTTGAAACAAACATACGTAACTTAAAGTAATGGGTGCAACATGGTCAAGGGTGTAACTTGCCTTGCTCAAAGGCTTGAGTGTCTTCTTCTTCCTCAAAGGACTCGGGCTCTTCTGTGCCTTCACAATCTAGACGGGTGAAAACAGAGCAACTCAAATAAAGCTCAAATAAGATCAAAAGAAACTCCAATGAAACTTCAAAGTAAAACCAACAGAGAGGCTAGGTGATCGGAGGAGGTCCAAGAAGCGCTCGAGAAGAACCAACGACTTGGGAGGAGGCCCAAGAGCTGGTCGGATGAACAAGAAGGCTGGAATGAGGAAAAAGGTAAAGATCTTGAGTGCCCAAGCTTAAATAGCGGAGGTGTTGGGAGTTCAAGGCACTGCGTGAGTACAAGGTAGGTGAGCAACAGACGGGGATACTCAGGCGTCTTGTGAACAGTGGCCGGAGATCTGGCGGGTCCAGTGAGGAGGGCAAAGCGGTGAGGCGACATTTAATGTGATCTGACACATTTAATGCATGAAGACTCCGGCGAGTGCATCTCTGGGAACTCTAGCGAGACCGACACCGCGATCAAGGGAAAAAGGAGGTGGCGAGGTGGCCGGTGGGGCAGTCAACACTTTCGAGTAGGTGGTCAAACCAAGGAGGTCATGGTGAAGGGCGAGATAGAAGAGGTTCTTGACCTCAAGGGAGGATGTGCCCCTAAAGGGTGGTCTTAACGAAAAAGACCCAGGGTGGCCTTTGCAAAAAGACCACAAGGGTGGTCCTTGCAAAAGACCACGTGAAGGAAAAAGGAGATCCACCAAGGATAGTTGAAGGGGAGGTCTTGGCGGTTAAGATGAGATCAAATGAGGTCCCAGCGGTCAAGATTAACTCAAAGGAGGTCCCAACAGTTCGAGACGAGGTAAAAAGAAATCACGGGCGGCGGCAGGATAACCCCGAGGTGGTCTGGCGGCCAAGATGAGAACAAAGGGAGGTCTCGGCGATCGAGAATGAACCCGAGGGTGGTCTGACGGTCAATATGGAAACAAAGGGAGGTCTCGACGATCGGGATGAACGAGGATGGTCACGATGGTCAAGATGGAAACAAAGGGAGGTCTCGGCGGTCGAGACCAACATAGGAGAGGTCTCAGCGGTCGAGATGGAGACAAAGGAGATCTCGACGGTCAAAACCAACAGGAGAGGTTTCAGCGGTCGAGATCTAACGGGGGAGGGTGAGCGGTTAAGATCTCAAAGGGGAGGTCTTAGCGGTCGAGATCTAACAAAGGAGAGTGCGAGCGGTTAAGATCTCAAAGGGAGGTCTTAACGATCGAGATCTAACAAATGGGAGGTGCGAGCGGTTAAGATCTCCAAAGGGGGTATTAACGGTTAGATCTAACAAAGGGGAGGTCCTAGAGGACAGGGGGGGTCCTGAAGGACACAGGGAGGTCCTGAAGGGCACGAGGAGGTCCAAAAAAGCAAGGAGGAGGTCCTAAAGGACACAGGGAGGTCCTGAAGGACACGGGGAGGTCCAAATAAGCAAGGAGTTCCAACAGAACCGAGAGGGAGTTCAAATGAATTCGGATGAGGTTTTAGACCTATGAAGGGAGGTCTGGACCAGATAAGATCCAACCACTTGGGAGGTCTGGACCTAAGGAGGTCCGGACCAGAGAAGGACAAAACCAGCGCAGAAAAGAGAAGATCACCAAAACTCCACAAACTCAGCAAACCCACCAAGAGTTTTAGTTGAAGTTCGAATTAAACAATTGAAATCCATTTTCTGAAATTTCAAGTTAAGCTTTGAATTCTCATCAAAACAAAATGGTTCTTTTTATTTTAAAAATTCAAAAAGGCTCTAAAAAAATCAGGGTGTTACACAAAACTTTACTACCATGTTTAGGAGTTGATCGAACACACTATCAAATCATACGTATTTAGGTTGGAATTTGCTTTAGAATATTAAATTTGGCCTATTTCGAAAAAGATACCTAATTCACCCCTCCCCTCTTGGGCATCCGATGCATTTCACCTTGTGGGATAACATCGATGATATGTTTGTAAACAATCTAAAAAGTTCATGTTAGCATTTGTTCTGAACAAATTTGATGACACTCCAGACATACGTCCAGTCATTTGACCCCAGTGATTAGCCGAAGGCAAGGGCGGAGCTAGGCCTCGGGCCTCCGAGGCAATGGCCCGAGGCCCAGGGTCAAAATGCTATGTAAAAGTCTTTGAAAAAAATAGAAAAATCTGACTTTAGACCAAAAGTGGTTGGCTGGCCCGAGGCCTAGCCTAGCACCGACTTTACTCTAGCCAAGGTACCCTCCAATTCCACGGCTTTACCTTGAACCAAGGCACACCATCTTTATACATACTAATATTAAAGGAGCTAGTAATGACGATGGTACACCGTCTCCCCTCCCGTCACTCTTTTCACATCCCTGAAAAATCTCCAACAAAAAACAAAAAATAACCACCTCCCCAACAAATCAATTCCACCTACCTAAAAAATCTCTAACAAAAAAACATAAAAATCATCTCACAACAAAGATCAATTGAGTGCGACAACGAGGTTGAGGACATTGTGTAGGTCGAGCACCTTGGTGGAGGCGTGGCATCGGCTTGGTCAGAGTACGACTGAACGCGAAGGCGGAGCCAAGGGTATGAAGCAGATCGATCCCGACGATGTCTACTCGATTTGCATAGGTAATATTATATTTTTATGTCCGTAGATGACTGCTAGCCCCAAACAAAAGTTCCAACCTTCTAGGAGACAAAAGCAAGCACATGTGACCAATATGTCAGAATCAGCAACGGAAACCCTCAGGCCGGTCAATAAAAAATAATGGAAAGCGTACAGGAGAGCACGACAGAGCCACTCAAAATAGAGTCAAACCTCATGTCTTCTCTCACCCCTCTTTGATGTGTATGCTTGCACTCCATGGCCATTTGGTTCTGTTGCACCCTTGTGCTACTGTCAGTCATCACCACTACCCGCACTTTGGTGGCGCTCTCACCGTCAGGTCACCCCGTTGCCTCTTCCATAACCATCACTATCTTGAAAACCTAACACGATGATTATCCTTATTGTGGGAAACCCTAGCGTGCCTAACGTTAAACTTGGAGCTCGCATGTGTCGCGTCCCATTGTGACCTTGTCCACCCGATGGCGGACCGAGATTTTGAGATGGGTGTTGAAGTTACAAAATGTTGATCGATCTGATCAGAACATAAAAATCCACAATAGTAATAATGGAAGTACTAATTGTTTGTCTTTGGAGATAACATCTCAATTCTCAAATAATTAAAACAAATTACAAAATAATTAAGAAAATTACAATTTAACTCTCACGGTGCTTCATGCCTTGGAAGCAAGATATGGCGTCATCATCCTTAACTTGCATGAAAAATTATCGCTCAAGAAATGTGACCAAGCAATCATTCAAGTATTGCTCACCTATTCTATTTTTTGGCTTATTCTTCACATACTTCATTGAAGAAAAGACTCTCTCAACACTAGCAGTTGCTACAGGAAGAATTAGCACCAATTTGACAAGCTTGTAAACAATTTTATAATGGAGGTTCTTCTTTGATTGAACAAGAACGATTGATAGCTCGGCAAGATTTTTCACTTTTCTAAACCTCTCATCTCTACGCATATCAGTAATGAAGTGTGTAAGTTGAAAGGAAGATGCATCAATTACGGCTTGAGAAATCTTTAAGATGGTTTCTTCGTCTCTTTAGGCTCTCTCCTACAAAGATTTCAAATTGACAAACTTCTTCTCCATTTTCAAAGCTCTAATATCTACAATTCATACATACAAAATTGAAGATTCAGGACCACAATATGACGATAGCATAATTCACTTTAATGAATGGATATCTAGATTGGTATGGGTGAAAGCGGATCGGATCTGGACGGATAATGACTCTGCCATATTTGTTTTCATTTTTTCGGATCAGGATATTGAATCTGAATACCTCGGATACGGATACAAATCTGAATAATATCGAATCTGAATCGCATTTAAGCGAATACGATCGTGGATATTTTTGAACATGAAAACCCTTAAATTGTATACGAAATTAACGAAAACATATAACTAATTTATTTGATGCAAACATTCATGAATTGTTCATATTTCCGACAATCAAATATAACATTGGCACTAGCAAGTCTGCATTAACTAGTTCATCACAAACATAACACTTAGTTTACCATATTTAGCTCATAAGTCATAACTCACAAAGTCACAAGTCATCACACATTCACACTTAGTTCATCATATATATATAACTTAGCTCACACTAACATCGATCGGGTTGAATGGTTAATCTATATGCAAATAGTGTAACATCCCAAAGTATGTTACCAAAAATAAAATTAATAAAGTTATTATTTTATTGAACTTTTTGAGATTTAAAAGAGTTTTCTTGGTTAAAAAGAAAAATAATAATAAAATAAGGTCAATTATTTAATTTCCTAGTTTTTAATGTCAAAAATGAATTTTATTGAGATTTCTAGGATTTTATTCGATTTAAAGTGAAAAGGAAAAATAATTAATTTCTTGAATTTTACGGATTTTAAAAGGTTTTTCCTATTTTTAGAAATTAAAATAGTTTATGTGCAAAAATAAAACGAACTTTATCTTGGAATTAATTTTATTAAGTTAAAAATAATTCAAGAAATTTCTTTGATTTTTTCTAGAATTTTTGAACTCTATTTGCTATTTTCTAAAAGGCTATTTGATTTGTTGTATTTTCTAAAATTCAAAAATCAATTAAAATCTCCTTTTCTCTTTTGGGCTGAAATCCGGATATCCGGGCTTCGTCTTATCCGGATAATCTGTATCCGTATCCGCCGGATAGCATGTCTACCGTATTCGTTTCCGACAAAAAAAAACTGAATTCGTTTCCAATCCGAGACAATCCGAATCTGTTTTCGTCTGGATCGGTCAGAAACTATCCGATCCGTTTTCATCCCTAGATTTAGGATTACTGATATGTAGCAGGGGCCTTATGGAAGGACAATTGGATATCTAGATCAGCTAAGAGCCTAAGAGTATATACATAGCTAAGCCAACAGTCCCTTTCTTGCATTTCACAAATCACCAACCACAAGTTCACCGACTTCACAACACTTAGAACACTACAGCGATGAAGAGTACACGCAAATTTGCAATTGATGGCTCGGTGTGGCAAACTAGCGAAGCAAGCTTGCGTCGACCCGCCGCCAAGCGTCGTGAGCCGCGCGCCCCTCCGCCTCGCCTTCATACCGATCCTTACCTTCTCGGTTCTCCACGGACCCGGCCGGAGTCCACGACGCTGCTGCCGTCTTGCCCCTGGCGCGACCTGCTGACCAAACACCGCACGGCGCACCTCCGTCGACGCCGCCCCTGACCTCATATGCCGCCTCCGCCCTCCGGTCCTCGTTTTCCCCTTCGCGGTTCTCCCGGCCCGAAGTCGCATGACGCCGCATGCCACGCCAACGAACGCCAGCCGGCGCATACCGCTACTACTTCGCTACCTGCTGGTACTTTCGGTGTGGAGCCGCTGAGCGCCTAAGCCACTCGCACAAGGATGGAGCCATTTAGGGTTAGGAGATGGGTGCGCCATGCGCGTGCGTCCGTGGGATTGATTGGGCATTTGGGCATTTGGGCGTCTGTGGGAGTTGGGCTCATGAGGCCCTGGCGTCTTTGTGAAATTTGGCTGCGATGCAAGCGAGGCGAGGCGTAGGGCGTCTTTGTGGTGCCACTGTGCCATCTTTGTGGCGTGTTGAAGACCATATTCTTGATTCAACTTCATACGGTGTATATATGTATTATACCTAAATATACATAATTTTTGCTCAAAAATTTGGGTGTTCATTGAACACCCATGAACTTAGGTGGATCGCCTGTCCACCCCTTGAAGCACCGCTTTGTCACGGTCTCCTATGGAGGAAGAACTTCGCCAATAATCACTAGTTGTTTGTAAATTGTAATCATCATTTTGTTGTTTTCTCTAATTTGGAAGTGTGCGTTAACATAATAGCGTGAGCTAGCTAAAATTACTATATAGTGCAAATGAAGTTGAAAATTACTATATAGTACAAATGAAGTTGAAGAACCAAAGCAGGAACTTTTATTAGGCTGCGGTATTCCACGGTGGGACCAACAGAACGACATCGAGACTAGGGCCACACGGCCACCTCATCTCCCTTTCCATTTACGGAAGGCGTGTATCCCTTCCTATAAACCGGCTTAGGCGGTCCATTCGATGATAAGCGAGGTTCTATCGTGTAACATCCTAAATTTTGGTCTTTTTAAAATTATTTCAAATTATTTATTTCAAAAGTGTTTGTCTTCTTTTGGAGTTTTGCATTTATTTAAATTCCAAATCCGTAATCCAAATCCAAATTCCATTGTCTCAATTCAAAACTTGTCGTCAAATTCTAAATTCAAATTTTGTTTAAATTTTTTTCATAAAACCACTTTCTTTTTCCTTTTCCTTTTCTTCTTTCTCCTTCATTTTTATTTTATTTTCTTTCTTTCTTTCTTTCTTCTTTCTCCTGGTTCCTTTGTCGGCGCCACCCACTCTATGTCGCCTTGACTTCTGATGACCACTTTGGTCGTGCCCTGCCACTTGCCGCCTTGCCCTTGCCTTGCTGCACCTAAGCCTCACCCGAGCCATTTTACACGCACCTTTTCAGCAGCCTCTGGCGTGCCCATCCCGACCGCACCACATGTACCATAATAACGTGAGCTAGCTAAAATTACTATATAGTGTAAATGAAGTTGAAAATTACTATATAGCGCAAATGAAGTTGAAGAACACGAAACAAGGAACCTATTAGGTTGTGGTATTCCCGAATTGGGACCAACGAGACGACATCAGGAGCCTAGGGCCCACACGGCCAAAACGATCTCCCTTTCCATTTACGGAAGGCACGCGTATCTCCTTCCCTATAAACCCGGCTTAGGCGGAGGTTCTATCTTGTAGCATCCTAAATTTTGGTCTTTTTAAAAGTTATTTCAAATTATTTAATTCAAAAGTGTTTGTCTTCTTTTGGAGTTTTGCATTTATTTAAATTCCAAATCCGTAATTCAAATCCAAATTCCATTGTCTCAATTCAAAACTCGTCGTCAAATTCCAAATTCAAATTTTGTAATTTGAATTTTTTTTGCAAAACCACTTTTTTCCTTTTCCTTTTTCTTTTCCTTTTCTTCTTTCTCCTTTTTCCTTCATTTTTCTTTTTCTTTTCTTTCTTTCTTTCTTCTTCTTTCTCTTGGTTCCTCTGTCTTGGCGCCAACCACTCTATGTCACTTGCTTGCACTGCGCCCACAGCCATGCCTACCAAGACCACCCCCTTGCCCCTCTTGTCAGTACTCAAGCCTCACCGGAGCCGCCCCACAGCGCTCTGGCGCGCTGGGTTGGCGCACCATGTGTACCCGCGTTCCGTTCCTCGCGACAATTTAATTTTGCCGTCCCGCGTCATCAAGTCTCCACCATCAACGTGCCATGATTTTTCCGTTGCCAATGCCACTCATTGGTGCAATTCGACCATTTCCAAACGAAGTAAAGATGGCCAGAAGCGATCGTTCGCGTTCTGTTGATTAAACTATTGCTCGAGCCTATAAATGGAAGCATGAGCACCACTATCACCCTTCCTCTCCACTCAAACTCCTCTCACAATCGAGCTCGGCGGCAGCGAATTTGTCGTTTTCTGAGCGCCAGCCACCACACCCAATTCTCGTCCTTGTCATTCCGGTAGGTTTCTTGATGTCCTAACCGCGTCACGACGTGTTCCTGAGCCTAGTGATCATTTCCCCTCAATCAATTTCAATTTTGGTTGCGAGTTCATCGCTAGGATTTTTTGTTTTCTCTTTTAAGCTGGTATCATCTCCAACTTTCGATCTCCTTCTCCGTGAGTTTTAAGTCGATTGAACCACATCATCACGTGTTCCCGGACATACTTTACCTATCCCTACCCTCATTTCATCCTCTCCATCACCGTGGAGCACCGCCTTTCGCAACCACCTTCCTTGCACCACCGGCCAGTCGCGCCACCTCCTCGGGCCACCTTGGCCTCCCAGACCTACTTTGCACCTTCCTCATGCCCGCCGCCCATGCCCATGCTCACACCATTTTCCCAGACGCTTGCAGATCGCCGCATCGCCTCCGTCAGCGCTTTGCCTCATTGTCGCCACTTGTGGGATCGCCACCCCATGGGGTTCCATTTTTCGATTTCTTTCCCCACGCACCTCTCGCTACTCGCCGGTACCATGAACCATCCTCTGTTTTTACGCTATGTGGGGCGCTTTCGCTTGGCTTTCTCTAACATCCCAACTGTGTAATTAGGGTTAATCAAGTATAATTATATGTGTAGAAATTAAAACTTTTTCTCACATCTTGAAAAACCCTAAAATCTCATTTGATTCTTGTCCAAGAGTTGTGTAATCCAAAACACAAGCTCTTGTTGACCAAAGTCAAATTCCTTTCCCAATTATCTTAAATCTTGTGCCAAACAATTGGAAAGTATTTTCCTTGGTCCTAAAACTGAGGTGGGACCCCTCTGAAAAATATCACAAGTTGTAAGACTTGTTTGATAATTTTGGAGGCAAAACAATCCTTTAAACAACCTTCATGAATTTCTTGAGAAAAATGCATTGCATAATAACCTCTGGAAATTTTATGCAAGGTTGATCTCGTGTCAGCAAGCTCCAGTTAAAATTTCATCAAATTTGGAGTTCATTTGCTATCTCAAATAATTCGCTAAGTTTCAAATTTGTTAAAAACTAAAATTTAAAGCCTACTTAATTCCTTGGGCTAGCCATGTTCAAAGCTGGTCGGCCCGACCATGTCGGCACCCTCGTGAGACCTCCTCTCCACCTTGATCAGTCGTACTGTTGGATTTACATCCAGCGCCCACGACCTCCTCATGCCATCAACGCAAGGACCTCCCCGCCTCATGAGGTCATTCTTGTTGGATCCGTGATCCATGGTCATGACCTCCCATGTGTTAAACCTCAAAGACCTCCTTGAGTTGTTAAACCATCGCTGCGAGGTCATCCCCCTTGTTGAGGTCGAACTGTTGGATCAAATCCAATGCCACGACCTCCTCCTCAACATACTCTCGATCGAGGTCCTCCACCTCGTGAGGTCATAGCCCTTGGATCCAAGATCCATGGCCGACCTCCCTCCACCGTTAAACTAAGCAAACCTCCCACCTAACAAAGGTCGTAGCCATTGGATCAAATCCAGCGACTCACGACCTCCCCGTCTATCAAGCACTCACAACCTCCCCATCTTTTGTTGTGCACCGTTAGATTAAAATCTACGGTCACGACCTCCTTTTTGTCTCATCTTGCGCAGACCTCCCGGCAAGACGTGAGATCGTAGCCCTTAGATCTAAATCTAAAGGCCACGACCTCCCTTGTGCGTTGCGCAAGCTCGGGACCTCCACCTCTTTTGATCGGAACCCTTAGATCTAAATCTAACGGTCTGACCTCCCTTGCTGTTGCGCATCATATCAGACCTCCCGGTCATTGTGTGCCCTTGGATTTAAATCCAAAGGCCATGACCTCCCCTCATGTATTTTTGATCGCGTGCAGTTAAGTCCTCACCTGGAGGTCCGCTTGGTTGGATGGAGATCAACGCTTTGGACCTCTGTCCCTTTTTCCCCACGTCGTTTTCTCGATTAAGGAAATCGGAGGCCACGACCTCCCATCCTTGATCGTGTGGTGGGACCTCCACTGACCACTTAAAGCATAACGGTTGAAAATGAGATCCGATGGTTAGGACCTCCCGGTCTTATCCAGCGGTCATAAGGACCTCCCGGGTCTTATCCAGCGGTCATAAGGACCTCCTGTTCTTCTCCTACCTTGGTCACGCATGCTACTCGGCGGTGGAGTTAATGCGCGCCTGAGCCTCTGTGCACCTTTGACTCTTTCTTGACCCATTTAATGCGTGTGTCGATTTCCGGTCAGTCCTGACACCCCCCCTTGTCAACCTTTATGTCTTGTCCACCCCATGGACCAACTCCGTGGGCTAAGCTCACCATGGAGCTTAGCCCCACTCCTAACCTTCACTTAGGCTATAAGTCACCACCGGGATCCTCCTTGGCTTCCTTTGCACTGGCAGATCTCGGCCTTGCATCTTGTGCGTGGCTGAGCTCCTCACTCACCTCCATTCTTGGTCGCCATTCTTTGGAGCTTGGAGCTCCTCGGTGGACAAGGGTCCCTGAGTTTTCCTCCTTTTCTCTGAGCTCCATTTGTACCATCCCCTCTCGGGACCAAGACCTAACTTCGCTTTGGTTTGGGCATTTCTGAAGGTGGACAAAGAGGAGCTTGGAGCGGAGTTTTGGTGGAGCAACCCCATCTTCTCCAACTCAAGCCATCACCATCCTCAACCTCCGGCATCTTAAGGACCTCCGGTACACCTCCTGTTAGTCCTTTAGTCTTCGCACCAAGATGAATGAATGTCGCGGAGCTTAAGTTTTAGCACCGGCTTGAATGTTGCGGAGCTCCATTTTGCTTTTCGGTTTTGGCCGTCTTGGTCAATTTGCCTCTCTCCGGCCATGCGGCGTTCAAAACCGTCGCCGGCCGGTGAGAGAGGACCATTGAGTGCGCATGGTTATGCGGACCCGGTATCATTATTGGACCTCACGGCGGCCTCTACATCGCCGCGAGATCACTTCTTCCTTCGAGGATTTTGTCGGACGCCCCGAAAGCGTGTCATTGTCGTTTTAGGACAAAGATTCACCATTTTAATGCGCTAATCATTTGCTCCCATCATTGTAATCAATGGGCGTCTTAAGCGCCTTAAATCCACCCTTTAATGCGTGCATTTAAGACCTCCGCAGCGGACCTCCTTGATGTCGGCGCGCATTTATTCATGTCAGCTGCGTCTTGTGAGTTAAAGCATTGGTGCAGGGCGTCCGGACCTCCTCCGAGAGATCTGGAGGCGCCCAAGACCTCCCTTGCGAAATCGTAGCCGTCCAGACCTCCACGGAGTGCATGGACGTTAGACCTCCCTTAGGACCTCCCCTAGGTTATCTCGGTAGTTCATGACCTCCCCGGTAGATCTTGACCGTCAAGGTCCTCCTCGGACGATCTGAACCATCGAGGACCTCCTTGGAACATCTGGACGTCCGGGACCTCCCCTGTGAGGTCGGCGATGTAGATTTTCCTCGGGGAGATCTTGATAGTTTGGACCTTCCTTTGGAAGATCTCAGCGTTGAGGACCTCCCCTTTAGATCACAGTCCGTTAGGACCTCCTTTCGTGTTGTGGTCCGTTGGATTTCGCATCTCTGACCCCGACCTCCCCTCACCTCGCGCATGTGCGTTGCTAGGAGGTCCAGGACCTCTGGACCTCCTGAGCGCGTGTGCGTTGTTCACCTGGGAGGTCTTGAGCTGTTGGATCTAAGATCCCCGCTCACGTCCTCCCATACCCTTGTGAGTTTTAGAAATTCCAGTGAGGTCTTAGTTAAACTGAAATAAGGTATAGACTTTAGAATTTCATATCTCTTTCATTTTAATTCCAAATGAGGCCATTCAAATTGTGTTAGCTCTGTCTTGAACTTGACTTTAATCCAAAAATGATTGTAAGTTGAGTTCAGCTCGAGAGCACAGTTGCCATTAGATTTTAAAACCAACTTTAAAATGTGCACTTAAATCAATGCTTAACTTGTAAAATACATAACTAATGCTCTATAGATTATTTTTGGGTGAGACCAACTTTGTTGGTTTCCTCTCTTAGTGAACTCACTGTGAAAATTGGTTTTGAGCATGTTGCTGTTAGGAAATTGAGGACTTGTGCATTATAATTTTGTTCAAGTTCTTGTTTTGAAAAATGGTAGGAAGTGCATAATAGCTCCAAATGAGGTGAACTCAATTGTGTTATTCATCTCATGAGGTGCTGGTTTTACAGTAAAATTTCAGCTTCACTTCTATTCTAGAAAATTTTGCGATGAACAGTAACATATTTCTAATTAATAGGTGAAGCAGAATTGATTTCATCATATCTTTTGCATTAAGAATCCAAATCAATTGGTTCTTGTTGCTAAATTCATGATAAATCATTGTCTTGCTGCTGTAAAATTTTCATAGCTTTTGGAGTTAGATTTCTTTGTCTTTGTCTTTGTTGTTTTTAAATCGTTCTTATCGGTTCTTGATTGCTTTTCCGTTAGGTTTCGACATTTGTGGTGATCCCGAAAGTGACCCTCCGCAACAAAGTGACCACCAACAACAAGGCAAGCAGTTTGATCATTTCCATCATTGTCCCATTACTTTAAAGCAATATATCGTTTTACTTCTATGTATGCATGCTACTTTGTGTTAAATGTAAGCTAGCAAGCCTATAGTTGCATAATCTGTAGGAATTGTTCATCCTCTACTACCATGAGCCTAGGTTATTTGCTGTGGTGGGAGCTCGTTGGATGAGCTCTTATCACTTAGTAGTTTCGAGGTAAATTGCTTAGACATGCTTAGTTATCGGTAGAAATGGGCGATCATCGACTTAGTCGATGGTGTTGATCACTCAAAACTGATTATTACTCTTATATGTCCAGCACTTGTGCTTTGATTAATTGTAAAATCAAAAACTGAAAATAAAAGATTGATTTAGACTTGGGCATATTGGATGGATGGTGTGGTTTTTGGATGTGGTGGTATGCACGAGTCAACAAGGACGAATTCTTGCGCCATTGATCCAAGCAATTTTATGCTAACCACACGAGGGCATATGGAACCCTCTTGACTAAGTACTTTAGGCGGTGTTAATTGGGGTCGCTTTCGGTTGGTGTGTTTTTAAAGATAAAACGTGTGTGTGATGTGGGATGGGAGCATTAGCTTCCGGGTAGGTTGTGTGATGTCTCCTTCTCCCGTGGGTTGTGCGACTCGAATTAGCATTGTCCATTGGAAATGTCTCGTAGAGACTTAGCGTCTTGCACACACAAGGTAGTGTGCTTAAAGGAAAGGCGGTGCGGCGTGTGGGTACATTAGTACACCCTACGCAGGATAAAACTATTGAATAGCCTCGTCTAGGTTATGGACACGCTTGGTTATTTCGTAGAATTAGACTACAACCTTTAATTAAAACTTGACATGGTTGGTATGAGCGGGAGTTCATGCTATTGTTGTGGTGACTTGGGTTAGTCACTTCGAGGTTGATCTTGTTGTTGTTACTATGTTATTATCTCGTGGTTACTTCAACATTTAAAATGCTTTGCCAAATTGCCTTCAATCTATTATGTTATTGCAAATAAATGTTGCTTTATGCTAAAATGAGTCCAAAGCCTCATCCACTTAAATAAAGCTTGCATGTAGCTATTTATAGTTACATTATCTCACGTAAGTCTTGCGGAGTACTTTATGTACTCATACGCCGTGGTTGTGGCATTTTGTGGCTTTTGTTGCAGAGGAAGAAGAGAGCTCCAAGAGCCTCTCTTTTGTGCTACGTGTTGCGGTTTCTTCGACGACTAGCTTGGCGGTCGGTCAGATGCCTAGGGGTTAAGGCACCAGCGATTGGCTTTGTGTTATAGCCATCTTTATGGCACTTTTGCTTCATTGTTATCTTTGTAGAATTGTTGTTATTTGGCCTAAGGGCCTCTTTTGTAATAGCTTTTCCTTATTAATATTAACCACGTTTGTTGCTTATGTA
>JAYEVD010000103.1:0-103578 GCA_036346405.1 Phyllostachys edulis
AGTCCATTATAGTTATTTGGTGTGGATTTTCTTTCCGTGCCTCGATTTCATAAATTGGAGCTTAGGGTATGCGTTGTTCGAAAGTTTCCCACCGCTCTAAGGATTCCAAATGCACCTAGAAATGAGGTAGGGCACACTAGAAGTCTATTTTGGGTGTTTCAGTATTGATTGTCTTTATGTGCCTCGATTTCAAAAGTGGTGCTCGATACCGCTGCTCAAAGAAAGTTTCACACTGCCGAATTTTTCCAAATGCACCTAGAAATGACATAGGGCACACCAGAAGTCCATTTTGGGTGTTTGCATTGATTTTATTTTTCGTGCCTCGATTTCATCTTGTGGAGCTCTGTGCTAGAAGTCCCTTATCGCTCTACAAAGTTTTACACCTGCTTAGAATTATTCCAAATGCACCTAGAAATGACGAGGGCACACTAGAAGTCCATTATAGGTGTTTGGTTTGATTTTCTTTCCGTGCCTCGATTTCATAAATTGAGCTTAGGTACGCGCTGCTCGAAAGTTTCACACCGCTCGGAAGGATTCCAAATGCACCTAGAAATGAGGTAGGGCACACTAGAAGTCTATTTTGGGTGTTTCAGATTGATTGTCTTTCGCGTGCCTCGATTTCGTAAAGTGGAGCTCGATACCGCTGCTTAGCAAAGTTTCACACCGCCGTAATTATTCCAAATGCACCTAGAAATGACATAGGGCACCCCGAAGTCCATTTTGGGTGTTTGCATTGATTTTCTTTCCGTGCCTCGATTTCATAATGTGGAGCTCAAGGGAACCCAAGCTCCGCAAAGTTTTACACCTGCTCGAATTATTCCAAATGCACCTAGAAATGACGTAGGGCACACTAGAAGTCCATTATGGGTGTTTGGTTTCGATTTTCTTTCCGTGCCTCGATTTCATAAATTGGAGCTCAGGGTACGCGTCGTTCTGGAAAGTTTCAAACCGTCTCGGAAAGATTCCAAATGCACCTAGAAATGAGGCAGGGCACACTAGAAGTCCATTGTGGGAGTTTGATGTTCATTTTCTTTCCATGCCTCGATTTCATAAAGTGGAGCTCTGGTACCGCTGCTCGAATGTTTCACACTTGCTCTAATTATTCCAAATGCACCTAGAAATGACATAGGGCACACCGTAAGTCCATTATAGTTATTTGCATTGATTTTCTTTCCGTGTCTCGATTTCATAAATTGGAGCTTAGGGTATGCGTGCTCGAAAGTTTCACACCGCTTAGAAGGATTCCAAATGCACCTAGAAATGAGGTAGGGCACACTAGAAGTCTATTTTGGGTGTTTGGTTTGATTTTCTTTCCGTGCCTCGATTTCATAAAGTGGAGCTCGATACCGCTGCTCGAAAGTTTCACACCGCTCTGAATTATTCCAAATGCACCTAGAAATGAGGTAGGGCACACTAGAAGTCCATTATGGGAGTTTGATGTTCATTTTCTTTCCATGCCTCGATTTCATAAAGTGGAGCTCTTGGTACCCGCTGCTCGAATGTTTCACACTTGCTCGGAATTATTCCAAATGCACCTAGATATGACGAGGGCACACTAGAAGTCCATTATAGTTATTTGGTGTGGATTTTCATTCGCGTGCCTCGATTTCATAAATTGGAGCTTAGGGTACGCTGCTGCTCGAAAGTTTCACACCGCTCTAAGGATTCCAAATGCACCTAGAAATGAGGTAGGGCACACTAGAAGTCTATTTTGGGTGTTTCAGATTGATTGTCTTTCGTGCCTCGATTTCGTAAAGTGGAGCTCGATACCGCTGCTCATCAAAGTTTCACACCGCCTTAATTATTCCAAATGCACCTAGAAATGACATAGGGCACCCGTAAGTCCATTTTGGGTGTTTGTATTGATTTTCTTTCCGTGCCTCGATTTCATAATGTGGAGCTCCGGAACCCGAGCTCGCAAAGTTTTACACCTGCTAGAATTATTCCAAATGCACCTAGAAATGACGAGGGCACACTAGAAGTCCATTATGGGTGTTTGGTTTCGATTTTCTTTCCGTGCCTCGATTTCATAAATTGGAGCTCAAGGTACTGCTGCTCGAAAGTTTCACACCGCTCTCGAAAGATTCCAAATGCACTAGAAATGAGATAGGGCACCCCGAAGTCCATTTTGGGTGTTTGCATTGATCTCCAAATGCACCTAGAAATGAGGTAGGGCACACTAGAAGTCCATTATGGGAGTTTGATGTTCATTTTCTTTCCATGCCTCGATTTCATAAAGTGGAGCTCTAGGTACCCTGGCTGCTCGAATGTTTCACACTTGCTCGAAATTATTCCAAATGCACCTAGAAATGACGTAGGGCACACCGAAGTCCATTATAGTTATTTGTGTGGATTTTCTTTCCGTGCCTCGATTTCATAAATTGGAGCTTAGGGTATGTGCTGCTCGAAAGTTTCACACCGCTCGGAAGGATTCCAAATGCACCTAGAAATGAGGTAGGGCACACTAGAAGTCTATTTTGGGTGTTTCAGATTGATTGTCTTTCTGTGCCTCGATTTCAAAAAGTGGAGCTCGATACCGCCGTTCAAAAAAGTTTCACACTGCCGAATTATTCCAAATGCACCTAGAAATGACATAGGGCACCCTAGAAGTCCATTTTGGGTGTTTGCATTGATTTTTTTCCGTGCCTCGATTTCATAATGTGGAGCTCTGTGCACGCCGCGCTCGCAAAGTTTTACACCGCCTAGAATTATTCCAAATGCACCTAGAAATGACGTAGGGCACACTAGAAGTCCATTATGGGTGTTTGGTTTCGATTTTCTTTCCGTGCCTCGATTTCATAAATTGGAGCTCGAGGTACGCCCGCTGCTCGAATGTTTCACACTTGCTCGAAAGATTCCAAATGCACCTAGAAATGAGGTAGGGCACACTAGAAGTCCATTATGGGAGTTTGATGTTCATTTTCTTTCCATGCCTCGATTTCATAAAGTGGAGCTTAGGGTATGCGCTGCTCGAAAGTTTCACACATGCTCTAAGGATTCCAAATGCACCTAGAAATGAGGTAGGGCACACTAGAAGTCTATTTTGGGTGTTTCAGATTGATTGTCTTTCTATGCCTCGATTTCATAAAGTGGAGCTCGATACCGCTGCTCGTAAAAGTTTCACACCGCTCTAATTATTCCAAATGCACCTAGAAATGACATAGGGCACCCCAGAAGTCCATTTTGGGTGTTTGCATTGATTTTCTTTCCGTGCCTCGATTTCATACTGTGGAGCTCCGGGTACCCGTCGCTCTGCAAAGTTTTACACCTGCTTAGAATTATTCCAAATGCACCTAGAAATGACGTAGGGCACACTAGAAGTCCATTATGGGTGTTTGGTTTCGATTTTCTTTCCGTGCCTCGATTTCATAAATAGGAGCTCAGGGTACGCGTCGTTCTGGAATGTTTCACACCGTCTCGGAAAGATTCCAAATGCACCTAGAAATGAGGTAGGGCACACTAGAAGTCCATTATGGGAGTTTGATGTTCATTTTCTTTCCATGCCTCGATTTCATAAAGTGGAGCTCTGGGTACCGCTGCTCGAATGTTTCACACATGCTCTAATTATTCCAAATGCACCTAGAAATGAGGTAGGGCACACTAGAAGTCCATTTTGGTTGTTTCAGACATTGTCTTTCTATGCCTCGATTTTAAAGTGGAGCTCGATACCGCTTCGTAAAAGTTTCACACCTTTCGAATTATTCCAAATGCACCTAGAAATGACATAGGGCACCCCGTAAGTCCATTTTGGGTGTTTGCATTGATTTTCTTTCCGTGCCTCGATTTCATAAGTGGAGCTCCGCACACGCCGCTCTCAAAGTTTTACACTGCTTAGAATTATTCCAAATGCACCTAGAAATGACGTAGGGCACACTAGAAGTCCATTATGGGTGTTTGGTTTGATTTTCTTTCCGTGCCTCGATTTCATAAAGTGGAGCTCAAGGTACGCTGCTGCTCGAAAGTTTCACACCGCTCTCTGAAAGATTCCAAATGCACCTAGAAATGAGGTAGGGCACACTAGAAGTCCATTATGGGAGTTTGATGTTCATTTTCTTTCCATGCCTCGATTTCATAAAGTGGAGCTCTGGGTACCCGCTGCTCGAATGTTTCACACTTGCTCGAAATTATTCCAAATGCACCTAGATATGACGAGGGCACACCGAAGTCCATTATAGTTATTTGGTGTGGATTTTCTTTCCGTGCCTCGATTTCATAAATTGGAGCTTAGGGTACGCGCTGCTCGAAAGTTTCACACCGCCTCTAAGGATTCCAAATGCACCTAGGAATGAGGTAGGGCACACTAGAAGTCTATTTTGGGTGTTTCAGATTGATTGTCTTTTCGTGCCTCGATTTCGTAAAGTGGAGCTCGATACCGCTGCTCAGAAAGTTTCACACGCTCGAATTATTCCAAATGCACCTAGAAATGAGATAGGGCACCCGTAAGTCCATTTTGGGTGTTTGCATTGATTTTTCTCCGTGCCTCGATTTCATAATGTGGAGCTCGGAACCCAGAGCTCGCAAAATTTTACACCGCCGTAATTATTCCAAATGCACCTAGAAATGACGAGGGCACACTAGAAGTCCATTATGGGTGTTTGGTTTCGATTTTTTTTCGTGCCTCGATTTCATAAATTGGAGCTCAGGGTACGCGTCTTTCGTACTGGAAAGTTTCACACCGTCTCGGAAAGATTCCAAATGCACCTAGAAATGAGGTAGGGCACACTAGAAGTCCATTATGGGAGTTTGATGTTCATTTTCTTTCCATGCCTCGATTTCATAAAGTGGAGCTCGATACCGCTGCTCGAATGTTTCACACTTGCTCGGAATTATTCCAAATGCACCTAGAAATGAGGTAGGGCACACTAGAAGTCCATTTTGGGTGTTTGGTTTTGATTTTCTTTTCGTGCCTCTATTTCATCAAGTGGAGCTCTGCTTACCCGTCGTACTGGAAAGTTTCTCACTTGCTCGGAATTATTCCAAATGCACCTAGAAATGACGTCGGGCACACCAGAATTCCATTGTAGTTATTTGGTGTGGATTTTCTTTCCATGCCTCGATTTCATAAATTGGAGCTTAGGGTACGTATTGTTTTGGAAAGTTTCGCATCGGCTCGGAAGGATTCCAAATGCACCTAGAAATGACATAGGGCACACCAGAAGTCCATTTTGGGTGTTTGTATTGATTTTCTTTCCGTGCCTCGATTTCATAAGGTGGTGCTCCGCGTACCCGTCGCTCTGCAAAGTTTTACACCTACTCAGAATTATTCCAAATGCACCTAGAAATAACGTAGGGTACAGTAGAAGTCCATTATGGGTGTTTGGTGTGGATTTTCTTTCCGTGCCTCGATTTCATAAATTGGAGCTTAGGGTACACGCTGCTCAAAAGTTTCACACTTGCTCGGAAGGATTCCAAATGCACCTAGAAATGAGGTAGGGCACACTAGAAGTCTATTTTGGGTGTTTCAGTGATTGATTTTCTTTCGTGCCTCGATTTCATAAAGTGGAGCTAGGATATGTGTCATTCGAAAGTTTCACACTTGCTCTAATTATTCCAAATGCACCTAGAAATGACATAGGGCACACTAGAAGTCCATTTTGGGTGTTTGCATTGATTTCTTTCCGTGCCTCGATTTCATAATGTGGAGCTCGATACCGCTTCTCGCGTAAAAGTTTCACACCTGCTCGAATTATTCCAAATGCACCTAGAAATGACATAGGGCACACTAGAAGTCCATTATGGTGTTTGCATTGATTTTCTTTCCGTGCCTCGATTTCATAAATTGGAGCTCATGGTCGCTGCTCGAAAGTTTCACACCTTCTCGAAAGATTCCAAATGCACCTAGAAATGACGAGGGCACACTAGAAGTCCATTATGGGAGTTTGATGTTCATTTTCTTCAATGCCTCGATTTCATAAATAGGAGCTCACCCGCTGCTCGAATGTTTCACACTTGCTTGGTATTATTCCAAATGCGCCTAGAAATAACGTAGGGCACACCAAATGTCCATTATTGTTATTTGGTGTGCATTTTCTTTCCGTGCCTCGATTTCATAAATTGGACCTTACGGTACGCGTCGTTCTGGAAAGTTTTACACCGGCTCGGAAGGATTCCAAATGCACCTAGAAATGAGGTAGGGCACACTAGAAGTCTATTTTGGGTGTTCCGGATACCGTCATTTAGCAAAGTTTCACACCTGCTCGGAATTATTTCAAATGCACCTAGAAATGACATAGGGCACCCCAGAAGTCCATTTTGGGTGTTTGCATTGATTTTCTTTCCGAGCCTCGATTTCATAATGTGGAGCTCCGGGTACCCGTCGCTCTGCAAAGTTTTACACCTGCTCACAATTATTCCAAATGCACCTGGAAATAACGTAGGGCACAGTAGAAGTCCATTATGGTTGTTTGGTTTTGATTTTCTTTCCGTGCCTCGATTTCATAAATTGGAGCTCACGAGACGCTGCTGCTCGAAAGTTTCACACCGCTCGAACGATTCCAAATGCACCTAGAAATGAGGTAGGGCACACTAGAAGTCTATTTTGGGTGTTTCGTATTGATTCTCTTTCTGTGCCTCGATTTCGTAAAGTGGAGCTCTGGGTACCTATCGTTTTGGAATGTTTCACACTTGCTCGGAATTATTTAAAATGCACCTAGAAATGGTATAGGGCACACCAGAAGTCCATTTTGGGTGTTTGCAATGATTTTCTTTCCGTGCCTCGATTTCATAATGTGGAGCTCGGTTGCACATCTGCCGCTTCCGCAAAGTTTTACACCGCCGTAATTATTCCAAATGCACCTAGGAATGACGAGGGCACTCTAGAAGTCCATTATGGGTGTTTCGTTTTGATTTTCTTTCCGTGCCTCGTTCTCATAAATTGGAGCTCGTGGTACGCGGCTGCTCGAAAGTTTCACATCGGCTCTAATTATTCCAAATGCACGTAGAAATGGCGTAGGGCACACCAGAAGTCCATTGTAGTTATTTGGTGTGGATTTTCTTTCCGTGCCTCGATTTCATAAATTGGAGCCCAGGGTGCGCGTTGTTCTGGAATGTTTCACACCGCTCTAAGGATTCCAAATCCACCTAGAAATGAGGTATGGCACACTAGAAGTCTATTTTATGTGTTTCAGATTGATTGTCTTTTCGTGCCTCGATTTCATAAGGTGGAGCTCTGCATTGCCGCCGCTCGCAAAGTTTTACACCGCCGTAATTATTCCAAATGCACCTAGAAATACATCTTAATATTTGTGTTCTTGCAATTGTTCAAAGATCAAAAGGTGGGAAAGAAATTTTGCTCATTTTGGTAGAACAAGAATTTCGGCCATATTTAAAAAAAAAAGAGGAAGCAAAAAAGAGAAGAAAAAAAAAGAGAAAAAAAAAGAGAAAAGAAAAAAAAGAGAAAAGGAAAAAGAAAGTGCAAAGCTGAACCATAAACTTGAGCAAAAATCCCCACTCATTCTTGATTCAATTGTTAGAATATCAATATTTTGTGCAATCTTGTGCCCTAGTTTCATTATTTGCAACTAGCTAGCATCTTTCTATAACTTGTGCAATACGAGCTATTTTGGTCTTCACTTGTATCCTACATAGCTCATTACTTGATTGCACTAAGTTCCAATATCTTTGCATGTGAGTTGCTTTGTTTTTCACTTATATGTTTGTGATCAGCAACTAGGCATTGAATTCTAGTTTGGATATTTACTTAGCTTTACAATATCTAGAATTTTCAGATTAAGTAGGTATCCATACCAAGCTCCACATAAACATCCGTTGTCGTGTTTTGACTTACTCTTGAAATTCGCTCTTTTCTCACGTTGTTTTCACCTACAATATCAAGTGTGAGTCTATAACCCCAATTTACTTCGGAAAGGTAAGAATGTGATTTGGTAAGACGAGTGCGTTTGAGAGATACACATACACCTACATACATATTCTTTGCTTTGCTACTAACAATGGCAGATCGGAGTATACGATCTTCCTTCTATGGTAGTAATGATCCGAGGAGTATCTTGAGTGGGTACAAGACATGGAGTTCGAGCTTGAATCCGTAAGTTCAATCGGTTAAGGAAGTGAGAGTGGCCACTATGCTTTTTAAGGACTATGCCTCTAGTTGGTGGCAACAACTAAGTGGGAAACGATTCATTACATCTTGGGTCTATTTAAAAAGGGCCATGAGAAGAGAATTTGTTCCATCCTATTATGAGCTGAACTACTACACCATGTGGAAAGCATTACACAAGGATGCAATGTTGTCCAAGATTACTATATTGAGTTGAATCATGCAATGCGCCGCCAATATCACTAGTGCATATCAAGAAAAGACATACTTCAAAGCAGCTTGAATTTTCAGATCGTTATCGCACTTCAAGATGAATATTTTCAGTAGTCTGCAAGATCTTGTGAAATATGCTACGAAGGTGGAAAAGAGACTTAAAGACATGCAAGCACATCAATTAAATCTGCGTCGACTCTTTAGTTCTTATTCATCCACCAAGGTGTCCCTTGAGAAAAGGTCGAGCTTGAAATTTTTTCTTCAAAGTAGGTCGTGGTTGGTGGTAATTGTGCCATTGCTAGCCCACGGTCTTGCAAGGATGAAATGTATCAAAACCCATGTGAGGATGAGAACCACATAGCCAAATTGAGTGAGAGTGATAAACGAGTGAGCTGTGTGTGATTCCACCATATGCAGGTTGAGAGCATCCCAATTGAGTATGTGAGAGATACACCAAAAGAAAAGAGAGAGATAGATGATAGGCCAAGTAAGATTATTTTTGAACCTAACAACTTACCCTCTATTTCTAGTGTTGTATCTCACATTGTGCAGGTTGAACAAGCAAATAAGGAATTGAACATTCAAGAGCCCTCACCATTAGAAGAGAAAGATGAAGAGATAACCATGGTTGGAGAGGGAATGCCTGCTGCCCTAGGGTTACATGATGACATTACGATACCCACGACACCTGCATTAATTGAGGAGGACGATCAAGGTAACACTATTGGTACTGAATTGATAGTTCATCAAGACAAGGTGCGTAAAACTGAGAACTCCGTTATTCCTTTCATGATTCCACGTTCTAAATTTGATATGCTTAATTTGCATAATGTGGAATTGATTACTCAAAAGAAGTTCTTAGTAGAATATTCCTTAATGATTCTTTGTGTTATATTATATTCAATAAACCTAAAGAGCTATCCAAAGGTGATTAAGAAGGTTTCAAATTTCATGCTTAAGATCACTAGTAAATAGCTACATATACACATATAAATTCAATTGATTGGAGATGTGGGTGTAGACAACATGTTTCAAGTTTATCGAGTATGCATTACTTGTGATAATCTTACTGATTTAAAATTGCATGTTTTATGAAACCATTTATTGTGCAATGTCATGGTCACTTTGAGAAGGGTTTAAATACAAGTGCCTATTTTTAGAACACAACATAATGCCTACTTGTTTATCACTTACATGTATAACTAATCAGGTATCAATTGGTTTTCACCCACTTTACTTGAATTTCATGTTGGGAAGGTGAAATTTGATCATATGAGTCAGTTGTGTAATTTGAAATATGATTTCGAGCTATCGATTGTGCAAAACAACAAGAAGAACACAATAATTGATTCATATATATACCATGCATATACGTTGTTTTCTTTGTCTAGCACATTTTCAGCTATCAAAAGCCGAGGATGGCTTTTCTTGAAGAAAGGGAGGATGATGCGACATCCTTAGCTATGTTGTTCCAGATAGTGTTTTCAATTCAACAAGTACCTCGTAACAACATGAGCTTACTAAAAGAGTTGAAGAACAAGAGAAGCTTCCGGTGAAGCTTGTGCAAAGAAGCTTTAACCGACAGTGAATTGCTCCATGAATTTTCTTTAAGTTTAATTGAGAATATTATACTACCTAATAGCGGGTCATCGCTTATTGCTAGGTTTGAAGGAGATGCCTTATGTGAATATCAATAACACGATGCTTCTCGGGGTGTTTTGATGCTCACAAAAATAGCATGCAGCCTATGGGACGTGTGGAAGGTGTGGGTTCATGACGATCTTCGCAGCAACTCGAAAGGATCTAGCATGAATAATATATATATTTGGAAAGCTTATCAAATCTACTTTCCAACGGATCAAACGGCACGTGATTTGGAGCTTTCTATAAAAAGTTATGGCTATTCGAGTGCATGCTGCACATTTAGACCGACCAACGCACGAGAGTTGACAAAGTTGATGATTTCGCGGCATGTACGACATCTTGGGAAGATATCCAGCTTTGCCATGACTTTCCAAAGGCTTACAAGAGTCCCTTTCTCAAGTTTCAGATGAATCCTGATTGTTGGCCCAATCTTTCACTTCAGACACTCAAGATCAAGAGTAATCTCACAAACCAATTCGGTGAATTGAATTGTAAGAAAATCAATACACTCACAAACCAATCTAATAGATTGAATTGCAAGTAGTAGCCTTCGTGAATAGTATTCAAGCAAGAGATAGATATCTTGATCTCGCCTCAATCTTTCTCCTCAATCTCTCCAACTCATATCACAACTCATGAACACACGATATGCGCCAAAACGGCTTTTCTGATTTTTGTTATCTAAATCATAACTTGTCCACCTATATGGTGCGGCCATGGGGGGTTTATATAGCCTCCCACGCAAGCACAAGACTTGGATGAATAGTATCTCGAATTGCTACAGTACTCCTAGTCCGATTAGCACTCACGTGAACAAGAATCACGTGAGTCTGCATCGCCAAGTCTCCCTCTTGGTTTCCTTGTGTTGTGAAAGTTTCACACTAATCTCCAAAGCATTCCAATTGCACCTAGAAATGAGGTCCATGGGCACACTTGATTTTCAGAAAGTGGAGCTCGATGCCATCGTTTCACACCATGCAAATGCCACCACATGTCTTTTTGACACATGTGTTAGGGTTTTATCTCCAGAGCACCTAGCAATGATCCCCATCCACTTTATTGGCCTTCATAATGTTTTGTTTTACCTATTGTTGTAAAATAACACCAATTTGCATAATTTGAGTGCTAGCATTAGTTTGCAATTTAGGGATGCAAACCAATGCTTTAGTAGTAGTTATGGCACACTATCAAGTCTATTTTGGGTGTTTCAGATTGATTGTCTTTCCGTGCCTCGATTTCGTAAAGTGGAGCTCGATACCATCGCTCAAAGAAAGTTTCACACCGCTTGGAATTATTCCAAATGCACCTAGAAATGACATAGGGCACGCCTGTAAGTCCATTTTGGGTGTTTGCATTGATTTTCTTTCCGTGCCTCGATTTCATAATGTGGAGCTCCAGAACCCATCGCTGCTCGAAAGTTTACACCACTCGTAATTATTCCAAATGCACACGGTCTCGGAAAGATTCCAAATGCACCTAGAAATGAGGTAGGGCACACTAGAAGTCCATTATTTGAGTTTGATGTTCATTTTCTTTCCATGCCTCGATTTCATAAAGTGGAGCTCTGGTACCGCTGCTCGAATGTTTCACACTTGCTCGGAATTATTCCAAATGCACCTAGATATGACGTAGGGCACACCAGAAGTCCATTATAGTTATTTGGTGTGGATTTTCTTTCCGTGCCTCGATTTCATAAAGTGGAGCTTAGGGTATGCGTCGTTCTGGAAAGTTTTACACCGGCTGGAAGGATTCCAAATGCACCTAGTAATGAGGTAGGGCACACTAGAAGTCTATTTTGGGTGTTTCGTATTGATTGTCTTTCTGTGCCTCGATTTGGAAAAGTGGAGCTCTGGATACAGTCGTTCAGTAAAGTTTCACACCTGCTCGGAATTATTCCAAATGCACCTAGAAATGACATAGGGCACCCCAGAAATCCATTTTAGGTGTTTGCATTGATTTTCTTTCCGTGCCTCGATTTCATAAATTGGAGCTCGTGGCACGTCGCTGCTCGAAAGTTTCACACCGCTTAGAATTATTCCAAATGCACCTAGAAATGAGGTAGGGCACACTAGAAGTCCATTATGGGAGTTTGATTTCATTTTCTTTCCATGCCTCGATTTCATAAAGTGGAGCTCGTGGTACGCCGCTGCTCGAATGTTTCACACTTGCTCGGAATTATTCCAAATGCACCTAGAAATGAGGAGGGCACACTAGAAGTCCATTATAGTTATTTGATGTGGATTTTCTTTCCATGCCTCGATTTCATAAATTGGAGCTTAGGGTACGCTGCTGCTCGAAAGTTTCACACTTGCTCGGAATTATTCCAAATGCACCTAGAAATGAGGTAGGGCACACTAGAAGTCCATTTTGGGTGTTTCGTTGATTTTCTTTCCGTGCCTCGATTTCATAAAGTGGAGCTCGATACCATCGCTCAAAGAAAGTTTCACACCGCTTGGAATTATTCCAAATGCACCTAGAAATGACATAGGGCACACTAGAAGTCCATTTTGGGTGTTTTGCATTGATTTTCTTTCGTGCCTCGATTTCATAAATTGGAGCTCGAGTGATACGCGCTGCTCAAAGAAAGTTTCACACCGCTCGAAAGATTCCAAATGCACCTAGAAATGAGGTAGGGCACACTAGAAGTCCATTATGGGAGTTTGATGTTCATTTTCTTTCCATGCCTCGATTTCATAAAGTGGAGCTCTGGTACCGCTGCTCGAATGTTTCACACTTGCTCGGAATTATTCCAAATGCACCTAGAAATGACGAGGGCACACGAAGTCCATTATAGTTATTTGGTGTGAATTTTCTTTTCGTGCCTCGATTTCATAAATTGGAGCTTAGGGTACGCTGCTGCTCGAAAGTTTCACACCGCCTGGAAGGATTCCAAATGCACCTAGAAATGAGGTAGGGCACACTAGAAGTCTATTTTGGGTGTTTCGTGTTGATTGTCTTTCGTGCCTCGATTTCATAAAGTGGAGCTCTGGATACCATCGCTCAAAGAAAGTTTCACACCGCTGAATTATTCCAAATGCACCTAGAAATGACATAGGGCACCCCGAAGTCCATTTTGGGTGTTTATGTTGATTTTCTTTCGTGCCTCGATTTCATAAAGTGGAGCTCCGGTACATGTCGCTCGCAAAGTTTTACACCTGCTAGAATTATTCCAAATGCACCTAGAAATGACGAGGGCACACTAGAAGTCCATTATAGGTGTTTGGTTTCGATTTTCTTTCCGTGCCTCCATTTCATAAATTAGAGCTCAGGGTACGCGTTGTTCTGGAATGTTTCACACCGTCTCGGAAGATTCCAAATGCACCTAGAAATGACGCAGGGCACACTAGAAGTCCATTATGGGTGTTTGGTTTGATTTTCTTTCCGTGCCTCGATTTCATAAATTGGAGCTCGTGGTACGCGCTGCTCGAAAGTTTCACACCGCTCTGGATAGATTCCAAATGCACCTAGAAATGAGGTAGGGCACACTAGAAGTCCATTATGGGAGTTTGATGTTCATTTTCTTTCCATGCCTCGATTTCATAAAGTGGAGCTCTGGGTACCCGCTGCTCGAATGTTTCACACTTGCTCGGAATTATTCCAAATGCACCTAGATATGACGAGGGCACACCGTAAGTCCATTATAGTTATTTGGTGTGGATTTTCTTCCGTGCCTCGATTTCATAAATTGGAGCTTAGGGTACGCGCTGCTCGAAAGTTTCACACCGCCCTGAAGGATTCCAAATGCACCTAGGAATGAGGTAGGGCACACTAGAAGTCTATTTTGGGTGTTTCAGATTGATTGTCTTTTCATGCCTCGATTTCATAAAGTGGAGTTCTCGATACCGTCGTTAAGCAAAGTTTCACACCGCTCGGAATTATTCCAAATGCACCTAGAAATGACATAGGGCACACCGAAGTCCATTTTGGGTGTTTGCATTGATTTTCTTTCCGTGCCTCGATTTCATAATGTGGGCTCCGGAACATGTCGCTTGCGCAAAGTTTTACACCGCCGAATTATTCCAAATGCACCTAGAAATGACGAGGGCACACTACAAGTCCATTATGGGTGTTTGGTTTGATTTTCTTTTCGTGCCTCGATTTCATAAATTGGAGCTCGTGGTACGCTCGCTGCTTTCGAAAGTTTCACACCGTCTCGGATAGATTCCGAATGCACCTAGAAATGAGGTAGGGCACACTAGAAGTCCATTATGGGAGTTTGATGTTCATTTTCTTTCCATGCCTCGATTTCATAAAGTGGAGCTCTGGGTACCCGTCGTTCTGGAATGCTTCACACTTGCTCGGAATTATTCCAAAAGCACCTAGATATGACGTAGGGCACACCAGAAGTCCATTATAGTTATTTGGTGTGGATTTTCTTTCCGTGCCTCGATTTCATAAATTGGAGCTTAGGGTACGCGTCGTTTTGGAAAGTTTCACACCGGCTCGGAAGGATTCCAAATGCACCTAGAAATGAGGTAGGGCACACTAGAAGTCTATTTTGGGTGTTTCAGATTGATTGTCTTTTCGTGCCTCGATTTCATAAAGTGGAGTTCGATACCGTCATAAGCAAAGTTTCACACATGCTGGAATTATTCCAAATGCACCTAGAAATGACATAGGGCACCCTGAAGTCCATTTTGGGTGTTTGCATTGATTTTCTCCGTGCCTCGATTTCATAATGTGGAGCCCGGAACCCGTCGCTCGCAAAGTTTTACACCGCTCGAATTATTCCAAATGCACCTAGAAATGACGAGGGCACACTAGAAGTCCATTATGGGTGTTTGGTTTCGATTTTTTTCCGGCCTCGATTTCATAAATTGGAGCTCGTGGTACGCTGCTGCTCGAAAGTTTCACACCGTCTCGGATAGATTCCAAATGCACCTAGAAATGAGGTAGGGCACACTAGAAGTCCATTATGGGAGTTTGATGTTCATTTTCTTTCCATGCCTCGATTTCATAAAGTGGAGCTCGGGTACCCGCTGCTCGAATGTTTCACACTTGCTCTAATTATTCCAAATGCACCTAGATATGACGAGGGCACACCGTAAGTCCATTATAGTTATTTGGTGTGGATTTTCTTTCCGTGCCTCGATTTCATAAATTGGAGCTTAGGGTACGCTGCTGCTCGAAAGTTTCACACCGCTCGGAAGGATTCCAAATGCACCTAGAAATGAGGTAGGGCACACTAGAAGTCTATTTTGGGTGTTTCAGATTGATTGTCTTTCTCGGCCTCGATTTCATAAAGTGGAGCTCGATACCATCGCTCAAAGAAAGTTTCACACCGCTGGAATTATTCCAAATGCACCTAGAAATGACATAGGGCACACCGTAAGTCCATTTTGGGTGTTTGCATTGATTTTCTTTCCGTGCCTCGATTTCATAATGTGGAGCTCAGGCACCGTCGCGCTCTCGAAAGTTTTACACCGCCGTAATTATTCCAAATGCACCTAGAAATGACGTAGGGCACACTAGAAGTCCATTATGGGTGTTTGGTTTTGATTTTCTTTCCATGCCTCGATTTCATAAATTGGAGCTCTGTGGTACCCGCTGCTCGAAAGTTTCACACTTGCTCGGAAAGATTCCAAATGCACCTAGAAATGAGGTAGGGCACACTAGAAGTCCATTATAGGAGTTTGATGTTCATTTTCTTTCCATGCCTCGATTTCATAAAGTGGAGCTAGGGTACCCGCTGCTCGATTGTTTCACACTTGCTCGGAATTATTCCAAATGCACCTAGAAATGACGTAGGGCACACTAGAAGTCCATTTTAGGTGTTTGGTGTTGATTTTCTTTCCGTGCCTCGATTTCATAAATTGGAGCTTAGGATACGCATTGTTCAAAGAAAGTTTCACACCGCTGGAAGGATTCCAAATGCACCTAGAAATGAGGTAGGGCACACTAGAAGTCCATTTTGGGTGTTTGGTTTGATTTTCTTTCCGTGCCTCGATTTCATAAATTGGAGCTCGTGGTACGCTGCTGCTCGAAAGTTTCACACCGCCTCTGAAAGATTCCAAATGCACCTAGAAATGAGGTAGGGCACACTAGAAGTCCATTATGGGAGTTTGATGTTCATTTTCTTTCCATGCCTCGATTTCATAAAGTGGAGCTCTGGGTACCCGCTGCTCGAATGTTTCACACTTGCTCGAATTATTCCAAATGCACCTAGATATGACGAGGGCACACCGTAAGTCCATTATAGTTATTTGGTGTGGATTTTCTTTCCGTGCCTCGATTTCATAAATTGGAGCTTAGGGTACGCTGCTGCTCGAAAGTTTCACACCGCTCGGAAGGATTCCAAATGCACCTAGAAATGAGGTAGGGCACACTAGAAGTCTATTTTGGGTGTTTCAGATTGATTGTCTTTCGTGCCTCGATTTCATAAAGTGGAGCTCGATACCATCGCTCAAAGAAAGTTTCACACCGCTGGAATTATTCCAAATGCACCTAGAAATGACATAGGGCACACTAGAAGTCCATTTTGGGTGTTTGCATTGATTTTCTTTCCGTGCCTCGATTTCATAATGTGGAGCTCTCGCACTGCGCTTCTCGAAAGTTTCACACCGCTCCTGATAGATTCCAAATGCACCTAGAAATGAGGTAAAGTGGAGCTCTGGTACTGATGCTGCTCGAAAGTTTCACACTTGCTCGGAATTATTCCAAATGCACCTAGAAATGACGTAGGGCACACTAGAAGTCCATTATGGGTGTTTGGTTTGATTTTCTTTCCGTGCCTCGATTTCATAAATTGGAGCTTAGTGGTACGCGCTGCTCGAAAGTTTCACACCGCTCGGAAAGATTCCAAATGCACCTAGAAATGAGGTAGGGCACACTAGAAGTCCATTATGGGAGTTTGATGTTCATTTTCTTTCCATGCCTCGATTTCATAAAGTGGAGCTAGGGTACCATCGCTCGAAAGTTTCACACTTGCTTGGAATTATTCCAAATGCACCTAGAAATGATGTAGGGCACACTAGAAGTCCATTTTGGGTGTTTGTGTTGATTTTCTTCCGTGCCTCGATTTCATAAAGTGGAGCTCCGGTACATGTCGCTCGAAAGTTTTACACCTGCTTAGAATTATTCCAAATGCACCTAGAAATGACGTAGGGCACACTAGAAGTCCAAAGGTGTTTGGTTTGATTTTCTTTCCGTGCCTCGATTTCATAAATTGGAGCTCGAGGTAACATGCTCCTCGAAAGTTTCACACCGCTCGGAAGATTCCAAATGCACCTAGAAATGACGTAGGGCACACTAGAAGTCCATTATGGGTGTTTGGTTTGATTTTCTTTCCGTGCCTCGATTTCATAAATTGGAGCTCGTGGTACGCGCTGCTCGAAAGTTTCACACCGCTCTGGAAGATTCCAAATGCACCTAGAAATGAGGTAGGGCACACTAGAAGTCCATTATGGGAGTTTGATGTTCATTTTCTTTCCATGCCTCGATTTCATAAAGTGGAGCTCGGGTACCCGCTGCTCGAATGTTTCACACTTGCTCGGAATTATTCCAAATGCACCTAGATATGACGAGGGCACACCGAAGTCCATTATAGTTATTTGGTGTGGATTTTCTTTCCGTGCCTCGATTTCATAAATTGGAGCTTAGGGTACGCCGCTGCTCGAAAGTTTCACACCGCCCGGAAGGATTCCAAATGCACCTAGAAATGAGGTAGGGCACACTAGAAGTCTATTTTGGGTGTTTCAGATTGATTGTCTTTTCGTGCCTCGATTTCATAAAGTGGAGTTCTGGATACCGTCAAAGAAAGTTTCACACCGCCGAATTATTCCAAATGCACCTAGAAATGACATAGGGCACCCCAGAAGTCCATTTTGGGTGTTTGCATTGATTTTCTCTCCGTGCCTCGATTTCATAATGTGGGGCTCCGGGAACATGTCGCTCTGCAAAGTTTTACACCTGCTCAGAATTATTCCAAATGCACCTAGAAATGACGTAGGGCACACTACAAGTCCATTATGGGTGTTTGGTTTCGATTTTCTTTCTGTGCCTCGATTTCATAAATTGGAGCTCAGGGTACGCGTCGTTCTGGAAAGTTTCACACCGTCTCGGATAGATTCCGAATGCACCTAGAAATGAGGTAGGGCACACTAGAAGTCCATTATGGGAGTTTGATGTTCATTTTCTTTCCATGCCTCGATTTCATAAAGTGGAGCTCTGGGTACCCGTCGTTCTGGAATGCTTCACACTTGCTCGGAATTATTCCAAAAGCACCTAGATATGACGTAGGGCACACCAGAAGTCCATTATAGTTATTTGGTGTGGATTTTCTTTCCGTGCCTCGATTTCATAAATTGGAGCTTAGGGTACGCGCTGCTCGAAAGTTTCACACCGCTCGGAAGGATTCCAAATGCACCTAGAAATGAGGTAGGGCACACTAGAAGTCTATTTTGGGTGTTTCAGTGATTGATTGTCTTTTCGTGCCTCGATTTCATAAAGTGGAGCTCGATACCATCGCTCAAAGAAAGTTTCACACCTGCTGGAATTATTCCAAATGCACCTAGAAATGACATAGGGCACCCGAAGTCCATTTTGGGTGTTTGTATTGATTTTCTTTCGTTCCGTGCCTCGATTTCATAAATTGGAGCTCTGTGGTACGCGCTGCTCGAAAGTTTCACACCGCTAGAATTATTCCAAATGCACCTAGAAATGAGGTAGGGCACACTAGAAGTCCATTATGGGAGTTTGATGTGAATTTTCTTTCCATGCCTCGATTTCATAAATTGGAGCTTAAGGTACCCGCTGCTCGAAAGTTTCACACTTGCTCGAATTATTCCAAATGCACCTAGAAATGAGGTAGGGCACACTAGAAGTCCATTATAGTTATTTGGTGTGATTTTCTTTTCGTGCCTCGATTTCATAAATTGGAGCTTAGATACTGAAATCGATTAGAAAGTTTCACACCGCCGGAATTATTCCAAATGCACCTAGAAATGACATAGGGCACACTAGAAGTCTATTTTGGGTGTTTGCTTTGACTTTTTTCTGTGCCTCGATTTCATAATGTGGAGCTCTGGATACCATCGCTTCGCAAAGTTTCACACCGCTCGGAATTATTCCAAATGCACCTAGAAATGACATAGGGCACACTAGAAGTCCATTTTGGGTGTTTGGTTTTGATTTTCTTTCGTGCCTCGATTTCATAAATTGGAGCCTGTGGCACGATCGCTCGAAAGTTTCACACCGCTCGGAAGATTCCAAATGCACCTAGAAATGAGGTAGGGCACACTAGAAGTCCATTATGGGAGTTTGATGTTCATTTTCTTTCCATGCCTCGATTTCATAAAGTGGAGCTCTGGGTACCCGCTGCTCGAATGTTTCACACTTGCTCGGAATTATTCCAAATGCACCTAGAAATGACGTAGGGCACACCGAAGTCCATTATAGTTATTTGGTGTGGATTTTCTTTCCGTGCCTCGATTTCATAAATTGGAGCTTAGGGTACGCGTTGCTCGAAAGTTTCACACGGCTCGGAAGGATTCCAAATGCACCTAGAAATGAGGTAGGGCACACTAGAAGTCCATTTTGGGTGTCAAAGAAAGTTTCACACCGCTTGGAATCATTGGTGGGTGTTTTGATTGATTTTTTCCGTGCCTCGATTTCATAAATTGGAGCTCGAGTGGTACGCGCTGCTCGAAAGTTTCACACCGCCTCTGAAAGATTCCAAATGCACCTAGAAATGAGGTAGGGCACACTAGAAGTCCATTATGGGAGTTTGATGTTCATTTTCTTTCCATGCCTCGATTTCATAAAGTGGAGCTCGGGAACCCGCTGCTCGAATGTTTCACACTTGCTCGGAATTATTCCAAATGCACCTAGATATGACGAGGGCACACCGAAGTCCATTATAGTTATTTGGTGTGGATTTTTCTTTCGTGCCTCGATTTCATAAATTGGAGCTTAGGGTACGCTGCTGCTCGAAAGTTTCACACCGCTCGGAAGGATTCCAAATGCACCTAGAAATGAGGTAGGGCACACTAGAAGTCTATTTTGGGTGTTTCAGATTGATTGTCTTTTCGTGCCTCGATTTCATAAAGTGGAGCTCGATACCATCGCTCAAAGAAAGTTTCACACCGCCGGAATTATTCCAAATGCACCTAGAAATGACATAGGGCACACCGAAGTCCATTTTGGGTGTTTGCATTGATTTTCTTTCCGTGCCTCGATTTCATAATGTGGAGCTCGGGGGTGCCGCTCGCTCGCAAAGTTTCGCTCGAATTATTCCAAATGCACCTAGAAATGACGAGGGCACACTAGAAGTCCATTATGGGTGTTTGGTTTTGATTTTTCCAAATGCCTCGATTTCATAAATTGGAGCTGAAATCGAAAGTTTCACGGAAAGATTCCAAATGCACCTAGAAATGAGGTAGGGCACACTAGAAGTCCATTATGGGAGTTTGATGTTCATTTTGTTTCCATGCCTCGATTTCATAAAGTGGTTTCGATTGTTTCACACTTGCTCGGAATTATTTCAAATGCACCTAGAAATGATGTAGGGCACACCAGAAGTCCATTGTAGTTATTTGGTGTGGATTTTCTTTCCGTGCCTCGATTTCATAAATTGGAGCTTAGGGTACGCGTTGTTCTGGAAAGTTTTACACCGCTCGGAAAGATTCCAAATGCACCTAGAAATGAGGTAGGGCACACTAGAAGTCCATTATGGGTGTTTGGTTTCGATTTTCTTTCCGTGCCTCGATTTCATAAATTGGAGCTCGTGGTACGCTGGCTGCTCGAAAGTTTCACACCGGCTCGGAAAGATTCCAAATGCACCTAGAAATGAGGTAGGGCACACTAGAAGTCCATTATGGGAGTTTGATGTTCATTTTCTTTCCATGCCTCGATTTCATACAGTGGAGCTCTGGGAACCCGCTGCTCGAATGTTTCACACTTGCTCGAATTATTCCAAATGCACCTAGATATGACGAGGGCACACCGAAGTCCATTATAGTTATTTGGTGTGGATTTTCTTTCCGTGCCTCGATTTCATAAATTGGAGCTTAGGTACGCGCTGCTCGAAAGTTTCACACCGCTCGGAAGGATTCCAAATGCACCTAGGAATGAGGTAGGGCACACTAGAAGTCTATTTTGGGTGTTTCAGATTGATTGTCTTTTCGTGCCTCGATTTCATAAAGTGGAGCTCTGGATACCGCTGCTCAAAGAAAGTTTCACACCTGCTCGGAATTATTCCAAATGCACCTAGAAATGACATAGGGCACCCCAGAAGTCAATTTTGGGTGTTTGCATTGATTTTCTCTCCGTGCCTCGATTTCATAATGTGGAGCTCCGGGAACCCGTCGCTCTGCAAAGTTTTACACCTGCTCAGAATTATTCCAAATGCACCTAGAAATGACGCAGGGCACACTAGAAGTCCATTATGGGTGTTTGGTTTCGATTTTCTTTCCGGGCCTCGATTTCATAAATTGGAGCTCAGGGTACGCGTCGTTCTGGAAAGTTTCACACCGTCTCGGATAGATTCCAAATGCACCTAGAAAAGAGGTAGGGCACACTAGAAGTCCATTATGGGAGTTTGATGTTCATTTTCTTTCCATGCCTCGATTTCATAAAGTGGAGCTCTGGGTACCCGTCGTTCTGGAATGTTTCACACTTGCTTGGAATTATTCCAAATGCACCTAGATATGACGTAGGGCACACCAGAAGTCCATTATAGTTATTTGGTGTGGATTTTCTTTCCGTGCCTCGATTTCATAAATTGGAGCTTAGGGTACGCCCGTTCTGGAAAGTTTCACACCGGCTCGGAAGGATTCCAAATGCACCTAGAAATGAGGTAGGGCACACTAGAAGTCTATTTTGGGTGTTTCAGATTGATTGTCTTTTCGTGCCTCGATTTCATAAAGTGGAGCTCTCGATACCGCTGCTCAAAGAAAGTTTCACACCTGCTCGGAATTATTCCAAATGCACCTAGAAATGACATAGGGCACCCCAGAAGTCAATTTTGGGTGTTTGCATTGAAGTCTCGATTTCATTTGGGTCCGCTCGCAAAGTTTGTAATTATTCCAAATGCACCTAGAAATTAGGGCACACTAGAAGTCCATTATGGGTGTTTGGTTTGATTTTCTTTCCGTGCCTCGATTTCATAAATTGGAGCTGTGGAGCTCGAAAGTTTCACACCGCCTCTGGATAGATTCCAAATGCACCTAGAAATGAGGTAGGGCACACTAGAAGTCCATTATGGGAGTTTGATGTCCATTTTCTTTCCATGCCTCGATTTCATAAAGTGGAGCTCTGGGTACCCGCTGCTCGAATGTTTCACACTTGCTAGAATTATTCCAAATGCACCTAGAAATGATATAGGGCACACTAGAAGTCCATTATAGTTATTTGGTGTGGATTTTCTTTCCGTGCCTCGATTTCATAAATTGGAGCTTAAGGTACGCGTCGCTCGAAAGTTTCACACCGCTCGAAGGATTCCAAATGCACCTAGAAATGAGGTTGGGCACACTAGAAGTCTATTTTGGGTGTTTCAGATTGATTGTCTTTCGTGCCTCGATTTCATAAAGTGGAGCTCTCGATACCGCTGCTCAAAGAAAGTTTCACACCGCCGTAATTATTCCAAATGCACCTAGAAATGACATAGGGCACACCGTAAGTCTATTTTGGGTGTTTGCATTGATTTTCTTTCCGTGCCTCGATTTCATAATGTGGAGCTCGGCACCCGCCGTCGTTCGCAAAGTTTACACCGCCGTAATTATTCCAAATGCACCTAGAAATGACGTAGGGCACACTAGAAGTCCATTACGGGTGTTTGGTTTTGATTTTATTTCTGTGCCTCGATTTCATAAATTGGAGCACAGGGTACGCATCGTTCTGGAAAGTTTCACACCGGCTCGGAAAGATTCCAAATGCACCAGAAATGAGGTAGGGCACACTAGAAGTCCATTATGGGAGTTTGATGTTCATTTTGTTTCCATGCCTCGATTTCATAAAGTGGAGCTCTGGGTACCCGTCGTTCTGGATTGTTTCACACTTGCTCGGAATTATTTCAATTGCACCTAGACATGACGTAGGGCGCACCAGAAGTCCATTGTAGTTATTTGGTGTGGATTTTCTTTCCGTGCCTCGATTTCATAAATTGGAGCTTAGGGTACGCGTTGTTCTGGAAAGTTTTACAACGGCTCGGAAGGATTCCAAATGCACCTAGAAATAAGGTAGGGCACACTAGAAGTCCATTTTGGGTGTTTGGTTTCGATTTTCTTTCCGTGCCTCGATTTCATAAATAGGAGCTCAGTGGTACGCTGGCTGCTCGAAAGTTTCACACCGCTCTGAAAGATTCCAAATGCACCTAGAAATTAGGTAGGGCATACTAGAAGTCCATTATAGGAGTTTGATGTTCATTTTCTTTCCATACCTCGATTTCATAAAGTGGAGCTCGGGAACCCGCTGCTCGAATGTTTCACACTTGCTCGGAATTATTCCAAATGCACCTAGATATGACGAGGGCACACCAGAAGTTCATTATAGTTATTTGGTATGGATTTTCATTCCGTGCCTCGATTTCATAAATTGGAGCTTAGGGTACGCGTCGTTCTGGAAAGTTTCACACCGGCTCGGAAGGATTCCAAATGCACCTAGGAATGAGGTTGGGCACACTAGAAGTCTATTTTGGGTGTTTCAGATTGATTGTCTTTTCGTGCCTCGATTTCATAAAGTGGAGCTCGATACCGCTGCTCAAAGAAAGTTTCACACCGCCGTAATTATTCCAAATACACCTAGAAATGACATAGGGCACACCGAAGTCTATTTTGGGTGTTTGCATTGATTTTCTTTCCGTGCCTCGATTTCATAATGTGGAGCTCCGCACTGCCGCTCTCGAAAGATTTACACCGCCGTAATTATTCCAAATGCACCTAGAAATGACGAGGGCACACTAGAAGTCCATTACGGGTGTTTGGTTTGATTTTATTTCGTGCCTCGATTTCATAAATTGGAGCATGAGTGGTACGATCGCTCGAAAGTTTCACACCGCTCGGAAAGATTCCAAATGCACCAGAAATGAGGTAGGGCACACTAGAAGTCCATTATGGGAGTTTGATGTTCATTTTGTTTCCATGCCTCGATTTCATAAAGTGGAGCTCTGGGTACCCGTCGTTCTGGATTGTTTCACACTTGCTCGGAATTATTTCAATTGCACCTAGACATGACGTAGGGCGCACCAGAAGTCCATTGTAGTTATTTGGTGTGGATTTTCTTTCCGTGCCTCGATTTCATAAATTGGAGCTTAGGGTACGCGTTGTTCTGGAAAGTTTTACAACGGCTCGGAAGGATTCCAAATGCACCTAGAAATAAGGTAGGGCACACTAGAAGTCCATTTTGGGTGTTTGGTTTCGATTTTCTTTCCGTGCCTCGATTTCATAAATAGGAGCTCAGGGTACGCGTCGTTCTGGAAAGTTTCACACCGTCTCGGAAAGATTCCAAATGCACCTAGAAATTAGGTAGGGCATACTAGAAGTCCATTATAGGAGTTTGATGTTCATTTTCTTTCCATGCCTCGATTTCATAAAGTGGAGCTCTGGGAACCCGTCGTTCTGGAATGTTTCACACTTGCTCGGAATTATTCCAAATGCACCTAGATATGACGTAGGGCACACCAGAAGTTCATTATAGTTATTTGGTATGGATTTTCATTCCGTGCCTCGATTTCATAAATTGGAGCTTAGGGTACGCGTCGTTCTGGAAAGTTTCACACCGGCTCGGAAGGATTCCAAATGCACCTAGGAATGAGGTTGGGCACACTAGAAGTCTATTTTGGGTGTTTCGTATTGATTGTCTTTCTGTGCCTCGATTTCGTAAAGTGGAGCTGTGGATACCGTCGTTCAGCAAAGTTTCACACCTGCTCGGAATTATTCCAAATGCATCTAGAAATGACATAGGGCACCCAAGAAGTCCATTTTGGGTGTTTGCATTGATTTTCTCTCCGCGCCTCGATTTCATAATGTGGAGCTCCGGGAACCCGTCGCTCTGCAAAGTTTTACACCTGCTCAGAATTATTCCAAATGCACCTAGAAAAGACGTAACGCACACTAGAAGTCCATGATGGGTGTTTGGTTTCGATTTTCTTTCCGTGCCTCGATTTCATAAATTGGAGCTCAGCGTACGCGTCGTTCTGAAAAGTTTCACACCGTCTCGGATACATTCCAAATGCACCTAGAAATGAGGTAGGGCACACTAGAAGTCAATTATGGGAGTTTGATGTTCATTTTCTTTCCATGCCTCGATTTCATAAAGTGGAGCTCTGGGTACCCATCGTTCTGGAATGTTTCACACTTGCTTGGAATTATTCCAAATGCACCTAGATATGACGTAGGGCACACCAGAAGTCCGTTATAGTTATTTGGTGTGGATTTTCTTTCCGTGCCTCGATTTCATAAATTGGAGCTTAGGGTATGCGTCGTTCTGGAAAGTTTCACACCGGCTCGGAAGGATTCCAAATGCACCTAGTAATGAGGTAGGGCACACTAGAAGTCTATTTTGGGTGTTTCGTATTGATTGTCTTTCTGTGCCTCGATTTCGTAAAGTGGAGCTCTGGATACCGTCGTTCAGCAAAGTTTCACACCTACTCGGAATTATTCCAAATGCTCCTACAAATGACATAGGGCAACCCAGAAGTCCATTTTGGGTGTTTGTATTGATTTTCTTTCCGTGCCTCGATTTCATACTGTGGAGCTCCGGGTACCCGTCGCTCTGCAAAGTTTTACACCTGCTTAGAATTATTCCAAATGCACCTAGAAATGATATATAGGAAACTAGAAGTCCATTGTAGTTATTTGGTGTGAATTTACTTTCCGTGCCTCGATTTCATAAATTGGAGCTTAAGGTACGTGTCGTTCTAGAAAGTTTCACACCGGCTCGAAAGGAATCCAAATGCACCTAGAAATGAGGTTGGGCACACTAGAAGTCTATTTTGGGTGTTTCGTATTGATTGTCTTTCTGTGCCTCGATTTCATAAAGTGGAGCTCTAGATACCGTCGTTTAGCAAAGTTTCACACCTGCTCAGAATTATTCCAAATGCACCTAGAAATGACATAGGGCACACCAGAAGTCTATTTTGGGTGTTTGCTTTGATTTTCTTTCCGTGCCTCGATTTCATAATGTGGAGCTCGGGTGCACCGCCGCTCTCGCAAAGTTTGCACTGCGCCGTAATTATTCCAAATGTAGCTAGAAATGACGTAGGGCACACTAGAAGTCCATTACGGGTGTTTGGTTTTGATTTTATTTCTGTGCCTCGATTTCATAAATTGGAGAATGTGGTACGATCGCTCGAAAGTTTCACACCGGCTCGGAAAGATTCCAAATGCACCAGAAATGAGGTAGGGCACACTAGAAGTCCATTATGGGAGTTTGATGTTCATTTTGTTTCCATGCCTCGATTTCATAAAGTGGAGCTCTGGGTACCCGTCGTTTCGGATTGTTTCACACTTACTCGGAATTATTTCAATTGCACCTAGACATGACGTAGGGCGCACCAGAAGTCCATTGTAGTTACTTGGTGTGGATTTTCTTTCCGTGCCTCGATTTCATAAATTGGAGCTTAGGGTACGCGTTGTTCTGGAAAGTTTTACACCGGCTCGGAAGTATTCCAAATGCACCTAGAAATAAGGTAGGGCACACTAGAAGTCCATTTTGGGTGTTTGGTTTCGATTTTTTTTCCGTGCCTCGATTTCATAAATAGGAGCTCAGGGTACGCGTCGTTCTGGAAAGTTTCACACCGTCTCGGAAAGATTCCAAATGCACCTAGAAATTAGGTAGGGCATACTAGAAGTCCATTATGGTAGTTTGATGTTCATTTTCTTTCCATGCCTCGATTTCATAAAGTGGAGCTCTGGGAACCCGTCGTTCTGGAATGTTTCACACTTGCTCGGAATTATTCCAAATGCACCTAGATATGACGTAGGGCACACCAGAAGTCCATTATAGTTATTTGGTATGGATTTTCATTTCGTGCCTCGATTTCATAAATTGGAGCTTAGGGTACGCGTCGTTCTGGAAAGTTTCACACCGGCTCGGAAGGATTCCAAATGCACCTAGGAATGAGGTTGGGCACACTAGAAGTCTATTTTGGGTGTTTCGTATTGATTGTCTTTCTGTGCCTCGATTTCGTAAAGTGGAGCTGTGGATACCGTCGTTCAGCAAAGTTTCACACCTGCTCGGAATTATTCCAAATGCACCTAGAAATGACATAGGGCACCCAAGAAGTCCATTTTGGGTGTTTGCATTGATTTTCTCTCCGCGCCTCGATTTCATAATGTGGAGCTCCGGGAACCCGTCGCTCTGCAAAGTTTTACACCTACTCAGAATTATTCCAAATGCACCTAGAAAAGACGTAACGCACACTAGAAGTCCATGATGGGTGTTTGGTTTCGATTTTCCTTCCGTGCCTCGATTTCATAAATTGGAGCTCAGCGTACGCGTCGTTCTGAAAAGTTTCACACCGTCTCGGATACATTCCAAATGCACCTAGAAATGAGGTAGGGCACACTAGAAGTCCATTATGGGAGTTTGATTTTCATTTTCTTTCCATGCCTCGATTTCATAAAGTGGAGCTCTGGGTACCCATCGTTCTGGAATGTTTCACACTTGCTTGGAATTATTCCAAATGCACCTAGATATGACGTAGGGCACACCAGAAGTCTGTTATATTTATTTGGTGCGGATTTTCTTTACGTGCCTCGATTTCATAAATTGGAGCTTAGGGTATGCGTCGTTCTGAAAAGTTTCACACCGGCTCGGAAGGATTCCAAATGCACCTAGTAATGAGGTAGGGCACACTAGAAGTCTATTTTGGGTGTTTCGTATTGATTGTCTTTCTGTGCCTCGATTTCGTAAAGTGGAGCTCTGGGTACCTGTCGTTCTGGAATGTTTCACACTTGCTCGGAATTTTTCCAAATGCACCTAGATATGACGTAGGGCACACCAGAAGTCCATTATTGTTATTTGGTGTGGATTTTCTTTCCATGACTCGATTTCATAAATTGGGGCCTACCGTACGTGCCGTTCGGGAAAGTTTCACACCGGCACGGAAGGATTCCAAATGCACCTAGAAATGAGGTAGGGCACACTAGAAGTCTATTTTGGGTGTTTCATATTGATTGCCTTTCTCTGCCTCGATTTCGTAAAGTGGAGCTGTGGATACCATCGTTCAGCCAAATTTCACACCTGCTCGGAATTATTCCAAATGCACCTAGAAATGACATAGGGCACACCAGAAGTCCATTTTGGGTGTTTGTATTGATTTTCTCTCCGTACCTCGATTTGATAATGTGGAGCTCTGGGTACCCGTCGCTCTGCAAAATTTTACACCTGCTCAATATTATTCCAAATGCACCTAGAAATAACGTACGGCACAGTAGAAGTCCATTATGGGTGTTTGGTTTTGATTTTTTGTCCATGCCTCGATTTCATAAATTGGAGCTCAGGGTACGCGTCGTTCTGGAAAGTTTCACACCGGCTCGGAAGGATTCCAAATGCACCTAGAAATGAGGTAGGGCACACTAGAAGTCTATTTTGGGTGTTTCGGATTGATTGTCTTTTCGTGCCTCGATTTCGTAAAGTGGAGCTCAGATACCGTCGCTCAAAGAAAGTTTCACACTTGCTCGTAATTATTCCAAATGCACCTATAAATGACATAGGGCACACCGAAGTCCATTTTGGGTGTTTATGCGTTGATTTTCTTTCCGTGCCTCGATTTCATAATGTGGAGCTCCGCACCCGCCGCTCGCAAAGTTTTACACTGCCGTAATTATTCCAAATGCACCTAGAAATGACGAGGGCACACTAGAAGTCCATTATGGGTGTTTGGTTTCGATTTTCTTTCCGTGCCTCGATTTCATAAATTGGAGCTTAGGGTACGCGTCGATCTGGAAAGTTTCACACCAGCTCGGAAAGATTCCAAATGCACTTAGAAATGAGGTAGGGCACACTAGAAGTCCATTATGGGAGTTTGATTTTCATTTTCTTTCCATCCCTCGATTTCATAAAGTGGAGCTCTGGGTACCCGTCGTTCTGGAATGTTTCACACTAGCTCGGAATTATTCCAAATGCACCTAGAAATGACGTAGGGCACACTAGAAGTCCATTTTGGGTGTTTGCATTGATTTTCTTTCCGTGCCTCGATTTCATAATGTGGAGCTCGGTGCCGCCGCTCGCAAAGTTTTACACCGCCGTAATTATTCCAAATGCACCTAGAAATGACGTAGGGCACACTAGAAGTCCATTATGGGTGTATGGTTTTGATTTTCTTTCCGTGCCTCGATTTCATAAATTCGAGCTCAAGGTGATGAGGCCCTAGGTGCGTCTACTACAGTGGTCAACATCCCTAAGTTGCAAGTGTGTGCTAAACCTCAAGTTGAGCCTATTATGCATCAATGGAGAAAGAAACAAGAAGAAGGTTCGGCCAAGAACAAAGAGAGGGAGGTAGGCCGAAGGGAAAGCTTGAGCGGACATGGGAAGACACAAGAACCAAGGACTTTGCATGTTGGAAAGTTTGCAAGGGAATCTTACCAAGAAAAGACAAAGAATCCTAAATGGATTTGGATTGGAGCAATTCCAATTCAGATCAATCTTTAAAGGAAGTTAATTTTGAAATTACTTGTAATAGGATAGTTTAATCTATTTTCAGCAATTAGAGTAGCTTAAACATCTATGTAAAGTAGGAGGGTTTTTTGGTTCGGATTACTGTTCACATGAACAGTAACCGGCTCGGATTACTGTTCACATGAACAGTATCGGACTAGGAGTCTTGTGCTTGCGTGGGAGGCTATATAAACCCCCCCATGGCCGCACTACAGAGGTGGACAAGTCATAGTTGAAGAAAATACAGAAAAGTCACATGTTTGTGTGGCGCAAAATGAATACATGCGTTTCGGAAATTCCCGTCTAGGGTTTTGTGATTGCGTGAATATTGGAGGGTGGCTTTGTAATATCCTGTATTATAAATCTGTAATTAAAGAATTAAAATAATAATAATAATAATAATAATATGAGTTTAGTGGGAAAGGGAAAATAGTGGTGGGCCTTTGGCCCATGGCCCAAGAGGGGGCCGGCCACCCACATAAGCAAACCAGAAACCCTAGCCCCCACCCCCTGCAACAAACCGCCATCCTCCTTGCGCCATGCTCTTTTTCTTTCTTCCGCCTCACTGCGTGATGTTCTTCCCATCGATCGCTAGCTCGCCCTCGCACTGAGATGTTTCTTTGCATGGTGCTCGCCCACGTTGTCGAGCGACCACGCCACCGCTTGCCCACATCGATCTGCTTTGCGCGCATGCGGGTGCGTGTGTCTTGCATCTTCTTTAAGTACCAGACAAAGATTCCGCCTCAAAGATTTTCTCCATCATTGTGTGTGCATCCCTATCGCTTGTTCTACATGCGCGTGTGCTAGCTAGCATGCATGGTCGCATAAAGTTGTAGATATAAGTAAGACCCGTTGTCAAGTTAGTTGCTACAACTAGATATTTTAGTGCTTAATGCTTTGCATGTTGTGCAATGCGAGAGAGAGAGAGAGAGAAGGGAAGATGTGGCATGCTATCGCCACTTTTTCATGCAAGCTTGGATTCTTTAGGCAATGCCGATCAAGAAGATCGTGAAAGGGAGGAAGGCAAGAAGGAAAGGTGGAAGAAAGAGAGGAGAATTTTATGAAAAATCGGTATTCCTCGTCGTGATCTCCGGGTAACGATTAAGTTTTCTTCTCTGTTTGTTTATTTTAATTAGGGATAAAAGAATCGAGATTAGAGAGAGAGTATTAGCAATTTCTAGTCAAGGGATCGAATAGTAGATCGATTAATCTGCTATATTGTTGTACTGTTATTTCGGGTACCGTATGGATGTAAATTGAGAATTTCATCTACTAGAGAGTTGTAGAGAATTTCGATAGCTTTCGGTAAAAGTTTTATTCATGTCAATCCGATGCATATATTGTAAGATATGAATTTTATAGTTCTCTTGTCCCAGAGAGTTTATCGTAGTTGACGATCTGTAGTAATTAGTAGATTAAAAAAAGTAGGTGAGTTAATCTAGGACAGCGGGTAGTGCGTCCGTAACATTTGGTTTAAATCGGTCGGTTTGGCGTAATCATGCGAGATCGATTAGTGTGACGGGTTGATGTTGTGATGATGTGATTTTGATGATGTTTTTGAGTGTGTGTTATTACTTGCTTGTTCAGGAACTGTGGCCTCATGCGCTGTGTAACAATTTCGTCATCCGGTTTCGAAGGGCTAAGAGGCAAGTACATGGTAGAGTGGTGAACAACGGGTTGTTCGCTATTGTCATTGATATTACTTATCATGCTATTTATTATACTTTCATTAAGCTTATTCTTATACATGATATTGATGACATTGAGTGAATGAGATTATGATATTGAGATAATGAGGATGAGATATTGAGTTAATGAGATGGATTATGTGGATGAATAATTAAAGATGCCGCATCATTTACATTCATCATGACAGGAGTTGCATGAGCCAGGTCGGTGAGAAAGTCATGTAACTATTCCAGTGAGGTCGGTGAGAAAGATACATGACTAGTCCGGAGTGCTCTAGATAAAATCCTACTTGGTGGGGACTTCACGGGAGTGAAGGATAGAGTGTGTCATCGACGGGTGAACACTCCGCTATACCCCGGTATCACTGATGAGATGCATATGAGCATGAGCATGATGGTGCATTCGCATATATGAGTAAATTGTTAAGATGTGCAACTTTACCTATATGGAATATGGCTTGACTATTGAGTATGAGAATGGCATTAAATAGATAGATGATGATGATAACCTTGATTATGGTTGATAAACTGTTGTTTATGGCTTTATTATGTATTTGCTGAGTCTTGGACTCATTCTTGCTCTATTGTTGTTTTTAGGTGATCATCGATGACATTTCACTCGGGAAGGGCTAGCGCACTTGGAATCACAACCTACACCCAATTACTTGATTTGTTGGACATGAGACATTTTTTATTACGACATGATGATTTACATTTAGAACATAATGGTGTTGAATAACCTTAGATGATAAGTTAGAGTTGATTATTCATTAAATAGACTTAATCATTTGGTTTGCGTTAATCTTAGTTTATTACCTTGCTATGCTCCTAGGAGTAAATTATCTATGGTTGTCATATCATTTTGCTTATGTTATTGTGACCCGTGTACGGGTTTTATCATGATACGCTTGCCATAATTTAATATAAAATGATGTGTCAAATTGTTAGTTAGTGTAGTTAGTGGCATTCTGGGCTCCGTGTTGGGCCGGGGTGTTACAGTTGGTATCAGAGCGGGCTTTAGGTCCGTGGTGAATAGATTAACAACTTAGGTAAACATAATTTGGTAAAAATTTGTTTTAGGACTAGTAAAATTAACTAAAATTTGTTAATGGTTAATTAACTTAAAATTTGACACACTAGTGCACAGTAGGTTGGGAATGGGACGAGTATTGCTCTTACGCTTTTGATATGTTGTTATACTAATGTATGAGTTGATATTGGTTCTTTGAACCTATTGTGTGTTGTTGATTGTGGTTGATAGCTATGACGAGAGGTAGAGATTGTGGTTGCGGCCATAGGTATGGCCAGGTTGTACCACCATTTGTGATATGGGAAAAGTGAAGTGTTTACTCCGGGTAATTTAGTTACAAATTTTGGGGATGAGTTTCTTTTAAAAGCTGTTTTTTTTCTTGAGTTTTTATTTGGTTATTATGATTACAGTCGCTTGCGGTTGATGAACTTTCTTTGGATAGTGGTTACAATGCAGTTGATGGGTTTCAGTTGATCTGTATTTCTTTTATAGAGCAATTATTGTCTTTTCTGACTGCTGAGCTATTCTTGCTACTTGTAATCGTGTCATTGGCAATATTGTTCTTTTTATGAGAGTTCTACCTTCTTGTTGACAAATATGACCTGTTTTTTCGCTTGGTGTTTTAGATAATGGAAAGTATCTTTTATAAACTTCATTGAATGAAGTTTTGACGCTACACATTTCTTTTAGAGTAGTTGGAATATTGAAGTTTAGTGCATCTTCTTTGAGAAAGAAAGTATCAAAACTCTTTTGTAATGTTTTGTTGTGTTAAGTGAGAGGTTTTAAGCATAGAAGATAAATTGATAATGTATGAGTTATCAAGTTGGATCTGTAGCGTGGTGCATAATCGATCTTAACCAAAATCCTTGGAAGTGAAGTTGATAAATTCGATGTTGTCTTGGAGTAGTTACATGATGAACTGTGATTAAGGGTATGTCCGTACCTACTAGGAATCCGGGAATTATTAAGAAGTGTGGGACATTGATGAACTGGTCTGATCATTAAGATTGTTTAATTCGGTAAACTTCTTGGATAAATTGGATTAGCGGATCTCCATGGATTAATCTAACCGTTTGGGATGGTTAAGTTCAGAAGGTGTTAGATTATTGTCTTAGTGGATATCAATATTGGAGTAATCTTTTGTGGATACTTAGTGATTATATGTAATTGCTAGGTGCAATTATTATGTATTGAAGTTTGGTGTTGAGCAACACTAAGAGATGAACTGATGGGATTTAGTAGATGAACTATGTTTACATGATGGTGGAATTGTCAGACGATAGTATGTCTTTGATGAAAGGGTTTTGGTAGAACCTTTTGATTTGTGTAGTAGATCTCTGCTAGAATAAAGTGGTTGTTGTAGTGAGGTTGTAAAGTTTTGGTGGACTCTCAATTTGAGGATGGGATGATAAAGTAGTATGCAGCAATTTGGTGAGTTTTAGAGGGCTTTATGATAGAAGAGTAGACGATGACGATTCTTGTTAAGAGTGTATTATTCTTGATGTTAGTAAGATTGTCAGCAAGGGATTATGACTTGTGAGAGTGGTGTTGATTCTTTTAGAGCGAAAGTAATTTGATTGCCTTTCGTAATATTAGTTAAGTGAAATGTTTGAAGTTTTGCATTCGTGATCTTTTGGAGTTCATGATTTATGTAGTAGTTGAAATTGGTTTGAGCACGTGGCGTGTTGGAAAGTTTTATTGGTTCTTAAGTAATTAATGTGATTTGGTCTTAAAAGCTCTTTTTGTTTGAGGTAGCAAAGTAATGTTGAAGTCAAAGGAAATTGTTTTCTTTGTTAAAGGACAAAGAGTGAAGTGGAAGTATTTGAGGTTGAAGCTAAGTTTTGTAACTTGCAGTTTAATTGAAGTGTGCCTAACTATTCTAGTTTTTGCCCATAAACGTTTCTCAATTTTCAAAAGTGATGCTTTATTCTTATTTGAGGTTTGATATTCTCTTCTTGTGGGACTTGTGCCCTCAGTAGTGGATTCCTCTTTTGCTTTCCGAGATCATTGCTATTTGACCATTTCTCTTGGTCTTGTATTTACCGCGAATGATAAATATTTGTTTTTCTATCTGCTGAAAATTGTTTTATTTGCCTCTTCTTTTTGAAACAGGAATAATCGATTTGTTTTACAAAAACCTTATAGAGTATATAGTGACAACTGGGTAGTAGAGGTCAAGTAGGTGATTTTGTGAAGTTTTGGGTAAAGTTATTTTTGATTGTAATAAAGGGTGAATTGATTTCGTAATATAATTCTTGGAAGGAATTTGATTTAAAGCTGAAATAAAACAGATTATATTGTTACAACTAGTAGAACCTATAGTGAATTGTAACCCAAGAACCTTTGTTCATGTTGGTGGAATATTGGAACTATTAAAAGTTTGAATCTTGGTCAATTAATTAAAGTATTGCGAATGGGTATATTGTGGTTGTGTAGTGGAACTGAATTGTGTGGTTTAGTGAGGGTCCAAGATTGATGAAGTAATTTAATTATTTTAGGCAATTAATTGATTAATTGAGGGTATCGTTTGGAATGTGGGATTTGTAGTTGTCTAATATGAGGATTCCGTTATCAGTTATACTAGAAGTTCATTGTAGAAGACATGGATGTTGAAATTGAGCTTGTGTTTTATGTTAGAACCTTGGTTGCCCAATGATTATGTGTAGAAGTAGTAGAATAAAAGTGGATTCCGAAAAGTGTGATGATCATTGATAGAATCCTTTTGATGTAGAAAATGAGAGAGTGTGTGATGTGAATTTCAAGTTAATTATCCTTAAAAGAGTGAGGTGATGTGATTACGGGTGAAAAATCTTTATTGAGGTGTTGGGAATCATTTGTCAAAATAATTCCTTTGGTAGAGGAGTGGGCTAGAGTAACTTATTATGGGTTAGTGGAGTCCCTCAAGATGAGTGTGGTTGTTGCTCTCAGGTTGAGCATCGCTTTGAGTTTGCCGGTTGAGAGGAAGGAGTCAGTGTGATGATTTGGAATCTCATGATTTAAGAGAAAGTTTATTTGTAACACCCCAACCAAACAAAAGCCTGGAATGCTACCAAAATAATAAATTAAACATAACTAAACTAAACACCTTACAAAAATTCAGCAGAACCTCCTTTGTATAATTACTATACCGGAGGTTCCAACAAGTAGATATGATATATAATGATATTCCAACTTGCAATAAGATCAGGGCATAATCAAAACTGGCTATTCATTACCATGACATCCATAGCAACTAAACATCTAATTAAAAGATCAGGAGCATCCAAGCTTCTACTCATTTATTACATTCTACTCCAAACAAGCAATAATCTTAAGGAGTACTTTAAGTAGTTCATCCATCTACTAATTAAATTTCCTTTCATTCCATTTTGAGTAGATCGTGCAAATGTGCAACTAGTCTAGTTCTTCCTTTCCCCCATGCATGCCGATCTCATAAAGGTACCTAAAACACAACAAACAATAAGGGGTGAGTCCAAAGACTCAGCAAGTATAATAAATGGCATCAACAGCATATAAGCATGTAACTCATCAACTATACATCTCGAAATCACATATCGAATGCTTTACACACACATGCTATGCAATATGCTCAAAAATGATCTTTATCCTTCTCTTTCCCTTTTGCATTTTACGGTAATGCAAAGTGCGATCCGTCGATGCACACCCATGCTCGTGCCATCCGCACGGGGACCATTGCCCATACTCCGCAAGTATGGGGACCAAAGCCCATGCTTTACAAGCATGGGGATTTTAGCCCGTCATTAACATGACGGGACCTCAAGAGATGCTTGGTCACCACGTGACTAAGACTTCAATAAGTCAACATGATGCATATGTATGGATTCTCAAATTAATACAAACATGCATCCACAACTACATTGCATATGAATATTCTATTCATACTACAAAAGCTCATAATCAGGTACTTCACAACTTTCAAACATTCATACTTAATACATAACTCAACATACTAGAATCATGACCGGTACCAATCATATCACCATATCAATCATGAACAATACAAATAATTATAAAAACTATCAATCAATGCCATTTGATAATGACTATTAGATCCATAATTACACTTGCCTTAACCGCGAGAGAACGAGGGACGTGCAGAAGGTGCTGCCCCCGAGACCCATCCACCACCTGAATAAATAATTATATTGCAAGCTAAGACGACAGTAGCGGACCAAAACAAATTATATAACAACACTCTCTAACTCGCAAAAGCGTCTACTCGATCCCAACCCCAAATTCCTAAACGTCGATCTGTCCCCTTAGTGGACAGTCAACTTATAAAATTCATAACTTTCACTACAGGGGTCCAAATAAGGTGATCTTGGATTTTCTGGAAAGGTAATTAAATTACCCAACTAAATCTAGTTGAGGGGCCCTTCTGAATCGGGATTCTAATTCCCCTACCAAGCCAATTTAACAGACATCAAAATTCACGTCGGGTTCTCTGGACAATGCACTAAAACCACCATAACTTTTGCTACGAATATTCAAATCTTGCGTTCTTTAGCTTTCTGGAAAGGTATGGAAATTATCTACATTTTTCGTTATATCAAGATCCTCGGATTTCGTACTTAACTAATGGCTTAACCCAGTTTTCTACAACCTGTTAGAAAACTGACAGACTAGCAGGACAGCGACACTAAAGAATTCATAACTTGCTGACCGTTAATCGGATTTGGGCGTTCTTGGCGGCCACGGAAAGCTAAGGACATAACCTAACTATCTCTAACAGAAGTAATCCCCAGATTCTTCTTCTAAAGACATGAAAACCGTCGTTCAATAATCTGGATAGAAACGCGATCTAGCAGCTAATGGCAATCGATCTACTAAACGAATTCATAAACACATCTAATACAAAACATACAGCGGGGGAGGACCTTCGTTACCCTTGAAGAACCACTGAAGATCACGTACCGAGCCCGCGATCTCCCACTTCCCTCTCTTCTCCCTCATCTTTCCTTCTTCTTTTCCTCCATCTTGCTCATGGTGTCACCTTGAAGCATTGGCACAAATAATCCCAGCACCACACATCAATTGCATGCTGCACCACTCTTATACGTGATCTTCTTTTCCTCTCTCTCCCTCCTAGCAGTACCAACATGCACCCACATGGAGCCGTAGCAATGTGCAAAGACCAAAGGCAAGATTGGCCGGCCATACAGGAGCAGATGCATGCAAGGAAAAGATACAAAGTGCAAAGAAACAGGATGGCTTCGATAGCAACAAAGACTTACGCAGATTTGGCAAAGAAAGGCAGGAAATAAACGCCAGCATTGGGGGTGGCGGCAAGAAAAAAAAAAGTAGGGCGACTAGGGTTGCACTTCTATCTGATCCTCTTTAACACCAGTCAGCCCTCACATGGGCTACGGGCCAAAGCCTAGGTTCTTTTGCCATCCTAAATTTTTTAAAATTCTACTAAATAATTCTATATATTTTTTTAATCCTTTTAATTCTTAAAATTAAACGGGACGGGATATTACATTCTACCCCCCTTAAACAGAATTCGACCCCGAATTCAACCCACCGCTCGACTCGAAAGAACAACCACAACTGAAATTATACAACAGATAAGCACGTGCCCGACATGAACAACTCTAGATTCTACTCGCGCATGCGAGATTCTAATTCTCAAGTCGCTTCTCTCTCGGACTTATGGGACCACATCACCTTGATGGATACCAACACCTATACCTCAACACTCTCTCTGACCTCTCCAGGTACACTCACGGACGGGACTCGAAGGTAAGGTTTTACTCGATGGTTAACGACTTTAACGAGACCTCACACTCCAGATATCTCAGGTGCTCCCTCAACACCGGGACGTACAAGGTGTTGCGTACTCCGCGCTTGGACTTGAGATGGTCCTATCGATACGCTAACTTCCAATCCCTCGCATCCATTGGAAACAAATCAATGTACCTTGGGCCAACCTTTCCTTTGGTACCAAACCACACAACCGGCACGTGTCACACGGAACTCTTGTTCCATCTCTCAATCCATCACTTCACCTTAACAAGGAGCACCTCCTTTAACCAAGGACACACAACAGAACCCGTTTTAAACGCACTCTTTTACAAACAGAACCCAACAGAAAATAAAGGATTCTCATCACAAACACACATACCAAGAAGAACCAACTCAATTTATAATTGGCATCTGTCATAGAGACAAAGCTCAAATAAAAACCAAGAGAATATTTCATCATCCGAGAATACAACCTTTTTCTCAAACTTTCTTTTACGAATTCAACTTTCTCTTAAACCATGAAATTCCAAATCATCGCATAACACACTAATTCATTTCTTTTAATTTGGTAATCTCAAAGCTATGCTCAAACTGAACACAAAATCAACATCTATGTAGAGAGACTCTTCCAATCCACAATAACATACTCTGAACAACTTCTCTAACAAAGGAATTACTTTGACAAATAATTCCCAACACACCTCAATATAGATTTCAACCACCATCACATCATCTCAATCTTTTATGGATAATCAACTTGAAATTCACCACATTCACACTCATTTACTTTACCCAAAGTATTCTATCAAAGATCAACACACTATTCAAAATTCGCTTCTGTTCATCCACCTCTACACATAATGTTGGGTCTCCAAGGTCCTAGCGTAAAATGCAAAGCCCCCAAATTCAACCTCCAAGTCTCCTATCATGGATTTCTAGTATAATTGCTAGGAAATCCTCAAATTCGTTTACTAAAATTTTACACAGCTCAACAATAACCTCAGTTATTAATATCAACATTCCTCACTAATCAAGTAACCAACTAAAACAACTCATTTCACTAATCTTAGACCATCTCTAACCCACACCAATCAAATTCAGCTACACGACCATAATATACCGATACACAATACTTTAACTGATTGATCAAGATTCAAACATACTCAATCACTAACATCAATAAATAAATATATTCTGGACCAAGTTATCTTTAGAGATAATCTAACTCCCATAGAGTTAATGTAATACCCCAAACATTTATTGGAGAAAATAAAATTCGGGAAAGCGAAATTTATTCAATTTCAAACTCAACCAAATTCTAGAATCGAAGTTAAGTTCTAAATTCAGAGTTTGGGGAAACTTAGAGCTTGGGCCTCCGGCTTTATTGTTAATATTCCGAACCTCAAATTAGAGAGAATAATATTCGGGAGAGGAGAATTAATTCAAATTCGTTTGCTTCAAAGTTTAATGTAATACTATGAGTTCCGATTAGAGAGAATTTATGTAATGCCCCGAACAGGTTGTGAGGTAGAAGTTTGATCACTCGGTTAATTCAGAATAAAGGAGGATTTATTCAACTGCTCAACCCTTACTGGCTTGGGCCCTTGGCCAACAAGCCCAAGGGGTGGACCAAATAGGCCCATGGGGGAGCAACCTTGAGATCCAAGGGTGGAGGATGCAGCCTCTAGATCCAAAGGTGGGGAGGATGCTCTTACCCTAACCCCAACCCCGCCCTCATTCTTTTTTTCCTGCCGCCACCTCCTTTACTACGTGGCCGCCCCATCTTCTTCTTGCCGCCGCCCTTCTTCTGCTGCTCTCGGGCCGCCCTCCTGCCTAGTGGTCGGCCTCCCCGCTTCTTCCTCCTTGAGGCGCCTCCTGCTGTCCATGTTGCTTCCTCCAACCGAGCTCATGTGAAGCGGCCCTTGGTGGCCGACCAAGAGAGGAAAAGAGGGAGGGGAGGGGGTTCTTGGGGGAGCTTGCTCATCAACTTCCTGGGTTCTCCAAGGGTAAGGGTTGCCATTCTTAGTTGTTGATTGTTGGTAGTTGCGATTTGGATCAGATTTGGTGGGACAGATTGGTTTTCTGCTGTAGTCCTGTTCTGTCCAGTAAGTTGCATGGAAGTTTTCGGGACCTTAGAGGCCGATCCAGAGGTTTTGGTCTCCTTGAGATGTCTAGGTCTCGTCCTTAAGATTCCGTGGCCACCGAGTTTACTCAATTCCGTTAACCGAGTCAAAAGTTATGGTTTAATTAGTGTCTACAGTCCAGATCGTAGATTATTTTCCAGCAGTCTTCTTGCGTGGACGTTTTCGGATCCTTAGAGGCCGATCCAGAGGTTTTGGTCTCCTTGAGATGTCTAGGCCTCGTCCTGAAGTTTCTGTGGCCGCCAAGAACACGTATTTCCGACGGTTGTAGCAAAAGTTATGCTATTTTCTTTGCTGCTGCCCTTGTCGTTGAGACAGAGTATGACCGTCAGGTTCAACTGATGGGAAGTATTTTATTTTGGCCGATTTGGTCTTTTCTGTCAACTTGAGAAAGTTAGATTTATTAGTTTAGAATCCACAGAAATTGGATTCAATTCATTCCGAGTTCCAGATCTTTAATTATGATTTTTTACCGTGCTGCTGTCCAGTTTGGGATTTCGACGGCTTTGTCGGTTTTTCAGATTAGACTTAGTAGTTAAGTCTTGGGACAATAAGCGTTGTAGAACGTTATTTAGTAGTGACGTGTTCGTACTATTCTTATTCATGTTACTTGCTTGTTTAGGCGGTGGAGCCGCAGGTTTAGGAGTTTCTTCCTTGCCGGCTAATACGTCGCATCTCTGAAGGCAAGTGCAATGTTTATTATATGGCTTGTGTGGTATGAATGTTTTGATGTCTACCTGTGCTTTAATATGATGGAAGAAATGCTGATTATTCTATGATCGTTCTTATGTATTGAAATGTTACTAGATGTTGATGTTATCTATGCAAGAGAGCATATCATGCATACATTTAGTAAATAGTCACGGAGTGGATTTAGTTTGACCCATCCTTTCCGGGATGGGTATGTAAGTCCCATCAATTCCAAAGATGGGCAATGTTGGACACCCGTATGATACGTTCTTCATACGGGAATTGGATCCCGCATTTTTGTTAAGATGCGGCACGAGTGATCACCGACGGGTGTTTCACCGGCTATACCCAGTATATGCAGCTTGAGTCGTCCATTGTGAATCTTCATTCATTTCATACATTCATCTCTATTCATTGTTGTTATGTTCAAGACCTTTGAGGAGGTTGGCTTGTTATTGTTCCTACTTGTCCGTTCTTCCATTGTATTTCTTTGAGTCTTGGACTCACGCTTGTTGTTGTTTATTTTTTTAGGTGATCGTTGATGCTAGCTCTACCGGGAGGAGTAGACACACACTAATCAAGAGATTCACTTTATTCACGTTTAGCAATTTGATATTGTTTCTACCTTTTACTCTTCATGGATGAACTGTAATAAATAAGTCTTGTTGAGAAGGAAGGATACCTTCTCCGCAACTATTGATGTTTCATTCTGTTTAATGATGAACCGTAATAAATAAACCTTAAATGGAGAAGGAAGGATACCTTCTCCATATTTCTTTGTATGTTTAATTGGAGAAGGAAGGATACCTTCTCCATATTTTAGATTGTTTATTTGTGCCTAGTTGTCTTTATTTCTATTCTTCCGCATTATGGGTGTATGTTAGTGTAATTAGGTGACATCTTGGCTTTCAAATAGCCAGGGTGTTACAGTTAATCACAGAGGCCAAGTCATTCTTGATCATAACTTAACAATCCCTGCTATCCTATCATTTAACATAACTATTAGATTTCATTACACTGCTACTCTCATTAAACTACACCATCATAATTCTTCTACACAATCTTACCGAGTACCCAATTGCGATACTCTAAAAAACTGATCAAGATTTACATACTTGCTAATTCTAATGTTCTGTCAAAATGAACACCAAATCTTGGACCACATCTCGCTATAGGTCCTACTAGTTGCGACAACAAAATCTGTTAGCTCCAAAGACAAACATTCTTTTTAATTCAAATCCTCTCTAAGGATTATTCTAATAAATTGATTTATTACTCAAAGCCTCTCAAACAACCTGACACCTAAAGGTTCACAAAACCATCTACTAGACCACCACTATCTAGTTGCCAAAACACATCCGAAGAGACTTTGTAATACAGTTCGGTTAACCCTTTCTTAGAAGAAGAGGCAAATAGAAATAAATTTCAACACAAGGGAAAACGTTACCACTTGCAGTAGTTACAAGATCAAGAGAAATAATCAAATAGCAATGACCTCGAAAAAACAAAAGATGTGATCATAGTTGAGGGCACACATCCCACAAGCAGAGAGTATTAAACCTCAAACGAGAATAAAACATTGCTTTTGGGATTCGGGAAACTCTATTGGGAAAAACAGAAAGTTTAGGCAAAAATCGATAAACTGCAAGTTACAAAACTTGACTTCAATCTCAAATACTTCTACTTCACTCTTTCCTTTAACAAAGAAAACGACTTTTGTTGGTTACAACATCACCATGCCAACTCCAACAAGAAGAGATTTCAATACCACAACACATAAACCACTTAGGAACTACTAAAACCTCTCAGCACGTCACTTTGCTCAAAACAATTTCAGCTACCACATCAACATGAGGTCTGAAAGATCACAAACGCAAAACTAGAAGCATTTTCATTTAATCAATATCAGGCGAGCGATCCAATTCCTTTATACAAATATTCAATATTATCATCATAATCCCTTACTAACAATCACACTAACAATGAAATAATACACTTCTAACGAGAATCATCATAGCCTCATATCCCATCATAAATACCTCCAAAAGAAACACCAGCCACAAGGTTGAAGCAAACCTCTTTTAACAAGATCATGCTATCAAATAACAACTTCGCCATGCGCGCTTTCAGATACCACTTATTCATTCATCCATTCAACCATTAGAGCTGCTCAACACATACTTCAACTATCATTGACATTTGACAATTGTATTTATCACGTATGCAAATAGGGTCCTACTGCTATTTACAGTCATATGTCCATTTATAAACACAGAGTCAACATTCCACTTTATGCTCAGAGTTTAATTAAAGATTTAATAACATCATCTCCTTTAATCACTGGGTTTCACAAGGTACTACCTCAACATTCATCTAATCCTATATACATGTTTCAATCTAGCAATTAAGTATAATCATCAAGTAGTCAGCTTATGAAAATTACTAGATTAATATCCTCTAAGGCAACATCAAACATATCCTTAATATAACCATCACTATTGATAGATTAATCCATTGGGACCTATTACCCCGAATTATCAAATAAATTTAACAAATCCCACAATCTTAATGATCAGACTAAATCATCAATATCTCACACTTATTAATAACTTCTTTAACTTCAATTGGGTATAGCCATACCCTTAAACATAGTTCATCAAGAGCTACTACAAGACACCATCAAATTAAACGACTTCCAGTTCAAGGATCTCAGTTAAGATCAAATATGCACCACACTACAGACTCAACTTGATAACCCAAATAACAACCATTAATTTCTTTGATTGTAACCTCTCGCTTAACCATGACAAGGCATCGATAACGGTTTCAACGTTTTGTTTCATAGAAGAGAAGCATCCAACTCCAACACTCAAAATACCCAAAAGAGATACCTTGAGTCAAAGCTTCCACGCAATAAAGGACTTGCAAAAGGAAACTTTCATTATCCAAATCATCAAGCGCAATAAAGGATCAAGTTTTTCCAATAGGAAAGACAAACTCTAATACGAAGGTCAATCTTGACAATTAACCAAGTTCACCAGCCGCAAGAATAACTCATCGGTTGGAAAAACATTGATTGCTTTACAAGGAAACTTAAACTAATGGGAGCACAACAACGTCTCTCAAAGAATCCCATCAACTGGAATGGACTACTAATCCAAGAGAAGATCATCAGCCACAACTAGGTAAGAGTTGACCAAATTCAAATTTTAAGGAAGAGAACAACTCTTCTAAATATACTCATTATCAACGCCTGTACTACGATATCCGGTGTGGACACTTCGCTATTCCTATACCACGAACGGTGGTGTAACCTGCATCTGACCAGACCACAACCATGACCTCCACCTCTCAACATGGGTTATCCCCACACATAATAACCATAGTATTATAATATAGATATATCAGATCATCTCATAACAGGAATCATCAATACAACTCAACGGAAGCGTAAATGCAATGCAAAAACCCATCCCCAACTACTGTGCTTAGTGTGTCAAGTTTAATATTTTCAATACCACGGACCTACAGCCCACTCTGATACCAACTGTAACACCCCAACCAAACAAAGGCCTGGAATGCTACCAAAATAATAAATTAAACATAACTAAACTAAACACCTTACAAAAATTCAGCAGAACCTCCTTTGTATAATTACTATACCGGAGGTTCCAACAAATGGATATGATATATAATGATATTCCAACTTGCAATAAGATCAGGGCATAATCAAAACTGGCTATTCATTACCATGACATCCATAGCAACTAAACATCTAATTAAAAGATCAGGAGCATCCAAGCTTCTACTCATTTATTACATTCAACTCCAAACAAGCAATAATCTTAAGGAGTACTTTAAGTAGTTCATCCATCTACTAATTAAATTTCCTTTCATTCCATTGTGAGTAGATCGTGCAAATGTGCAACTAGTCTAGTCCTTCCTTTCCCCCATGCATGCCGATCTCATAAAGGTACCTAAAACACAACAAACAATAAGGGGTGAGTCCAAAGACTCAGCAAGTATAATAAATGGCATCAACAGCATATAAGCATGTAACTCATCAACTATACATCTCGAAATCACATATCGAATGCTTTACACACACATGCTATGCAATATGCTCAAAAATGATCTTTATCCTTCTCTTTCCCTTTTGCATTTTACCGGTAATGCAAAGTGCGCATCCGTCGATGCACACCCATGCCTGTGCCATCTGGCACAAGGACCATTGCCCATACTCCGCAAGTATGGGGACCAAAGCCCATGCTTTACAAGCATGGGGACCTTTAGCCCGTCATTAACATGACGGGGACCTCAAGAGATGCTTGGTCACCACGTGACTAAGACTTCAATAAGTCAACATGATGCATATGTATGGATTCTCAAATTAATACAAACATGCATCCACAACTACATTGCATATGAATATTCTATTCATACTACAAAAGCTCATAATCAGGTACTTCACAACTTTCAAACATTCATACTTAATACATAACTCAACATACTAGAATCATGACCGGTACCAATCATATCACCATATCAATCATGAACAATACAAATAATTATAAAAACTATCAATCAATGCCATTTGATAATGACTATTAGATCCATAATTACACTTGCCTTAACCGCGAGAGAACGAGGGACGTCAGAGTAGGTCTGCCCGAGACCCATCCACCACCTGAATAAATAATTATATTGCAAGCTAAGACGACAGTAGCGGACCAAAACAAATTATATAACAACACTCTCTAACTCACAAAAGCGTCTACTCGATCCCAACCCCAAATTCCTAAACGTCGATCTGTCCCCTTAGTGGACAGTCAACTTATAAAATTCATAACTTTCACTACAGGGGTCCAAATAAGGTGATCTTGGATTTTCTGGAAAGGTAATTAAATTACCCAACTAAATCTAGTTGAGGGGCCCTTCTGAATCGGGATTCTAATTCCCCTACCAAGCCAATTTAACAGACATCAAAATTCACGTCGGGTTCTCTGGACAGTGCACTAAAACCACCATAACTTTTGCTACGAATATTCAAATCTTGCGTTCTTTAGCTTTCTGGAAAGGTATGGAAATTATCTACATTTTTCGTTATATCAAGATCCTCGGATTTCGTCCTTAACTAATGGCTTAACCCAGTTTTCTACAACCTGTTAGAAAACTGACAGACTAGCAGGACAGCGACACTAAAGAATTCATAACTTGCTGACCGTTAATCGGATTTGGGCGTTCTTGGCGGCCACGGAAAGCTAAGGACATAACCTAACTATCTCTAACAGAAGTAATCCCCAGATTCTTCTTCTAAAGACATGAAAACCGTCGTTCAATAATCTGGACAGAAACGCGATCTAGCAGCTAATGGCAATCGATCTACTAAACGAATTCATAAACACATCTAATACAAAACATACAGTGGGGGAGGACCTTCGTTACCCTTGAAGAACCACTGAAGATCACGTACCGAGCCCGCGATCTCCCACTTCCCTCTCTTCTCCCTCATCTTTCCTTCTTCTTTTCCTCCATCTTGCTCATGGTGTCACCTTGAAGCATTGGCACAAATAATCCCAGCACCACATATCAATTGCATGCTGCACCAATCTTATACGTGATCTTCTTTTCCTCTCTCTCTCTCCTAGCAGTACCAACATGCACCCACATGGAGCCGTAGCAATGTGCAAGACCAAAAGCAAGATCGGTAGGCCATACAGGAGCAGATGCATGCAAGGAAAAGATACAAAGTCAAAGAAATAGGATGGCTTCGATAGCAACAAAGACTTACGCAGATTTGGCAAAGAAAGGGAGGGAAATAAACGCCAGCATTGGGGGTGGCAAGAGTAGAAAAAAAAGTAGGGGCAGCTAGGGTTGCACTTCTATCTGATCCTCTTTAACACAGTCAGCCCTCACATGGGCTACGGGCCAAAGCCTAGGTTCTTTTGCCATCCTAAAATTTTTAAAATTCTACTAAATAATTCTATATATTTTTTTAATCCTTTTAATTCTTAAAATTAAACGGGACGGGATATTACATTATTCCTAAGAGAAAAAAATGAGAAAAGAATGTTTTCTCGGGTAGTGAAATACTCTCTTGATTTTTTTTGTTTGAACTGTGTGTTTATGACAGAAATCATTAATAATTTGAGTTGGCTTTATGATGGTATGTGTGGTTCCTTCTGATTTAGAAAGAGAAAGGGAATGTGTAATTTGGTTATTCGAGTGATTTCGTATTTGTCTTACGTGGTGTTTTCTCAAACTGCCTACTTGGAAAGTGTAAAAGTTTTCATGATGAGTCTTCGATTTTGGATTTGTCACTTTTAGAGGGGAGTGGGTATTGTGTGGTTGCGCTGGGAATCCTTCGTTTTTCAGTTGGGTTCTTTTATAACAGAGTTGGTTTAAGGCAAGTTGTTTGTGCGTCTGTTGTTAATAGAGATGCTCCTTGCAAAAGTGAAGTAATTGATTGAGAAAGAGAACAAGAGTTCTATGTGATTTGTGCGGGTTGTGTGGTTTGGTACCAAAGGGAAGGTTGGCCCAAGGTACAATGGGTTATTTCCGAAAGTTGTCGGGATTTTGGAAGTTAGCGTTTTGCTAGGACCATCTCGAGTTCTGGCGCGGGATATACAACGTTTTGTATGACCCAGTGTCGAGGGAGTACTTGAGAGATCTGAAGTGTGAGGTTTCGTAAGAGCCGTTGACCAACGAGTAAAACCGTACCTTCGAGTCCCGTCAGATGTGTGTTTTGGAGAGGTTGGAGCTAGTGTTGAGGCACAAGACGTTGGTATACGTCAAGGTGTTGTGGTCGCATCTGTCCGAGCGAGAGGCGACTTGAGAGTTAGAGTCTCGCATACGCGAGCAGTATCTAGAGTTGATCATATTGGGTATGTGTTAACGGTTGATTAATTCAGTTGTGGTTATTCTTTCGAGTAGTATAGCGAGTAGAATTCGGGTCGAATTTCTGTTCAAGGGGTAGAATGTAATATCTGTATTATAAATCTGTAATTAAAGAATTATAATAATAATAATAATAATAATAATATGAGTTTAGTGGGAAAGGAAAATAGTGGTGGGCCTTTGGCCCATGGCCCAAGAGGGGGGCCACCCACATAAGCAAACCGAAACCCTAGCCCCCCCCTCATGCTGACCACCGCCATCCTCCTTGCGCCATGCTCTTTTTCTTTCTTACGCCTGCTCACTGCGTGATGTTCTTCCCATCGATCGGTAGCTCTGCTCCCTCGCACAGATGCTTTCTTTGCATGGTTCTTCGCCCACGCTGTCGCGGCGACCACGCCACCGCTTGCCCACATCGATCTGCTTGCGCGCATAATGCGGGTGTGCGTGTGTCTTTGCATCTTGGGCGCCAGGCAAAGATGTCCGCGCTCAAAGATTTTCTCCGGCATTCTTGTGTGTGCATCCCTCTCGCTTGTTCTACATGCTGCGTGTGCTAGCTAGCATGCATGGTCGCATAAAGTTGTAGATATAAGTAAGACCCGGTTCTGTTGTTAGTCTGCTTTGCAACTAGATATTTTAGTGCTTAATGCTTTGCATGTTGTGCAATGCGAGAGAGAGAGAGAGAGAAGGAAGATGTGGCATGCTCGCCACTTTTTCATGCAAGCTTGGATTCTTTTAGGCAATCTTGATCAAGAAGATCAGGAAAGGGAGGAAGGCAAGAAGGAAAGGTGGAAGAAAGAGAGGAGAATTTTGCGGGAAAAATCGGTATTCCTCGTCGTGATCTCCGGGGTAACGATTAAGTTTTCTTCTCTGTTTGTTTATTTTAATTAGGGATAAAAGAATCAAGATTAGAGAGAGAGTATTAGCAATTTCTAGTCAAGGGATCGAATAGTAGATCGATTAATCTGCTATATTGTTGTACTGTTATTTCGGGTACCGTATGGACGTAAATTGAGAATTTCATCTACTAGAGAGTTGTAGAGAATTTCGATAGCTTTCGGTAAAAGTTTTATTCATGTCAATCCGATGCATATATTGTAAGATATGAATTTTATAGTTCTACTGTCCGGTAGAGTTTATCGTGTGCTGACAGTCTGTAGTAATTAGTAGATTAAAAAAAAAAGTAGGTGAGTTAATCTGGGACAGCGGGTAGTGCGTCCGGAACATTTGGTTTAAATCGGTCGGTTTGGCGTAATCATGCGAGATCGATTAGTGTGACGGGTTGATGTTGTGATGATGTGATTTTGATGATGTTTTTGAGTGTGTGTTATTACTTGCTTGTTCAGGGACTGTGGCCTCATGCGCTGTGTAACAATTTCGTCATCCGGTTTCGAAGGGCTAAGAGGCAAGTACATGGTAGAGTGGTGAACAACGGGTTGTTCGCTATTGTCATTGATATTACTTATCATGCTATTTATTATACTTTCATTAAGCTTATTCTTATACATGATATTGATGACATTGAGTGAATGAGATTATGATATTGAGATAATGAGGATGAGATATTGAGTTAATGAGATGGATTATGTGGATGAATAATTAAAGATGCGCATCATTTACATTCATCATGACAGAGTTGCATGAGCAAGTCGGTGAGAAAGTCATGTAACTATTCCAAAGGAGGTCGGTGAGAAAGATACATGACTAGTCCGGAGTGCTCTAGATAAAATCCTACTTGGTGGGGACTTCACGGGAGTGAAGGATAGAGTGTGTCATCGACGGGTGAACACTCCGCTATCCCAGTATCGGTGATGAGATGCATATGAGCATGAGCATGATGGTGCATTCGCATATATGAGTAAATTGTTAAGATGTGCAACTTTACCTATATGGAATATGGCTTGACTATTGAGTATGAGAATGGCATTAAATAGATAGATGATGATGATAACCTTGATTATGGTTGATAAACTGTTGTTTATGGCTTTATTATGTATTTCTTTGAGTCTTGGACTCATTCTTGCTCTATTGTTGTTTTAGGTGATCATCGATGACATTTCACTCGGGAAGGGCTAGCGACTTGGAATCACAACCTACACCCAATTACTTGATTTGTTGGACATGAGACATTTTTATTATAGCATGATGATTTACATTTAGAACATAATGGTGTTGAATAACCTTAGATGATAAGTTAGAGTTGATTATTCATTAAATAGACTTAATCATTTGGTTTATGCGTTAATCTTAGTTTATTACCTTGCTATGCTCCTAGGAGTAAATTATCTATGGTTGTCATATCATTTTGCTTATGTTATTGTGACCCGTGTAATGGTTTTATCATGATCGCTTGCCATTATTTAATATAAAATGATGTGTCAAATTGTTAGTTAGTGTAGTTAGTGGCATTACGGGCTCCGTGTTGGGCGGGGTGTTACTGATTGGTATCGAGCGGGCTTTAGGTCCGTGGTGAATAGATTAACAACTTAGGTAAACATAATTTGGTAAAAATTTGTTTTAGGACTAGTAAAATTAACTAAAATTTGTTAATGGTTAATTAACTTAAAATTTGACACACTAGTGCATGTGATGGGTTGGGAATGGGACGAGTATTGCTCTTACGCTTTTGATATGTTGTTATCTTGATGTATGAGTTGATATTGGTTCTTTGAACCTATTGTGTGTTGTTGATTGTGGTTGATAGCTATGACGAGAGGTAGAGATTGTGGTTGCGGCCATAGGTATGGCCAGGTTGTACCACCATTTGTGATATGGGAAAAGTGAAGTGTTTACTCCGGGTAATTTTGTTACAAATTTTGGGGATGAGTTTCTTTTAAAAGTTGTTTTTTTTCTTGAGTTTTTATTTGGTTATTATGATTACGAGCCGCTATGTTGATGAACTTTCTTTGGATAGTGGTTACAATGCAGTTGATGGGTTTCAGTTGATCTGTATTTCTTTTATAGAGCAATTATTGTCTTTTCTGACTGCTGAGCTATTCTTGCTACTTGTAATCGTGTCATTGGCAATATTGTTCTTTTTATGAGAGTTCTACCTTCTTGTTGACAAATATGACCTGTTTTTTCGCTTGGTGTTTTAGATAATGGAAAGTATCTTTTATAAACTTCATTGAATGAAGTTTTGACGCTACACATTTCTTTTGGAGTAGTTGGAATATTGAAGTTTAGTGCATCTTCTTTGAGAAAGAAAGTATCAAAACTCTTTTGTAATGTTTTGTTGTGTTAAGTGAGAGGTTTTAAGCATAGAAGATAAATTGATAATGTATGAGTTATCAAGTTGGGTCTGTAGCGTGGTGCATAATCGATCTTAACCAAAATCCTTGGAAGTGAAGTTGATAAATTCGATGTTGTCTTGGAGTAGTTACATGATGAACTGTGATTAAGGGTATGTCCGTACCTACTAGGAATCAGGGAATTATTAAGAAGTGTGGGACATTGATGAACCGGATGCGATCATTAAGATTGTTTAATTCGGTAAACTTCTTGGATAAATTGGATTAGCGGATCTCCATGGATTAATCTAACCGTTTGGGATGGTTAAGTTCAGAAGGTGTTAGATTATTGTCTTAGTGGATATCAATATTGGAGTAATCTTTTGTGGATACTTAGTGATTATATGTAATTGCTAGGTGCAATTATTATGTATTGAAGTTTGGTGTTGAGCAACACTAAGAGATGAACTGATGGGATTTAGTAGATGAACTATGTTTACATGATGGTGGAATTGTCAGACGATAGTATGTCTTTGATGAAAGGGTTTTGGTAGAACCTTTTGATTTGTGTAGTAGATCTCTGCTAGAATAAAGTGGTTGTTGTAGTGAGGTTGTAAAGTTTTGGTGGACTCTCAATTTGAGGATGGGATGATAAAGTAGTATGCAACAATTTGGTGAGTTTTAGATGGCTTTATGATAGAAGAGTAGACGATGACGATTCTTGTTAAGAGTGTATTATTCTTGATGTTAGTAAGATTGTCAGCAAGGGATTATGACTTGTGAGAGTGGTGTTGATTCTTTTAGAGCGAAAGTAATTTGATTGCCTTTCGTAATATTAGTTAAGTGAAATGTTTGGAGTTTTGCATTCGTGATCTTTTGGAGTTCATGATTTATGTAGTAGTTGAAATTGGTTTGAGCACGTGGCGTGTTGGAAAGTTTTATTGGTTCTTAAGTAATTAATGTGATTTGGTCTTAAAAGCTCTTTTTGTTTGAGGTAGCAAAGTAATGTTGAAGTCAAAGGAAATTGTTTTCTTTGTTAAAGGACAAAGAGTGAAGTGGAAGTATTTGAGGTTGAAGCTAAGTTTTGTAACTTGCAGTTTAATTGAAGTGTGCCTAACTATTCTAGTTTTTGCCCATAAAAGTTTCACACCAGCTCGGAAGGATTCCAAATGCACCTAGAAATGAGGTAGGGCACACAAGAAGTCTATTTTGGGTGTTTCGTATTGATTGCCTTTCTGTGCCTCGATTTCGTAAAGTGGAGCTGTGGATACCGTCGTTCAGCCAAGTTTCACACCTGCTCGGAATTATTTCAAATGCACCTAGAAATGACATAGGGCACACCAGAAGTCCATTTTGGGTGTTTGCATTGATTTTCTTTGCGTGCCTCGATTTCATAATATGGAGCTCCGGGTACCCGTCGCTCTGCAAAGTTTTACACCTTCTCAAAATTATTCCAAATGCACCTAGAAATAACGTAGGGCACAGTAGAAGTCCATTATGGGTGTTTGGTTTTGATTTTTTTTCCATGCCTCGATTTCATAAATTGGAGCTCGAGTGCGCGGCTGCTCGAAAGTTTCACACCGCTCGGAAGGATTCCAAATGCACCTAGAAATGAGGTAGGGCACACTAGAAGTCTATTTTGGGTGTTTCAGTATTGATTGTCTTTACGTGCCTCGATTTCGTAAAGTGGAGCTCAGGATACCGCTCGTCAAAGAAAGTTTCACACCGCCGTAATTATTCCAAATGCACACATAAAAGACATAGGGCACACCAGAAATCCATTTTTGGTGTTTACATTGATTTTCTTTCCGTGCCTCGATTTCATAATGTGGAGCTCGGGTGCACCGTCGCTCTCGCAAAGTTTTACACCGCCGTAATTATTCCAAATGCACCTAGAAATGACGTAGGGCACACTAGAAGTCCATTATGGGAGTTTGATTTTCATTTTCTTTCCATGCCTCGATTTAATAAACTGGAGCTCTGGGTACCCATCGTTCTGGAATGTTTCACACTTGCTTGGAATTATTCCAAATGCACCTAGATATGACGTAGGGCACACCAGAAGTCCGTTATAGTTATTTGGTGTAGATTTTCTTTCCGTGCCTCGATTTCATAAATTGGAGCTTAGGGTATGCGTCGTTCTGGAAAGTTTCACACCGGCTCGGAAGGATTCCAAATGCACCTAGTAATGAGGTAGGGCACACTAGAAGTCTATTTTGGGTATTTCGTATTGATTGTCTTTCTGTGCCTCGATTTCGTAAAGTGGAGCTCTGGATACCGTCGTTCAGCAAAGTTTCACACCTGCTCGGAATTATTCCAAATGCTCCAAGAAATGACATAGGGCACCCCAGAAGTCCATTTTGGGTGTTTGTATTGATTTTCTTTCCGTGCCTCGTTTTCATACTGTGGAGCTCCGTGTACCCGTTGCTCTGCAAAGTTTTACACCTGCTTAGAATTATTCCAAATGCACCTAGAAATGACATATAGCAAACTAGAAGTCCATTATGGGTGTTTGGTTTCGATTTTCTTTCCGTGCCTCGATTTCATAAATTGGAGCTCAGGGTACGCGTCGTTCTGGAATGTCTGACACCGTCTCGGAAAGATTCCAAATGCACCTAGAAATGAGGTAGGGCACACTAGAAGTCTATTTTGGGTGTTTCGTATTGATTGTCTTTCTGTGCCTCGATTTCGTAAAGTGGAGCTCTGGATACCGTCGTTCAGCAAACTTTCACACCTGCTCAGAATTATTCGAAATGCACCTATAAATGACCTAGGGCACACCAGAAGTCCATTTTGGGTATTTGCTTTGATTTTCTTTCCGTGCCTCGATTTCATAATGTGGAGGCGTACCCGTCGCTTTGCAAAGTTTTACACCTGCTCAGAATTATTCCAAATGCTCCTAGAAATGACGTAGGGCACACTAGAAGTCCATTATGGGTGTTTGGTTTCGATTTTCTTTCCGTGCCTCGATTTCATAAATTGGAGCTCAGGGTACGCGTCGATCTGGAAAGTTTCACACCGGCTCGGACAGATTCCAAATGCACCTAGAAATGAGGCAGGGCACGCTAGAAGTCCATTATGGGAGTTTGATTTTCATTTTCTTTCCATGCCTCGATTTCATAAATTGGAGTTCTGGGTACCCGTCGTTCTCGAATGTTTTACACTTGCTCGGAATTATTCCAAATGCACCTAGAAATGACGTAGGGCACACCAGAAGTCCATTTTGGGTGTTTGCATTGATTTTCTTTCCATGCCTCGATTTCATAATGTGGAGCTCCGGTGCAATCGCTCGCAAAGTTTTACACCGCCGTAATTATTCCAAATGCGCCTAGAAATGACGTAGGGCACACTAGAAGTCCATTATGGTTGTTTGGTTTTGATTTTCTTTCTGTGCCTCGATTTCATAAATTGGAGCTCAAGGTACGCGTCGTTCTGGAAAGTTTCACACCGGCTCGGAAAGATTCCAAATGCACCTAGAAATGAGGTAGCGCACAATAGAAGTCCATTATGGGAGTTTGATGTTCATTTTCTTTGCATGCCTCGATTTCATAAATTGGAGCTTAGGGTACGCGTCGTTCTGGAAAGTTTCACACCGGCTCGGAAGGATTCCAAATGCACCTAGAAAAGAGGTAGGGCACACTAGAAGTCTATTTTGCGTGTTTCGTATTGATTGTCTTTCTGTGTGATGAGGCCCTAGGTGCATCGACTACGTTGGTCAACATCTCTAAGTTGCAAGTGTGTGCTAAACCTCAAGTTGAGCCTATTATGCATCAATGGAGAAAGAAACAAGAAGAAGGCTCGGCCAAGAACAAGGAGAGGGAGGTAGGCCGAAGGGAAAGCTTGGGCGAACATGGGAAGACACAAGAACCAAGGACTTTGCATTTTGGAAAGTTTGCAAGGGAATCTTACCAAGAAAAAACAAAGGATCCTAAATGGATTTGGATTGGAGCAATTCCAATTCAGATCAATCTTTAAAGGAAGTTAATTTTGAAATTACTATTAATAGGATAGTTTAATCTATTTTCAGCAATTAGAGTAGCTTAAACATCTATGTAAAGTAGGAGGGTTTTTCGGTTCGGATACTGTTCACGTGAACAGTAATCGGACTAGAGTACTGTAGTGATTCGGGTACTATTCATCCAAATCTTGTGCTTGCGTGGGAGGCTATATAACCCCCCCCCATGGCCGCACTATAGAGGTGGACAAGTTATAGTTGAAGAAAATACAGAAAAGTCACATTTTTGTGTAGTGCAAAATGAATACATGCGTTTCGGAAATTCCCGTCTAGGGTTTTGTGATTGCGTGAATATTGGAGGGTGGCTTTCCTTCCAAGATCCGTGATTCCTTGTGGATCATCTCACCAATTCGTGGCATCCTCAATTGCTCAAGGTTTGGTGTTGTTCTTCGGATTTGATTTTGTTTATCTCTTCGGATTGATTCAACATCAACCAAGTTTACTTGCTTTGGAGATATACTTGTTCTTCCTTTTTGCTGAACCAAGGAGGAAAGCTAGGGTTTTGCTTTGATCAAGATTGCAATACAAGTACCGTGAAATATTGGGCCACATTACGCATCAACTACATGTTGATCCGTATCACTGTGCCTCGATTTCGTAAAGTGGAGCTGTGGATACCGTCGTTCAGCCAAGTTTCACACCTGCTCGAAATTTTTCCAAATGCACCTAGAAATGACATAGGGCACACCAGAAGTCCATTTTCGGTGTTTGCATTGATTTTCTTTCCGTGCCTCGATTTCATAAGGTGGAGCTCCGGGTACCCGTCGCTCTGCAAAGTTTTACACCTGCTCAGAATTATTCCAAATGCACCTACAAATGACGTAGGGCACACTAGAAGTCCATTATGGGTGTTTGGTTTCGATTTTCTTTCCGTGCCTCGATTTCATAAATTGGAGCTCGTGGTGCAGCGTGCTGCTCGAAAGTTTCACACCGGCTCGGAAAGATTCCAAATGCACCTAGAAATGAGGTAGGGCACACTAGAAGTCCATTATGGGAGTTTGATGTTCATTTTCTTTCCATGCCTCGATTTAATAAAGTGGAGCTCTGGGTACCCGTCGTTCTGGAATGTTTCACACTTGCTTGGAATTATTCCAAATGCACCTAGAAATGACGTAGGGCACACTAGAAGTCCATTGTAGTTATTTGGTGTGGATTTTCTTTCCGTGCCTCGATTTCATAAATTGGAGCTTAGGGTACGCGTTGTTCTGGAAAGTTTCGCACTTGCTCGGAAGGATTCAAATGCACCTAGAAATGAGGTAGGGCACACTAGAAGTCCATTTTGCGTGTTTCGTATTGATTGTCTTTTTGTGTCTCGATTTCGTAAAGTGGAGCTGTGGATACCGTCATTCAGCCAAGTTTCACACCAGCTCAGAATTATTTCAAATGCACCTAGAAATGACATAGGGCACACTAGAAGCCCATTTTGGGTGTTTGCATTTATTTTCTTTCCGTGCCTCCATTTCATAAGGTGGAGCTCCGGGTACCTGTCGCTCTGCAAAGTTTCACACCTGCTCAGAATTAATCCAAATGCACCTAGAAATAACGTAGGGCACAGTAGAAGTCCATTATGGGTGATTGGTTTTGATTTTCCTTCCGTGCATCGATTTCATAAATTGGAGCTCGTGGCACGCGTGGCTGCTCGAAAGTTTCACACCGGCTCGGAAGGATTCCAAATGCACCTAGAAATGAGGTAGGGCACACTAGAAGTCTATTTTGGGTGTTTCGTATTGATTGTCTTTCTGTGCATCGATTTCGTCAAGTTGAGCTCTGGATACCGTCGTTCAAGAAAGTTTCACACCTGCTCAGAATTTTTCCAAATGCTCCTATAAATGACATAGGTCATACCAGAAGTCCATTTTGGGTGTTTGCATTGATTTTCTTTCCGTGCCACGATTTCATAATATGGATCTCCGGATACCCGTCGCTCTGCAAAGTTTTGCACCTGCTCAGAATTATTCCAAATCCACCTAGAAATGACGTAGGGCACACTAGAAGTCCATTATGAGTGTTTGGTTTTGATTTTCTTTCCGTGCCTCGATTTCATAAATTGGAGCTCTGCTTTCCCGTCGTTCTGGAATGTTTCACACTTGCTAGGAATTATTCCAAATGCACCTAGAAATGACGTAGGGCACACCAGAAGTCCATTGTAGTTATTTGGTGTGGATTTTCTTTCCGTGCCTCGATTTCATAAATTGGAGCTTTGGGTACGCATTGTTCTGGAAAGTTTCGCACCGGCTCGGAATTATTCCAAATGCACCTAGAAATGACATAGGCACACCAGAAGTCCATTTTGGGTGTTTGTATTGATTTTCTCTCCGTGCCTCGATTTCATAAGGTGGAGCTCCTGGTACCCGTCGCTCTTCAAAGTTTTACACCTGCTCAGAAGGATTCCAAATGCACCTAGAAAAGAGGTAGGGCACACTAGAAGTCTATTTTGGGTGTTTCGTATTGATTGTCTTTCTGTGCCTCGATTTCGTAAAGTGGAGCTCGATACCGATGCTCAAAGAAAGTTTCACACCGCCGTAATTATTCCAAATACACCTAGAAATGACATTGGGCACACCAGAAGTCCATTTTGGGTGTTTGCATTGATTTTCTTTCCGTGCCTCGATTTCATAATGTGGAGCTCCGGGTATCCGTCGCTCTGCAAAGTTTTACACCTGCTCAGAATTATTCCAAATGAACCTAGAGATGACTAGGGCACACTAGAAGTCCATTATGGGTGTTTGGTTTTGATTTTCTTTTCGAGCCTCGATTTCATAAATTGGAGCTCAGGGTACGCGTCGTTCTGAAAATTTCACACCGGCTCGGAAGGATTCGAAATGCACCTAGAAATGAGGTAGGGCACACTAGAAGTCTATTTTGGGTGTATCGTATTAATTGTCTTTCTGTGCCTCGATTTCGTAAAGTGGAGCTCTGGATACCGTCGTTCAGCAAAGTTTCACACCTGCTCAGAATTATTCCAAATGCACCTAGAAATGACATAGGGCATACCAGAAGTCTATTTTGGGCGTTTGCATTGATTTTCTTTCCGTGCCTCGATTTCACAAGGTGGAGCTCCGGGTACCCGTCGCTCTGCAAAGTTTTACACCTGCTTAGAATTACTCCAAATGCACCTAGAAATAACGTAGGGCACAGTAGAAGTCCATTATGGGCGTTTGGTTTTGATTTTCTTTCCGTGCCTCGATTTCATAAATTGGAGCTCACGGTACGCGTCGTTCTGGAAAGTTTCACACCGGCTCGAAAGGATTCCAAATGCACCTAGAAATGAGGTAGGGCACACTAGAAGTCTATTTTGGGTGTATCGTATTAATTGTCTTTCTGTGCCTTGATTTCGTAAAGTGGAGCTCTGGATACCGCTGCTCAAAGAAAGTTTCACACCGCCGAATTATTCCAAATGCACCTAGAAATGACATAGGGCATACCAGAAGTCTATTTTGGGTGTTTGCATTGATTTTCTCTCCGTGCCTCGATTTCATAATGCGGAGCTCCGGGAACCCGTCGCTCTGCAAAGTTTTACACCTGCTCAGAATTATTCCAAATACACCTAGAAATGACGTAGGGCACACTAGAAGTCCATTATGGGTGTTTGGTTTTGATTTTCTTTCCGTGCCTCGATTTCACAAATTGGAGCTCAGTATACGCGTCGTTCTGGAAAGTTTCACAACGGCTTGGAAAGATTCCAAATGCACCTAGAAATGAGGTAGGGCGCACTAGAAGTCCATTATGGGAGTTTGATGTTCATTTTCTTTCCATGCCTCGATTTCATAAATTGGAGCTTAACGTACGCGTCGTTCTGGAAAGTTTCACACCGGCTCGGAAGGATACCAAATGCACCTAGAAATGACATATGGCACACCAGAAGTCCATTTTGGGTGTTTGCATTGATTTTCTCTCCGTGCGACGATTTCATAAGGTGGAGCTCCGGGTACCCGTCGCTCTGCAAAGTTTTACACCTGCTCAGAATTATTCCAAATGCACCTAGAAATAACGTAGGGCACAGTAGAAGTCCATTATGGGTGTTTGGTTTTGATTTTCTTTCCGTGCCTCGATTTCATAAATTGGAACTCAGGGTACGCGTCGTTCTGGAAAGTTTCACACCGGCTCGGAAGGATTTCAAATGGACCTCGAACTGAGGTAGGGCACACTAGAAGTCTATTTTGGGTGTTTCGTATTGTTCGTCTTTCTGTGCCTCGATTTCGTAAAATGGAGCTCTCGATTTCGTAAAGTGGAGCTCTGGATACCGTCGTTCAGCAAAGTTTCACACCTGCCCAGAATTATTGCAAATGCACCTATAAATGACATAGGGCATACCAGAAGCCCATTTTGGGTGTTTGCATTGATTTTCTTTCCGTGGCTCGATTTCATAATGTGGAGCTCCGAGTACCCGTCGTTCAGCAAAGTTTCACACCTGCTCGGAATTATTCCAAATGCACCCAGAAATGACATAGGCTACACCAGAAGTCTATTTTGTGTGTTTGCATTGATTTTCTTTCCGAGCCTAGATTTCATAAGGTGGAGCTCCGGGTACCCGTCGCTCTGCAAAGTTTTACACCTGCTCAGAATTATTCCGAATGCACCTAGAAATGACGTAGGGCACACTAGAAGTCCATTATGGTTGTTTGGTTTTGATTTTCTTTCCGTGCCTCGATTTCATAAATTGGAGCTCGAGTGCAGCGCGATTGCTCGAAAGTTTCACACCGGCTCGGAAAGATTCCAAATGCACCTAGAAATGAGGTAGGGCGCACTAGAAGTCCATTATGGGAGTTTGATGTTCATTTTCTTTCCATGCCTCGATTTCATAAATTGGAGCTTAACGTACGCGTCGTTCTGGAAAGTTTCACACCGGCTCGGAAGGATTACAAATGCACCTAGAAATGAGGTAGGGCACACTACAAGTCTATATTGGGTGTTTCGTATTGATTGTCTTTCAGTGCCTCGATTTCGTAAAGTGGAGCTCTGGATACCGTCGTTTAGCCAAGTTTCACACCTGCTCGGAATTATTCCAAATGCACCTAGAAATGACATAGGGCACACCAGAAGTCCATTTTGGGTTTTTGCTTTAATTTTCTTTCTGTGCCTGGATTTCATAATGTGGAGCTCCGGGTACCCGTCGCTCTGTAAAGTTTTACACCTGCTCAGAATTATTCAAAATACACCTAGAAATGACGTAGGGCACTCTAGAAGTCCATTATGGGTGTTTGGCTTTGATTTTCTTTCCGTGCCTCGATTTCATAAATTGGAGCTCAGGGTACACGTCGTTCTGGAAAGTTTCACACCGGCACGGAAAGATTTCAAATGCAACTATAAATGAGGTAGGGCACACAAGAAGTCCATTATGGGAGTTTGATGTTCATTTTCTTTCCATGCCTCGATTTCATAAATTGGAGCTTAGGGTACGCGTCGTTCTGGAAAGTTTCACACCGGCTCGAAAGGATTCCAAATGCACCTAGAAGTGAGGTAGGGCACACTAGAAGTCCATTTTGCGTGTTTCGTATTGATTGTCTTTCTGTGCCTCGATTTCGTAAAGTGGAGCTGTGCATACCGTCGTTCAGCCAAGTTTCACTCCTCCTCGGAATTATTCCAAATGCACCGAGAAATGACATAGGGCACACCAAAAGTCCATTTTGGGTGTTTGCATTGATTTTCTTTCCGTGCCTCGATTTCATAAGGTGGAGCTCCGGGTACCCGTCGCTCTGCAAAGTTTTACACCTGCTCAGAATTATTCCAAATGCACCTAGAAATAACGTAGGGCACAGTAGATGTCCATTATGGGTGTTTGGTTTTGATTTTCTCTCCGTGCCTCGATTTCATAAATTGGAGCTGAGGGTACGCGTCGTTCTGGAAAGTTTCACACCGGCTCGGAAGGATTCCAAATGCACCTAGAAATGAGGTAGGGCACACTAGAAGTCTATTTTGGGTGTTTTGTATTGATTGTCTTTCTGTGCCTCGATTTCGTAAAGTGGAGCTGTGGATACCGTCGTTCAGCCAAGTTTCACACCTGCTCGGAATTATTCCAAATGCACCTAGAAATGACATAGGCCACACCAGAAGTCTATTTTGGGTGTTTGCATTGATTTTCATTCCGAGCCTAGATTTCATAAGGTGGAGCTCCGGGTACCCGTCGCTCTGCAAAGTTTTACACCTGCTCAGAATTATTCCAAATGCACCTAAAAATAATGTAGGGTACAGTAGAAGTCCATTATGGGTGTTTGGTTTTGATTTTCTTTCCGTGCCTCGATTTCATAAATTGGAGCTTAGGATACGCGTCGTTCTGGAAAGTTTCACACCGGCTCGGAAAGATTCCAAATGCACCTAGAAATGAGGTAGGGCACACTAGAAGTCCATTATGGGAGTTTGATGTTTATTTTCTTTCCATGCCTCGATTTCATAAATTGGAGCTTAGTGTACGCGTCGTTTTGGAAAATTTCACACCGGCTCGGAAGGATTAAAAATGCACCTAGAAATGAGGTAGGGCACACTAGAAGTCCATTTTGCGTGTTTCGTATTGATTGTCTTTCTGTGCCTCGATTTCGTAAAGTGGAGCTGTGGATACCGTCGTTCAGCCAAGTTTCACACCTGCTCGAAATTATTCCAAATGCACCTAGAAATGACATATGGCACACCAGAAGTGTAACACCCTGGCCCAAAATCCGCTCAATGCCCAAATTTCACCGCAGGTAGGCGGGACGCAGCACACATAGCACCCCACTTACACTTTCGTCCTCGCTTCGCGTAAAAGGGTTAACCCGGAGGCAACTCAGTTTAGACAAGCAATGTGGGACTAATCCCACCACACAACTCCTCATGGGCCACATGGGCCACATACGAGTTGGCCGAGGTATTACATTCACCCCCCCTTAAGGGCTGACGCCCTCTGTAGCACACCGCATACGCGGCAAATGCCCAAAACCACCCCTCGGTACACGTCCGTGCGACCAGTGCCGGCACATATGCCATGCCGTGTGTCCACTCCGGGACAACACGTGCCATGCGCCATATGCGCTGCTGTCCTGTCCCCGCAGCGTCCGTCTGTGCAAATAAGGTTGATGCTCTGATACCATCTGTAACACCCTGGCCCAAAATCCGCTAATTGCCCAGCCCACCGTGGGGCGGACCCGCGCACACATAGCACCCCACTTACACTTTCGTCCTCGCTTCGTGTAAAAGGGTTAACCCGAAGGTGCTATGTTTGGACCCAACAGGCATTATATACTAGTACACTCACTTTAGACAAGCAATGTGGGACTAATCCCACCACACAACTCCTCATGGGCCACATGGGCCGCATACGAGTAGGCCGAGGTATTACAAGCAGTCCATTTTGGGCGTTTGCATTGATTTTCTTTCCTTGCCTCGATTTCACAAGGTGGAGCTCCGGGTACCCGTCGCTCTGTAAAGTTTTACACCTGCTTAGAATTACTCCAAATGCACCTAGAAATAACGTAGGGCACAGTAGAAGTCCATTATGGGCGTTTGGTTTTGATTTTCTTTCCGTGCCTCGATTTCATAAATTGGAGCTCACGGTACGCGTCGTTCTGGAATGTTTCACACTTGCTCGGAATTATTCCAAATGCACCTAGAAATTACGTAGGGCACACCAGAAGTCCATTGTACTTATTTGGTGTGGATTTTCTTTCCGTGCCTCGATTTCATAAATTGGAGCTTAGGGTACGCGTTGTTCTGGAAAGTTTCACACCGGCTCGAAAGGATTCCAAATGCACCTAGAAATGAGGTAGGGCACACTAGAAGTCTATTTTGGGTGTATCGTATTAATTGTCTTTCTGTGCCTTGATTTCGTAAAGTGGAGCTCTGGATACCGTCATTCAGCAAAGTTTCACACCTGCTCAGAATTATTCCAAATGCACCTAGAAATAACATAGGGCATACCAGAAGTCTATTTTGGGTGTTTGCATTGATTTTCTCTCCGTGCCTCGATTTCATAATGCGGAGCTCCGGGAACCCGTCGCTCTGCAAAGTTTTACAGCTGCTCAGAATTATTCCAAATACACCTAGAAATGACGTAGGGCACAGTAGAAGTCCATTATGGGTGTTTGGTTTTGATTTTCTTTCCGTGCCTCGATTTCATAAATTGGAGCTCAGGGTACGCGTCGTTCTGGAATGTTTCACACCGGCTCGGAATGATTCCAAATGCACCTAGAACTGAGGTAGGGCACACTAGAAGTCTATTTTGGGTGTTTCGTATTGTTCATCTTTCTGTGCCTCGATTTCGTAAAGTGGAGCTCTCGATTTCGTAAAGTGGAGCTCTGGATACCGTCGTTCAGCAAAGTTTCACACCTGCCCAGAATTATTGCAAATGCACCTATAAATGACATAGGGCACACCAGAAGGCCATTTTGGGTGTTTGCATTGATTTTCTTTCCGTGGCTCGATTTCATAATGTGGAGCTGCGGGTACCCGTCGCTCTGCAAAGTTTTACACCTGCTCAGAATTATTCCAAATGCACCTAGAAATGACGTAGAGCACACTAGAAGTCCATTATGGGTGTTTGGTTTCGATTTTCTTTCCGTGCCTCGATTTCATAAATTGGAGCTCAGGGTACGCGTCTATCTGGAAAGTTTGACACTTGCTCGGAAAGATTCCAAATGCACCTAGAAATGAGGTAGGGCTCACTAGAAGTCCATTATGGGAGTTTGATGTTCATTTTGTTTCCATGCCTCGATTTCATAATGTGGAGCTCGGGCACTGCGCGCTCGCAAACTTTTACACTGCCGTAATTATTCCAAATGCACCTAGAAATGACGTAGGGCACACTAGAAGTCCATTATGGGTGTTTGGTTTTGATTTTCTTTCCGTGCCTCGATTTCATAAATTGGAGCTCAGGGTACGCGTCGTTCTGGAAAGTTTCACACCGGCTCGGAAAGATTCCAAATGCACCTAGAATTGAGGTAGGGCGCACTAGAAGTCCATTATGGGAGTTTGATGTTCATTTTCTTTCCATGCCTCGATTTCATAAATTGGAGCTTAACGTACGCGTCGTTCTGGAAAGTTTCACACCGGCTCGGAAGGATTCCAAATGCACCTAGAAATGACGTAGGGCACACTAGAAGTCCATTTTGCGTGTTTCGTATTGATTGTCTTTCTGTGCCTCGATTTCGTAAAGTTGAGCTGTGGATACCGTCGTTCAGCCAAGTTTCACACCTGCTCGGAATTATTCCAAATGCACCTAGAAAGGACGTAGGGCACACCAGAAGTTCATTTTGGGTGTTTGTATCAATTTTTTCTTTCCGTGCCTCGATTTCATAATGTGGAGCTCCGGGTACCCGTCACTCTGCAAAGTTTTACACCTACTAAGAATTATTCCAAATGCACCTAGAAATGACGTTGCGCACACTAGAAGTCCATTATGGGTGTTTGGTTTTGATTTTCTTTCCGTGCCTCGATTTCATAAATTGGAGCTCAGGGTACGCATCGTTCTGGAAAGTTTCACACTGGCTCGGAAAGATTCCAAATGCACCTAGGAATGAGGTAGGGCACACCAGAAGTCCATTTTGGGTGTTTGTATTGATTTTCTTTCCGTGCCTCGATTTCATAATGTGGGGCTCCGGGTACCCGTCGCTCTGCAAAGTTTTACACCTGCTAAGAATTATTCTAAATGCACCTAGAAATGACGTTGGGCACACTACAAGTCAATTATGGGTGTTTAGTTTTGATTTTTTTCCGTGCCTCTATTTCATAAATTGGAGCTCAGGGGACGCGTTCTGGAAAGTTTCACACCGGCTCGGAAAGATTCCAAAAGCACCTAGAAAGGTGGTAGGGCACACTAGAAGTCCATGATGGGAGTTTGATGTTCGTTTTTTTTCCATGCCTTGTTTTCATACAGTGCACCTCTGGGTACCCGTCGTTCTGCAAAGTTTTACACCCGCTCGGAAGGATTCGAAATGCACCTAGAAATGAGGTAGGGCACACTAGAAGTCTATTTTGGGTGTTTCGTATTGATTGTCTTTCTCTGCCTCGATTTCGTAAAGTGGAGCTCTGGATACCGTCATTCTGCAAAGTTTCACACCTGCTGAGAATTATTCCAAATACACCTAGAAATGACATAGGGCACACCAGAAGTACATTTTGGGTGTTTGATTTGATTTTCTTTCCGTGCCTCGATTTCATAAATTGGAGCTCGGATTACGCATCGTTCTGAAAAGTTTCACACCGGCTCGGAAAGATTCCAAATGCACCTAGAAATGAGGTAGGGCACACTAGAAGTCTATTTTGCGTGTTTCGTATTGATTGTCTTTCTGTGCCTCGATTTCGTAAAGTGGAGCTCTGGATACCGTCGTTTAGCAAAGTTTCACACCTGCTCAGAATTATTCCAAATACACCAAGAAATGACATAGGGCACACCAGAAGTCCATTTTGGGTGTTTGATTTGATTCTCTTTCCGTGCCCCGATTTCATAATGTGGAGCTCCGGGTACCCGTCGCTCTGCAAAGTTTTACACCTGCTCAGAATTATTCCAAATGCACCTAGAAATGACGTAGGGCACACTAGAAGTCCATTATGGGTGTTTGGTTTTGATTTTCTTTCCGTGCCTCGAATTCATAAATTGGAGCTCAGGGTACGCGTCGTTCTCAAAATTTCACACCGGCTCAGAAAGATTCCAGATGCACCTAGAAATGAGGTAGGGCACACTAGAAGTCCATTATGGGTGTTTGATGTTCATTTTCTTTCCGTGCCTCGATTTCATAAATTGGAGCTTAGGGTACGCGTCGTTCTGAAAAGTTTCACACCGGCTCGGAAAGATTCCAAATGCACCTAGAAATGAGGTAGGGAAACTAGAAGTCCATTTGACGTGTTTCGTATTGATTTTCTTTCTGTGCCCCAATTTCGTAAAGTGGAGCTGTGTATACCGTCGTTCAGCCAAGTTTCACACCTGCTCAGAGTTATTCCAAATGCACCTAGAAATGACATAGGGCACACCAGAAGTCCAATTTGGGTGTTTGCATTTATTTTCTTTCCGTGCCTCCATTTCATAAGGTGGAGCTCCGGGTACCTGTCGCTCTGCAAAGTTTCACACCTTCTCAGAATTATTCCAAATGCACCTAGAAATAACGTAGGGCACAGTAGAAGTCCATTATGGGTGATTGGTTTTGATTTTCTTTCCGTGCATCGATTTCATAAATTGGAGCTCAGGGTACGCGTTGTTCGGAAAGTTTCACACCGGCTCGGAAGGATTCCAAATGCACCTAGAAATGAGGTAGGGCACACTAGAAGTCTATTTTGGGTGTTTCGTATTGATTGTCTTTCTGTGCATCGATTTCGTCAAGTTGAGCTCTGGATACCGTCGTTCAGCAAAGTTTCACACCTGCTCAGAATTATTCCAAATGCTCCTATAAATGACATAGGTCATACCAGAAGTCCATTTTGGGTGTTTGCATTGATTTTCTTTCCGTGCCACGATTTCATAATATGGATCTCCGGATACCCGTCGCTCTGCAAAGTTTTGCACCTGCTCAGAATTATTCCAAATCCACCTAGAAATGACGTAGGGCACACTAGAAGTCCATTATGGGTGTTTGGTTTTGATTTTCTTTCCGTGCCTCGATTTCATAAATTGGAGCTCTGCTTTCCCGTCGTTCTGGAATGTTTCACACTTGCTCGGAATTATTCCAAATGCACCTAGAAATGACGTAGGGCACACCAGAAGTCCATTGTAGTTATTTGGTGTGGATTTTCTTTCCGTGCCTCGATTTCATAAATTGGAGCTTAGGGTACGCATTGTTCTGGAAAGTTTCGCACCGGCTCGGAATTATTCCAAATGCACCTAGAAATGACATAGGGCACACCAGAAGTCCATTTTGGGTGTTTGGTTTTGATTTTCTTTCCGTGCCTCGATTTCACAAATTGGAGCTCAGTATACGCGTCGTTCTGGAAAGTTTCACAACGGCTCGGAAAGATTCCAAATGCACCTAGAAATGAGGTAGGGCGCACTAGAAGTCCATTATGGGAGTTTGATGTTCATTTTCTTTCCATGCCTCGATTTCATAAATTGGAGCTTAACGTACGCGTCGTTCTGGAAAGTTTCACACCGGCTCGGAAGGATTCCAAATGCACCTAGAAATGACATATGGCACACCAGAAGTCCATTTTGGGTGTTTGAATTTATTTTCTCTCCGTGCGTCGATTTCATAAGGTGGAGCTCCGGGTACCCGTCGCTCTGCAAAGTTTACACGCTCGAATTATTCCAAATGCACCTAGAAATAACGTAGGCACACAGAGAAGTCCATTATGGGTGTTTGGTTTTGATTTTCTTTCCGTGCCTCGATTTCATAAATTGGAGCTCGAGTGCTGCTGCTCGAAAGTTTCACACCGGCTCGGAAGGATTCCAAATGCACCTAGAACTGAGGTAGGGCACACTAGAAGTCTATTTTGGGTGTTTCGTATTGTTCGTCTTTCTGTGCCTCGATTTCGTAAAATGGAGCTCTCGATTTCGTAAAGTGGAGCTCTGGATACCGTCGTTCAGCAAAGTTTCACACCTGCCCAGAATTATTGTAAATGCACCTAGAAATGACATAGGGCATACCAGAAGCCCATTTTGGGTGTTTGGATTGATTTTCTTTCCGTGGCTCGATTTCATAATGTGGAGCTCCGGGTACCCGTCGCTCTGCAAAGTTTTACACCTGCTTAGAATTATTCCAAATGCACCTAGAAATGACGTAGGGCACACTAGAAGTCCATTATAGGTGTTTGGTTTCGATTTTCCTTCCTTGCCTCGATTTCATAAATTGCAGCTCAGGGTACGCGTCGATCTAGAAAGTTTCACACTTGCTCGGAAAGATTCCAAATGCACCTAGAAATGAGGTAGGGCACACTAGATGTCCATTATGGGAGTTTGATGTTCATTTTGTTTCCATGCCTCGATTTCATAATGTGGAGCTCCGGGTACCCGTCGCTCTGCAAAGTTTTACACCTGCTCAGAATTATTTCAAATGCACCTAGAAATGACGTAGGGCACACTAGAAGTCCATTATGGGTGTTTGGTTTTGATTTTCTTTCCGTGCCTCGATTTCATAAATTGGAGCTCAGGGTACGCGTCGTTCTGACATTTTCACACCGGCTCGGAAAGATTCCAAATGCACCTAGAAATGAGGTAGGGCGCACTAGAAGTCCATTATGGGAGTTTGATGTTTATTTTCTTTCCATGCCTCGATTTCATAAATTGGAGCTTAATGTACGCGTCGTTCTGGAAAGTTTCACACCGGCTCGGAAGGATTCCAAATGCACCTAGAAATGAGGTAGGGCACACTACAAGTCTATTTTGGGTGTTTCGTATTGATTGTCTTTCTGTGCCTCGATTTCGTAAAGTGGAGCTCTGGATACCGTCGTTTATCCAGGTTTCACACCTGCTCGGAATTATTCGATATGCACCTAGAAATGACATAGGGCACACCAGAAGTCCATTTTGGGTGTTTGCTTTAATTTTCTTTCTGTGCCTCGATTTCACAATGTGGAGCTCCGGGTACCCGTCGATCTGTAAAGTTTTACACCTGCTCAGAATTATTCAAAATGCACCTAGAAATGACGTAGGGCACACTAGAAGTCCATTATGGGTGTTTGGCTTTGATTTTCTTTCCGTGCCTCGATTTCATAAATTGGAGCTCCAGGGTACGCGTCGTTCTGGAAAGTTTCACACCGGCTCGGAAAGATTTCAAATGCAACTATAAATGAGGTAGGGCACACAAGAAGTCCATTATGGGAGTTTGATGTTCATTTTCATTCCATGCCTCGATTTCATAAATTGGAGCTTAGGGTACGCGTCGTTCTGGAAAGTTTCACACCGGCTCGAAAGGATTCCAAATGCACCTAGAAGTGAGGTAGGGCACACTAGAAGTCTATTTTGAGAGTTTCGTATTGATTGTCTTTCTGTGCCTCGATTTTGTAAAGTGGAGCTGTGCATACGTCGTTCAGCAAAGTTTCACACCTGCTCAGAAATATTTCAAATGCACCTATAAATGACATAGGGAATACCAGAACTCCATTTTGGGTGTTTGGTTTCGATTTTCTTTCCGTGCCTCGATTTCATATTGTGGAGCTCCGGGTACCCGGCGCTCTGCAAAGTTTTACACCTGCTCAGAATTATTCCAAATGCACCTAGAAATGACGTAGGGCACACTACAAGTCCATTATGGGTGTTTGGTTTCGATTTTCTTTCCGTGCCTCGATATCATAAATTGGAGCTCAGGGTACGTGTCGTTCTGGAATTTTCACACCGGCTCGGAATGATTCCAATTGCACCTAGAAATGAGGTAGGGCACACTAGAAGTCCATTATGGGAGTTTGATGTTCATTTTCTTTCCATGCCTCGATTTCATAAAGTGGAGCTCTGGGTACCCGTCGTTCTGGAATGTTTCACACTTGCTCGGAATTATTCCAAATGCACCTAGAAATGACGTAGGGCACACCAGAAGTCCATTGTAGTTATTTCGCTCTTGCTCGGAAGGATTCCAAATGCACCAAGAAATGAGGTAGGGCACACTAGAAGTCCATTTTGCGTGTTTCGTATTGATTGTCTTTTTGTGACTCGATTTCGTAAAGTGGAGCTATGGATACCGTCGTTCAGCCAAGTTTCACACCTGCTCGGAATTATTCCAAATGCACCCAGAAATGACATAGGCTACACCAGAAGTATATTTTGTGTGTTTGCATTGATTTTCTTTCCGAGCCTAGATTTCATAAGGTGGAGCTCCGGGTACCCGTCGCTCTGCAAAGTTTTACACCTGCTCAGAATTATTCCAAATGCACCTAAAAATAATGTAGGGTACAGTAGTCCATTATGGGTGTTTGGTTTTGATATTCTTTCCGTGCCTTGATTTCATAAATTGGAGCTTAGGATACGCGTCGTTCTGGAAAGTTTCACACCGGCTCGGAAAGATTCCAAATGCACCTAGAAATGAGGTAGGGCACACTAGAAATCCATTATGGGAGTTTGATGTTTATTTTTTTTCCATGCCTCGATTTCATAAATTGGAGCTTAGTGTACGCGTCGTTTTGGAAAGTTTCACACCGGCTCGGAAGGATTAAAAATGCACCTAGAAATGAGGTAGGGCACACTAGAAGTCCATTTTGCGTGTTTCGTATTGATTGTCTTTCTGTGCCTCGATTTCGTAAAGTGGAACTATGGATACCGTCGTTCAGCCAAGTTTCACACCTGCTCGGAATTATTCCAAATGCACCTAGAAATGACATATGGCACACCAGAATTGTAACACCCTGGCCCAAAATCCGCTCAATACCCAGCCCACCGTGGGGCGGACCCGCGCACACATAGCACCCCACTTACACTTTCGTCCTCGCTTCGTGTAAAAGGGTTAACCCGGAGGCAACTCACTTTAGACAAGCAATGTGGGACTAATCCCACCACACAACTCCTCATGGGCCGCATACGAGTTGGCCGAGGTATTACATTCACCCCCCTTAAGGGCTGACGCCCTCGGTAGCACACCGCATACGCGGCAAATGCCCAAAACCACCCCTCGGTACACGTCCGTGCGACCAGTGCCGGCACATATGCCATGCCGTGAGTCCACTCCGGGACAACACGCGCCATGCGCCATATGCCCGCGCCCCTGTCCCGCACGCGTCCCTGCAGTGAAGGTTGATGCTCTGATACCATCTGTAACACCCTGGCCCAAAATCCGCTCATTGCCCAGCCCACCGTGGTGCGGACCCGCGCACACATAGCACCCCACTTACACTTTCGTCCTCGCTTCGTGTAAAAGGGTTAACCCGGACGTGCTATGTTTGGACCCAACAGGCATTATATACTAGTACACTCACTTTAGACAAGCAATGTGGGACTAATCCCACCACACAACTCCTCATGGGCCACATGGGCCGCATACGAGTAGGCCGAGGTATTACAAGAAGTCCATTTTGGGTGTTTGCATTGATTTTCTTTCCGTGCCTCGATTTCACAAGCAAGGTGGAGCTCCGGGTACCCGTCGCTCTGCAAAGTTTTACACCTGCTCAGAATTACTCCAAATGCACCTAGAAATAATGTAGGGCACAGTAGAAGTCCATTATGGGCGTTTGGTTTTGATTTTCTTTCCGTGCCTCGATTTTATAAATTGGAGCTCATGGTACGCGTCGTTCTAGAAAGTTTCACACCGGCTCGGAAGGATTCCAAATGCACCTAGAAATGAGGTAGGGCACACTAGAAGTCTATTTTGGGTGTATCGTATTAATTGTCTTTCTGTGCCTCGATTTCGTAAAGTGGAGCTCTGGATACCGTCGTTCAGCAAAGTTTCACACCTACTCAGAATTATTCCAAATGCACCTAGAAATGACATAGGGCATACCAGAAGTCCATTTTGGGTGTTTGCATTGATTTTCTTTCCGTGCCTCGATTTCATAATGCGGAGCTCCGGGAACCCGTCGCTCTGCAAAGTTTTACACCTACTCAAAATTATTCCAAATACACATAAAAATGACGTAGGGCACACTAGAAGTCCATTATGGGTGTTTGGTTTTTATTTTCTTTCCGTGCCTCGATTTCACAAATTGGAGCTCAGGATACGCTGTCGTTCTGGAAAGTTTCACAACGGCTCGGAAAGATTCCAAATGCACCTAGAAATGAGGTAGGGCGCACTAGAAGTCCATTATGGGAGTTTGATGTTCATTTTCTTTCCATGCCTCGATTTCATAAATTGGAGCTTAACGTACGCGTCGTTTTGGAAAGTTTCACACCAGCTCGGAAGGATTCCAAATGCACCTAGAAATGAGGTAGGGCACACTACAAGTCTATTTTGGGTGTTTCGTATTGATTGTCTTTCTATGCCTCGATTTCGTAAAGTGGAGCTGTGGATACCGTCGTTCAGCCAAGTTTCACCCCTGCTCGGAATTATTCCAAATGCACCTAAATATGACATATGGCACACCAGAAGTCCATTTTGGGTGTTTGCATTGATTTTCTTTCCGTGCCTCGATTTCATAAGGTGGAGCTCGGTGCCGCGCGCTCGCAAAGTTTTACACCTGCTCCGAATTATTCCAAATGCACCTAGAAATAACGTCGGGCACAGTAGAAGTCCATTATGGGTGTTTCGTTTTGATTTTCTTTACGTGCCTCGATTTCATAAATTGGAGCTCACGGTATGCGTCGTTCTGGAAAGTTTCACACCGGCTCGGAAGGATTCCAAATGCACCTAGAAATGAGGTAGTGCACACTAGAAGTCTATTTTGGGAGTTTGATGTTCATTTTCTTTCCATGCCTCGATTTCATAAAGTGGAGCTCCGGGTACCCGTCGTTCTGGAATGTTTCACACTTGCTCGGAATTATTCCAAATGCACCTAGATATGACGTAGGGCACACCAGAAGTCCATTAATAACAATAACTGAGGTTATAGTTGAGCTGTGTGAAATCTTAGTAAACGAAATTGTGGATTCCCTATCAATTATACCAGAAATTCATGGTAGGAGACTTGGAGGTTAAATTTGGGCTTCGCATTTTATGCTAGGACTTTTGTCGCCCAATGATTATGTGTAGAGGAAGTAGATTAAGGGTGGATTTCGAACAGTGGGATGATCATTGATATAACCCTTTTGATGAAGTATATGAATGTATGTGCTGAGGTTTCCGAGTTGTTTACTCTTAAAAGATTGAGGTGATGTGATTACGTGTGAGATCTATTCTGAGATACATTGGGAGTCAATTGTCAAATTAATTATGTTAGTAGAGGAGTTGTTGAGAGAAAGTTTCTGTGGAGTCGATAGAGCCTCTATACAGAGGTGTGGGTGATATATTTCGACTTGAGCATAGCGTTGAGAATGCCAAGTTAAGAAGAGATGAGTTAGTGTGTTATGCGATGAATTGGAATTCCAAGGTTTGAGAGAAATTTTGTTTCTAAAGGAGAACCTGAGAAACGGTTGTTTCTCGAGTAGTGCAACGCGTTTTGTTTTATTCCGTTTGAGCAATGTGTCGTTGGCGGTTGTCTTTCGCAAATTGAGTTTGACTTTATGTTTGGCATGTGTGGTTCTTATAAGTTCGAAATATTAAAGGAAGTATTCAATTTGGGTATTTTATGAGTTTTTCTTTCGGTTTAAGGGTGTTTATTTGTAAACCGCCTATTTGGAAAGCGGAAGGAATTTCGTGATTTAATCTTCACTTTTGCATTTGACCCTTTGGTGTGGAGTTGATTTTCTTGGTTGTGATGAAAATTCATTATTTTTCATTTGGGATCTGTTTTGTTAAGGGCGGTTTAAAGCGAGTTTACATTGTGTGTTCGGGTTAAAAGAGGTACTCCTTGTTAAAATGAATAAATCGATGGAGAATTGGGACGAGTGTTCCATGTGTGTTGCGATGTTGCGTGCTTTAGTACCAAGGGGAAGTTGGCCCAAGGTACATTGGTTTGTTTTCGCTCGATTGTCGAGATTAGGAGGTAGATGAGGCGCTATGGCCATCTCGGTCCATACTGTGTGTACGCAACTTTTGGCATGTCCGGTGCCGAGTGAGTACTTGTGAGATCTAGAGTTTGGATTTTTGTATTCATCGTGTACCACCGAGTAGTATCTTACTTTCGAGTCTTATCGATGAATGTACTTGGCAATGTCGGATTGAGTGTTAGGCCGCACGTAGTTTACGCCAATGTCTTGTGGTCTTGTCGACCGAGAGATAGGCCATTTGGGAGTCGGAGTCTCGCATCTTGAAAGTACTATCCGCATATGTTTGCTCAGGACATATGTTAATAGATGTTTCTTTTCTATGGCAATTGTTCTTTCGTTTATTTCGATGGTTAGAATTCGAGGTCGAATTCTGTTAAGGGGGGTAGAATGTAATACCCCGAATATCAAATAGAGAGAACATATTATTCAGAAGAGAAATTTATTCAAATTTGAATGCACTAAAGTTTAGAGGAAAATTAAAAGAAAATTCAAGATTTGAGGGAGGATTGGACCTTGGGCTTTCGGCCCAAGGCGTCCTAGCCAAGTGGGCCGGCCTTGTAGTGGAGTCAAGAAGGGGGGTGCCCTTCCCCCAAAACCCTAACCTCTGCTACAGTACCGCGAAGCACTGTAGCACGTGGTACTGTAGCAGCCCCCCCTCCCTGCTGCTCTACCACGGTGAGGAAGAAGCTCCGAGGTGCCGCCGGCCATGGTGGAAGGAGAAAAAGGGAGAAGAAGAAAGGAGGAGAAGAAGAATATCATCTTCGTGGGTTTTTGTTCAGCGTTTCATGCATCTCCAAGGGTATCAATTCGTTTCCCCGCTGTTTTGATGTTGTTTAGATGCGAAATTAGATTAGTTTGATTGGATCGAGTTCGTCTTGCTGTAGATCAAGTCTGTCCAGTATGTTGCGCGGGCTGTTTCGACATCTTAGAGGCCGAATCAGAGGAGTTGATCTCCTAGAGATATCTGGGTCTTGTTCTGAAGTTTCTGTGGCCGCCGAGTTCACTTGATTCCGATGTTCGAGTCAAAAGATATGATAGATTTAGTATCTGCTGTCCAGATTTCTGACGAGATTAAACTGTTTTGTTATTTCGTAAAATATGAAAATGTAATCGGAAGAATCTGGGTTTTCACCCAACTAGGTTATTGTAGGTAATTTGATAACCTTTCCAGATTGTTAACGAACGATCAATTCGGAGTTATAGATTAAAAGTTATGATCGTTTTAGTACTGCTGTTTATTCTGTTAGACAGTTTCTGTGCTGAAAGTTCACCTGTCTATTATCATAATAATTTGGCCAAATTGGATCGTCTTGTCAACTACAGTATTGTAGATTTGTCAGTTAAGAATCCACAGAAATTGGACTCACCTCATTCGGAGTTCCAGATCAAAAGATATGATGTTTACCGTGTTGCTGTCCAATGGCGTTATTTGTTGAATGCGTTGGTTTTCAGTTTAGGGTCTCTAGTTAAAATCTTGAATCGCTAGGAAGCATTGTAGAACGTTAATCAAGAGAGTCGTGTTCATCATATCCTTATTTCAGTTATTTGATTGTTTAGGCGGTGAAGCTTGGGTTTAGGAGTACCACCTTTCTTGGCTAACGTGTCGCATCATGAAGGCAAGTATTCGGGTTATAGTAGATTTATGCTTGTTTGCTAAGATTGTTTGTGACTTGCTCGTAATAGCCATACATGGATGTAATGTGATGGGTTTCAATTTATCTTGGTGAATGCAAGTTATGGTTAAAGTTCCTTTGTATATTGTTAATGCTTACATGTTATTATGTACATGTTGAGTTCATATATTTGGAAGATGATGTCATTGTGCATATGCATGTCAAAGCATGATTGAGTCTTGGTCAATAGGTGACCAAGTATGAATCTATTGAGGTCCCCGTCATGTAAATGACGGGTTTGAGGTCCCCACATTCGCAGAATGTGGGCAATGAGTAAAGAGGTCCCCATCATGATGATGATGGGCAAAGGTCCCTATACTTGTGGAGTATAGGCTCTTGGTCCTCGTGCTGTGAGTGTATAGGCAAGGGTATACATCGACGGTTGTATACCCGCATGACACGGTAAAATGCGAAAAGAGATAAAGTTTAAAAGGTGCATTGCATGGTCGCATTACATAAGCATGAAGGCTATGTTTAGTGTAATGTTTTATCTTGGTATTTTGATGCTATGACTGTGATTTTAGCTTTAGCCTTGTTGATACTTGTTGAGTCTTTGGGCTCACCCTTGCTTTGTTGTGTTTTTAGGTACCACAAGCAAGAACGACATACATGGGGGAGGGTAGACTTGTCATGGAAGCACTCACTACCACATCACTTTAAAGATGAATAACATGTAGATCGTATTTTATTAATAAGTAATCTGTTTAAGGATAAGTATGAGTATACTTGGATGCAATGAAATATTTGTAATAATGAGAGTAGTACATCTTGAATATCCATTATTAAGCTTTAGTGGATTAGCTTATTTTGAATGCCTTGATGAAATATGGATGATAGATTATGGATTATGATATTTGTATTGGTTGGAACCTCCGGTACACTTAGTTATACAAAGGAGGTTCTGCCGAGAATTAGAATTATGTCTTACATTTTGATTAGTTTTATTTATTACTTTGTTAGTTTAGTAGCATTCCAGGCTCAATGTTGAGCTGGGGTGTTACATTCACACCGGCTCGGAAGGATTCCAAATGCACCTAGTAATGAGGTAGGGCACACTAGAAGTCTATTTTGGGTGTTTCGTATTGATGGTCTTTCTGTGCCTCGATTTCGTAAAGTGGAGCTCTGGATACCGTCGTTCAGAAAAGTTTCACACCTGCTCGGAATTATTCCAAATACAACTAGAAATGACATAGGGCACCCCAGAAGTCCATTTTGGGTGTTTGCATTGATTTTCTTTCCGTGCCTCGATTTCATACTGTGGAGCTCCGGGTACCCGTCGCTCTGCAAAGTTTTACACCTGCTGAGAATTATTCCAAATGCACCTAGAAATGACGTAGGGCACACTAGAAGTCCATTATGGGTGTTTGGTTTCGATTTTCTTTCCGTGCCTCGATTTCATAAATAGGAGCTCAGGGTACGCGTCGTTCTGGAATGTTTCACACCGTCTCGGAAAGATTCCAAATGCACCTAGAAATGAGGTAGGGCACACTAGAAGTCCATTATGGGAGTTTGATGTTCATTTTCTTTCCATGCCTCGATTTCATAACGTGGAGCTCTGGGTACCTGTCGTTCTGGAATGTTTCACACATGCTCGGAATTATTCCAAATACACCTAGAAATGAGGTAGGGCACGCTAGAAGTCCATTTTGGGTGTTTCGTATTAATTGTCTTTCTATGCCTCGATTTCGTAAAGTGGAGCTCTGGATACCGTCGTTCAGAAAAGTTTCACACCTTCTCGGAATTATTCCAAATGCACCTAGAAATGACATAGGGCACCCCAGAAGTCCATTTTGGGTGTTTGCATTGATTTTCTTTCCGTGCCTCGATTTCATACCGTGGAGCTCCGGGTACCCGTCGCTCTGCAAAGTTTTACACCTGCTTAGAATTATTCCAAATGCACCTAAAATGACGTAGGGCACACTAGAAGTCCATTATGGGTGTTTGGTTTCGAATTTGTTTCCGTGCCTCGATTTCATAAAAAGGAGCTCAAGGTACGCGTCGTTCTTGAATGTTTCACACCGTCTCGGAAAGATTCCAAATGCACCTAGAAATTAGGTAGGGCACACTAGAAGTCCATTATCCGTTTGATGTTCATTTTCTTTCCATGCCTCGATTTCATAAAGTGGAGCTCTGGGTACCCGTCGTTCTGGAATGTTTCACACTTGCTCGAAATTATTCGAAATGCACCTAGATATGACGTAGGGCACACCAGAAGTCCATTATAGTTATTTGGTGTGGATTTTCTTTCCGTGCCTCGATTTCATAAATTGGAGCTTAGGGTACGCGTCGTTCTAGAAAGTTTCACACCGGCTCGGAAGGATTCCAAATGCACCTAGGAATGAGGTAGGGCACATTAGAAGTCTATTTTGGGTGTTTCGTATTGATTGTCTTTCTGTGCCTCGATTTCGTAAAGTGGAGTTCTGGATACCGTCGTTCAGCAAAGTTTCACACCTGCTCGGAATTATTCCAAATGCACCTAGAAATGAGATAGGGCACCCCAGAAGTCCATTATGGGTGTAGGGCACACTAGAAGTCCATTATGGGTGTTTGGTTTCGATTTTCTTTCCGTGCCTCGATTTCATAAATTGGAGCTCAGGGTACGCGTCGTACTGGAAAGTTTCACACCGTCTCGGATAGATTCCAAATGCACCTAGAAACGAGGTAGGGCACACTAGAAGTCCATTATGGGTGTTTGGTTTCGATTTTCTTTCCGTGCCTCGATTTCATAAATTGGAGCTCAGGGTACGCGTCGTACTGGAAAGTTTCACACCGTCTCGGATAGATTCCAAATGCACCTAGAAATGAGGTAGGGCACACTAGAAGTCCATTATGGGAGTTTGATGTTCATTTTCTTTCCATGCCTCGATTTCATAAAGTGGAGCTCTGGGTACCCGTCGTTCTGGAATGTTTCACACTTGCTCGGAATTATTCCAAATGCTCCTAGAAATGAGGTAGGGCACACTAGAAGTCCATTTTGGGTGTTTTGTATTAATTGTCTTTCTGTGCCTCGATTTCGTAAAGTGGAGCTCTGGATACCGTCGTTCAGAAAAGTTTCACACCTGCTCGGAATTATTCCAAATGCACCTAGAAATGACATAGGGCACCCCAGAGTCCATTTTGGGTGTTTGCGTTGATTTTCTTTCCGTGTCTCGATTTCATACTGTAGAGCTCCGGGTACCCGTCGCTCTGCAAAGTTTTACACCTGCTTAGATTATTCCAAATGCACCTAGAAATGACGTAGGGCACACCAGAAGTCCATTATGGTTATTTGGTATGGATTTTCTTGCCGTGCCTCGATTTCATAAATTGGAGCTTAGGGTATGTGTCGTTCTGGAAAGTTTCACACCGGCTCGGAAGGATTCCAAATGCACCTAGTAATGAGGTAGGGCACACTAGAAGTCTATTTTGGGTGTTTCGTATTGATGGTCTTTCTGTGCCTCTATTTCGTAAAGTGGAGCTCTGGATACCGTCGTGCAAAAAAGTTTCACACCTGCTCAGAATTATTTCAAATACACCTAGAAATGACATAGGGCACCCCAGAAGTCCATTTTGGGTGTTTGCATTGATTTTCTTTCCGTGCCTCGATTTCATACTTTGGAGCTCCGGGTACCCGTCGCTCTGCAAAGTTTTACACCTGCTGAGAATTATTCCAAATGCACCTAGAAATGACGTAGGGCACACTAGAAGTCCATTATGGGTGTTTGGTTTCGATTTTCTTTCCGTGCCTCGATTTCATAAATAGGAGCTCGGGGTACGCGTCGTTCTGGAATGTTTCACACCGTCTCGGAAAGATTCCAAATGCACCTAGAAATGAGGTAGGGCACACTAGAAGTCTATTATGGGAGTTTGATGTTCATTTTCTTTCCATGCCTCGATTTCATAAAGTGGAGCTCTGGGTACCCGTCGTTCTAGAATGTTTGACACATGCTCGGAATTATTCCAAATACACCTAGAAATGAGGTAGGGCACACTAGAAGTCCATTTTGGGTGTTTCGTATTAATTGTCTTTCTATGCCTCGATTTCGTAAAGTGGAGCTCTGGATAACGTCGTTCAGAAAAGTTTCACACCTTCTCGGAATTATTCCAAATGCACCTAGAAATGAGATAGGGCACCCCAGAAGTCCATTTTGGGTGTTTGCATTGATTTTCTCTCCGTGCCTCGATTTCATAATGTGGGGCTCCGGGAACCTGTAGCTCTGCAAAATTTTACACCTGCTCAGAATTATTCCAAATGCACCTAGAAATGACGTAGGGCACACTAGAAGTCCATTATGGGTGTTTGGTTTCGATTTTCTTTCCGTGCCTCGATTTCATAAATTGGAGCTCAGGGTACGCGTCGTACTGGAAAGTTTCACACCGTCTCGGATAGATTCCAAATGCACCTAGAAATGAGGTAGGGCACACTAGAAGTCCATTATGGGAGTTTGATGTTCATTTTCTTTCCATGCCTCGATTTCATAAAGTGTAGCTCTGGGTACCCGTCGTTCTGGATTGTTTCACACTTGCTCGGAATTATTCCAAATGCACCTAGAAATGAGGTAGGGCACACTAGAAGTCTATTTTGGGTGTTTCGTATTGATTGTCTTTCTGTGCCTCGATTTCGTAAAGTGGAGCTCGGATACCGCTGCTCGTAAAAGTTTCACACCGCCGAATTATTCCAAATGCACCTAGAAATGACATAGGGCACCCCAGAGTCCATTTTGGGTGTTTGCATTGATTTTCTTTCCGTGCCTCGATTTCATACTGTAGATCTCCGGGTACCCGTCGCTCTGCAAAGTTTTACACCTGCTTAGAATTATTCCAAATGCACCTAGAAATGACGTAGGGCACACTAGAAGTCCATTATGGGTGTTTGGTTTCGATTTTCTTTCCGTGCCTCGATTTCATAAATGGGAGCTCAGGGTACGCGTCGTTCTGGAATGTTTCACACCGTCTCGGAAAATATTCCAAATGCACCTAGAAATTAGGTAGGGCACACTAGAAGTCCATTATGGGAGTTTGATGTTCATTTTCTTTCTATGCCTCGATTTTATAAAGTGGAGCTCTATGTACCCGTCGTTCTGGAATGTTTCACACTTGCTCGAAATTATTCCAAATGCACCTAGATATGACATAGGGCACACCAGAAGTCCATTATAGTTATTTGGTGTGGATTTTCTTGCCGTGCCTCGATTTCATAAATTGGAGCTTAGGGTATGCGTCGTTCTGGAAAGTTTCACACCGACTCGGAAGGATTCCAAATGCACCTAGTAATGAGGTAAGGCACACTAGAAGTCTATTTTGGGTGTTTCGTATTGATGGTCTTTCTGTGCCTCGATTTCGTAAAGTGGAGCTCTAGATACCGTCGTTAAGAAAAGTTTCACACCTGCTCGGAATTATTCCAAATACACCTAGAAATGACATAGGGCACCCCAGAAGTCCATTTTGGGTGTTTGCATTGATTTTCTTTCCGTGCCTCGATTTCATACTGTGGAGCTCCGGGTACCCGTCGCTCTGCAAAGTTTTACACCTGCTGAGAATTATTCCAAATGCACCTAGAAATGACGTAGGGCACACTAGAAGTCCATTATGGGTGTTTGGTTTCGATTTTCTTTCCGTGCCTCGATTTCATTAATAGGAGCTCAGGGTACGCGTCGTTCTGGAATGTTTCACACCGTCTCGGAAAGATTCCAAATGCACCTAGAAATGAGGTAGGGCACACTAGAAGTCCATTATGGGAGTTTGATGTTCATTTTCTTTCATGCCTCGATTTCATAAAGTGGAGCTCTGGGTACCCGTCGTTCTGGAATGTTTCACACATGCTCGGAATTATTCCAAATACACCTAGAAATGAGGTAGGGCAAACTAGAAGTCCATTTTGTGTGTTTCGTATTAATTGTCTTTCTATGCCTCGATTTCGTAAAGTGGAGCTCTGGATACCGCCGTTCAGAAAAGTTTCACACCTTCTCGGAATTCTTCCAAATGCACCTAGAAATGAGATAGGGCACCCCAGAAGTCCATTTTGGGTGTTTGCATCGATTTTCTCTCCGTGCCTCGATTTCATAATGTGGGGCTCCGGGAACCTGTAGCTCTGCAAAATTTTACACCTGCTCAGAATTATTCCAAATGCACCTAGAAATGACGTAGGGCACACTAGAAGTCCATTATGGGTGTTTGGTTTCGATTTTCTTTCCGTGCCTCGATTTCATAAATTGGAGCTCAGGGTACGCGTCGTATTGGAAAGTTTCACACCATCTCGGATAGATTCCAAATGCACCTAGAAATGAGGTAGGGCACACTAGAAGTCCATTATGGGAGTTTGATGTTCATTTTCTTTCCATGCCTCGATTTCATAAAGTGGAGCTCTGGGTACCCGTCGTTCTGGAATGTTTCACACTTGCTCGGAATTATTCCAAATGCACCTAGAAATGAGGTAGGGCACACTAGAAGTCCATTTTGGGTGTTTTGTGTTAATTGTCTTTCTGTGCCTCGATTTCGTAAAGTGGAGCTCTGGATACCGTCGTTCAGAAAAGTTTCACACCTGCTCGGAATTATTCCAAATGCACCTAGAAATGACATAGGGCACCCCAGAGTCCATTTTGGGTGTTTGCATTGATTTTCTTTCCGTGCCTCGATTTCATACTGTAGAGCTCCGGGTACCCGTCGCTCTACAAAGTTTTACACCTGCTTTGAATTATTCCAAATGCACCAAGAAATGACGTAGGGCACACTAGATGTCCATTATGGGTGTTTGGTTTTGATTTTCTTTCCGTGCCTCGATTTCATAAATGGGAGCTCAGGGTACCCGTCGTTCTGGAATGTTTCACACCGTCTCGGAAAAGATTCCAAATGCACCTAGATATTAGGTAGGGCACACTAGAAGTCCATTATGAGAGTTTGATGTTCATTTTCTTTCTATGCCTCGATTTTATAAAGTGGAGCTCTAGGTACCCGTCGTTCTGGAATGTTTCACACTTGCTCGAAATTATTCCAAATGCACCTAGATATGACATAGGGCACACCAGAAGTCCATTATAGTTATTTGGTGTGGATTTTCTTGCCATGCCTCGATTTCATAAATTGGAGCTTAGGGTATGCGTCGTTCTGGAAAGTTTCACACCGGCTCGGAAGGATTCCAAATGCACCTAGTAATGAGGTAGCACAAGATATTTTGGGTGTTTCAGATTGATGGTCTTTCCGTGCCTCGATTTCATAAAGTGGAGCTCTAGATTTTCACACATGCTCGGAATTATTCCAAATACACCTAGAAATGACATAGGGCACCCCAGAAGTCCATTTTGGGTGTTTGCATTGATTTTCTTTCCGTGCCTCGATTTCATACTGTGGAGCTCCGGGTACCCGTCGCTCTGCAAAGTTTTACACCTGCTGAGAATTATTCCAAATGCACCTAGAAATGACGTAGGGCACACTAGAAGTCCATTATGGGTGTTTGGTTTCGATTTTCTTTCCGTGCCTCGATTTCATAAATAGGAGCTCGTGGTACGCTGGCTGCTCGAATGTTTCACACCGTCTCGGAAAGATTCCAAATGCACCTAGAAATGAGGTAGGGCACACTAGAAGTCCATTATGGGAGTTTGATGTTCATTTTCTTTCCATGCCTCGATTTCATAAATTGGACCTTAAGGTACGCGTCGTTCTGGAAAGTTTCACACCGGCTCGGAAGGATTCCAAATGCACGTAGTAATGAGGTAGGGCACACTAGAAGTTTATTTTGGGTGTTTCGTAATTATTGTCTTTCTGTGCCTCGATTTCGTAAAGTGGAGCTCGATACCGCTGCTCAAAGAAAGTTTCACACCGCCGAATTATTCCAAATACACCTAGAAATGACATAGGGCACACCAGAAGTCCATTTTGGGTGTTTTGATTGATTTTCTTTCCGTGGCTCGATTTCATAAGGTGGAGCTCCGGGTACCCGTCGCTCTCCAAAGTTTTACACCTGCTCAGAATTATTCCAAATCCACCTAGAAAATAACGTAGGGCACAGTAGAAGTCCATTATGGGTGTTTGGTTTTGATTTTCATTTCGTGCCTCGATTTCATAAATTGGAGCTCAGGGTACGCGTCGTTCTGGAAAGTTTCACACCGGCTCGGAAAGATTCCACATGCAACTAGAAATGAGGTAGGGCGCACTAGAAGTCCATTATGGGAGTTTGATGTTTATTTTCTTTCCATGCCTCGATTTCATAAATTGGAGCTTAAGGTACGCGTCGTTCTAGAAAGTTTCACACCGGCTCAGAAGGATTCCAAATGCACGTAGAAATGAGGTAGGGCACACTAGAAGTCTATTTTGGGTGTTTCGTATTGATTGTCTTTCTGTGTCTCGATTTCGTAAAGTGGAGCTCGATATGTTGTTCAAAGAAAGTTTCACACCGCCGTAATTATTCCAAATGCACCTAGAAATGACATAAGGCACACCAGAAGTCCATTTTGGGTGTTTGCGTTGATTTTCTTTCCGTGCCTCGATTTCATAATGTGGAGCTCCGGGTACCCGTCGCTCTGCAAAGTTTTACACCTGCTTAGAATTATTCCAAATGCACCTAGAAATGATGTATAGCAAATTGAAGTCCATTATGGGTGTTTGGTTTCGATTTTCTTTCCGTGCCTCGATTTTATAAATTCGAGCTCAGGGTACGCGTCGTTCTGGAATGTTTCACACCATCTCGGGAAGATTCCAATGCTCCTAGAAATGAGGTCGGGCACACTAGAAGTCCATTATGGGAGTTTGATGTTCATTTTCTTTCCATGCCTCGATTTCATAAAGTGGAGCCTCGGGTACCCGCTGCTCAGAAAGTTTCACACTTGCTCTAATTATTCCAAATGCACCTAGATATGACGTAGGGCACACCAGAAGTCCATTATAGTTATTTGGTGTGGATTTTCTTTCCGTACCTCGATTTCATAAATTGGAGCTTAGGGTACGCGTCGTTCGGGAAAGTTTCACACCGGCTCGGAAGGATTCCAAATGCACCTAGAAATGAGGTGGGGCACACTAGAAGTCTATGTTGGGTGTTTCGTATTGATTGCCTTTCTATGCCTCGATTTCGTAAAGTGGAGCTCTAGATACCGTCGTTCAGCAAAGTTTCACACCTGCTCGGAATTATTCCAAATGCACCTAGAAATGACATAGGGCACACCAGAAGTCCATTTTGGGTGTTTGCATTGATTTTCTTTCCGTGCCTCGATTTCATAATGTGGAGCTCCGTGTAACACCCCGGCCCAACAGTGAGCGCGAAATGCCACCAAAACTACCCCAACTACTAATTTTATCAATAAATAACTACGAATTTCAACAAGCAATTCAATACCAACTCCTATCCATGGGTCACAATAACGTATAAATAACGACATGGCAAGCACAGATATTTAAACACTAGATTGTAAGCAGGATAATAGTTTCGAGAATCAAGCAATACCAATCAAACGAAGGCTATTGAATGGGTAAATGAGTTTCAACCAATCATCTAGAATTATTCAATATCTATCATGTCCTAAAGGAATAACCATCATGCTAAGGCAAAGTTTTCTCATAGCAAGTGAGTGTATGTAGTGTACCCTTCCAAAGTGAAGCGTCGTCAACGATCACCTAAAAACAACATTAGAGCAAGGGTGAGTCCACGACTCAGCAAGTACAGTAATAAACAATGAACATTGCTTAAACAACAGTACACAATATCATCATTAACATCAATTGTTCACTAATTAACCAATATTCAAACTTTTGATAATTACAATATTCCACCAATATGAACAAAGGCTATTTGATTACAATTCACTATAGGTTCTACTAGTTGTAACAACATAATCAGTCTTGCCCCAATGACCATCATTCCTTTTAGATCCAACTCTTTACCAGATTTATATCACGAAATCAATTCATCCTCCAAAACTCCTCAATTAACTTGCAACACAAATTCTCACAACATCATATACTTGAGCACTACTAACCAGTTGTCACTATATACTATATAAGGTTTTGTAAAACAAATCGATTATTCCTTTTTCAAAAGAAGAGGCAAATAAAAATAATTTTCAGCACACATAAGCTCTGGGTACCCGTCGTTCTGGAATGTTTCACATTTGCTCGGAATTATTCCAAATGCACCTAGATATGACGTAGGGCACACCAGAAGTCCATTATAGTTATTTGGTGTGGATTTTCTTTCCGTGCCTCGATTTCATAAATTGGAGCTTAGGGTATGCGTCGTTCTGGAAAGTTTCCCACCGGCTCGGAAGGATTCCAAATGCACCTAGCAATGAGGTAGGGCACACTAGAAGTCTATTTTGGGTGTTTCGTATTGGTTGTCTTTATGTGCCTCGATTTCGAAAAGTGGTGCTCTGGATACCGTCGTTCAGCAAAGTTTCACACCTGCTCAGAATTTTTCCAAATGCACCTAGAAATGACATAGGGCACCCCAGAAGTCCATTTTGGGTGTTTGCATTGATTTTATTTCCGTGCCTCGATTTCATACTGTGGAGCTCCAGGTACCCGTCGCTCTACAAAGTTTTACACCTGCTTAGAATTATTCCAAATGTTCCTAGAAATGACGTGGGGCACACTAGAAGCCCATTATAGGTGTTTGGTTTCGATTTTCTTTCCGTGCCTCGATTTCATAAATTGGTGCTTAGGGTACGCGTCGTTCTGGAAAGTTTCACACCAGCTCGGAAGGATTCCAAATGCACCTAGGAATGAGGTAGGGCACACTAGAAGTCTATTTTGGGTGTTTCGTATTGATTGTCTTTCTGTGCCTCGATTTCGTAAAGTGGAGCTCTGGATACCGTCGTTTAGCAAAGTTTCACCCCTGCTCGGAATTATTCCAAATGCACCTAGAAATTACATAGGGCACCCCAGAAGTCCATTTTGGGTGTTTGCATTGATTTTCTTTCCGTGCCTCGATTTCATAATGTGGAGCTCCGGGAACCCGTCGCGCTGCAAAGTTTTACACCTGCTCAGAATTATTCCAAATGCACCTAGAAATGACGTAGTCACACTAGAAGTCCATTATGGGTGTTTGGTTTCGATTTTCTTTCCGTGCCTCGATTTCATAAATTGGAGCTCGAGTGGCAGCGCTGCTCGGAAAGTTTCACACCGTGAGGAAGAAGTTCCAGGTGCACCTACCATGGTGGAAGGAGAAAAAAGGAGAAGAAGAAAGGAGGAGAAGAAGAATATCATCTTCGTGGGTTTTTGTTCAGCGTTTCATGCATCTCCAAGGGTATCAATTCGTTTCCCGCTGTTTTTTGATGTTGTTTAGATGCTAAATTAGATTAGTTTGATTGGATCGAGTTCGTCTTCTTGTCAGAGATCAAGTCTGTCCAGTATGTTGCGCGGGCTGTTTCGACATCTTAGAGGCCGAATCAGAGGAGTTGATCTCCTAGAGATATCTGGGTCTAGTTCTGAAGTTTCTGTGGCCGCCGAGTTCACTTGATTCCGATGTTCGAGTCAAAAGATATGATAGATTTAGTATCTGTTGTCCAGATTTCTGACGAGATTAAACTGTTTTGTTATTTCGTAAAATATGAAAATGTAATCGGAAGAATCTGGGTTTTCACCCAACTAGGTTATTGTAGGTAATTTGATAACCTTTCCAGATTGTTAACGAACGATCAATTCGGAGTTATAGATTAAAAGTTATGATCGTTTTAGTACTGCGGGCACACCAAAAGTCCATTTTGGGTGTTTGCATTGATTTTCTTTCCGTGCCTCGATTTCATAAGGTGGAGCTCCGGGTACCCGTCGCTCTGCAAAGTTTTACACCTGCTCACAATTATTCAAAATGCACCTAGAAATAACGTAGGGCACAGTAGATGTCCATTATGGGTGTTTGGTTTTGATTTTCTCTCCGTGCCTCGATTTCATAAATTGGAGCTGAGGGTACGCGTCGTTCTGGAAAGTTTCACACCGGCTCAGAAGGATTACAAATGCACCTAAAAATGAGGTAGGGCACACTAGAAGACTATTTCGTAAAGTGGAGCTCTGGATACTATCGTTCAGCGAAGTTTCACACCTGCTCAGAAATATTTCAAATGCACCTATAAATGACATAGGGTATACCAAAAGTCCATTTTGGGTGTTTGCGTTGATTTTCTTTCCGTGCCTCGATTTCATAATGTGGAGCTCCGGCTACCCGCCGCTCGCAAAGTTTTACACTGCCGTAATTATTCCAAATGCACCTAGAAATGACGTAGGGCACACTACAAGTCCATTATGGGTGTTTGGTTTCGATTTTCTTTCCGTGCCTCGATATCATAAATTGGAGCTCAGGGCACGCGTCGTTCTGGAATTTTCACACCGGCTCGGAAAGATTCCAATTGCACCTAGAAATGAGGTAGGGCACACTAGAAGTCCATTATGGGAGTTTGATGTTCATTTTCTTTCCATGCCTCGATTTCATAAAGTGGAGCTCTGGGTACCCGTCGTTCTGGAATGTTTCACACTTGCTCGGAATTATTCCAAATGCACCTAGAAATGACGTAGGGCACACCAGAAGTCCATTGTGGTTATTTGGTGTGGATTTTTCTTTCCGTGCCTCGATTTCATAAATTGGAGCTTAGGGTACGCGTTGTTCTGGAAAGTTTCGCTCTTGCTCGGAAGGATTCCAAATGCACCAAGAAATGAGGTAGGGCACACTAGAAGTCCATTTTGCGTGTTTCGTATTGATTGTCTTTTTGTGCCTCGATTTCGTAAAGTGGAGCTGTGGATACCGTCGTTCAGCCAAGTTTCACACCTGCTCGGAATTATTCCAAATGCACCTAGAAATGACATAGGCCACACCAGAAGTCTATTTTGGGTGTTTGCATTGATTTTCATTCCGAGCCTAGATTTCATAAGGTGGAGCTCCGGGTACCCGTCGCTCTGCAAAGTTTTACACCTGCTCAGAATTATTCCAAATGCACCTAAAAATAATGTAGGGTACAGTAGAAGTCCATTATGGGTGTTTGGTTTTGATTTTCTTTCCGTGCCTCGATTTCATAAATTGGAGCTTAGGATACGCTGGCTGCTCGAAAGTTTCACACCGGCTCGGAAAGATTCCAAATGCACCTAGAAATGAGGTAGGGCACACTAGAAGTCCATTATGGGAGTTTGATGTTTATTTTCTTTCCATGCCTCGATTTCATAAATTGGAGCTTAGTGTATGCTGCGCTGCTTTGGAAAATTTCACACTTGCTCGGAAGGATTAAAATGCACCTAGAAATGAGGTAGGGCACACTAGAAGTCCATTTTGCGTGTTTCGTATTGATTGTCTTTCTGTGCCTCGATTTCGTAAAGTGGAGCTGTGGATACCGTCGTTCAGCCTAGTTTCACTCCTGCTCGGAATTATTCCAAATGCACCTAGAAATGACATATGGCACACCAGAAGTGTAACACCCTGGCCCAAAATCCGCTCAATGCCCAGCCCACCGTGGGGCGGACCCGCGCACACATAGCACCCTACTTACACTTTTCGTCTCGCCAGTGTAAAAGGGTTAACCCGGAGGCAACTCACTTTAGACAAGCAATGTGGGACTAATCCCACCACACAACTCCTCATGGGCCACATGGGCCACATACGAGTTGGCCGAGGTATTACATTCACCCCCCCTTAAGGGCACGACCCTCAGAGTAATAACTTGACACGCTGCAAATGCCCAAAACCACCATCTCAGACACGCCCATGCGACCAAAGGTTGCAGACATATGCCATGCCGTGTGTCCACCGACAACACGCGCCATGCGCGCCATATGCCCATGCTTCTATCCCCGCACGCGTCCGTGCAATAAGGTTGATGCTCGATAGCATCTGTAACACCTCGCCCAAAATCCGCTAATTGCCTGACCCCACCGTGGGCGGACTCAAGACACATAGCACCCCACTTACACTTTCGCCCTCGCTTCGTGTAAAAGGGTTAACCCGAGGTGCTATGTTTGGACCCAATGCATTATATACTAGTACACTCACTTTAGACAAGCAATGTGGGACTAATCCCACCACACAACTCCTCATGGGCCACATGGGCCGCATACGAGTAGGCCGAGGTATTACAAGAAGTCCATTTTGGGCGTTTGCATTGATTTTCTTTCCGTGCCTCGATTTCATAAGGTGGAGCTCCGGCACCGCCGCTCGAAAGTTTTACACCGCTCGTAATTACTCCAAATGCACCTAGAAATAACGTAGGGCACAGTAGAAGTCCATTATGGGCGTTTGGTTTTGATTTTCTTTCCGTGCCTCGATTTCATAAATTGGAGCTCACGGTGCACGCTGCTGCTCGAAAGTTTCACACCGCTCGAAGGATTCCAAATGCACCTAGAAATGAGGTAGGGCACACTAGAAGTCTATTTTGGGTGTATCGTATTAATTGTCTTTCGTGCCTTGATTTCGTAAAGTGGAGCTCGATACCGCTGCTCAAAGAAAGTTTCACACCGCCGTAATTATTCCAAATGCACCTAGAAATGACATAAGGCATACCAGAAGTATATTTTGGGTGTTTGCATTGATTTTCTCTCCGTGCCTCGATTTCATAATGCGGAGCTCCGGGAACCCGTCGCTCTGCAAAGTTTTACACCTGCTCAGAATTATTCCAAATACACCTAGAAATGACGTAGGGCACAATAGAAGTCCATTATGGGTGTTTGGTTTTGATTTTCTTTCCGTGCCTCGATTTCATAAATTGGAGCTCACGGTACGCGTCGTTTTGGAATGTTTCACACCGGCTCGGAATGATTCCAAATGCACCTAGAACTGAGGTAGGGCACACTAGAAGTCTATTTTGGGTGTTTCGTATTGTTCGTCTTTCTGTGCCTCGATTTCAGTAAAGTGGAGCTCTCGATTTCGTGAAAGTGGAGCTCGATACCGCTGCTCAAAGAAAGTTTCACACCTGCCCAGAATTATTGCAAATGCACCTATAAATGACATAGGGCACACCAGAAGCCCATTTTGGGTGTTTGCATTGATTTTCTTTCCGTGGCTCGATTTCATAATGTGGAGCTGCGGGTACCCGTCGCTCTAAAAAGTTTTACACCTGCTCAGAATTATTCCAAATGCACCTAGAAATGACGTAGAGCACACTAGAAGTCCATTATGGGTGTTTGGTTTCGATTTTCTTTCCGTGCCTCGATTTCATAAATTGGAGCTCAGGGTACGCGTCTATCTGGAAAGTTTGACACTTGCTCGGAAAGATTCCAAATGCACCTAGAAATGAGGTAGGGCTCACTAGAAGTCCATTATGGGAGTTTGATGTTCATTTTGTTTCCATGCCTCGATTTCATAATGTGGAGCTCCGCACCCGCCGCTCGCAAAGTTTTACACCTGCCGTAATTATTCCAAATGCACCTAGAAATGACGAGGGCACACTAGAAGTCCATTATGGGTGTTTGGTTTTGATTTTCTTTCCGTGCCTCGATTTCATAAATTGGAGCTCGTGGTACGTCGCTGCTCGAAAGTTTCACACCGCTCGGAAAGATTCCAAATGCACCTAGAAATGAGGTAGGGCACACTAGAAGTCCATTATGGGAGTTTGATGTTCATTTTCTTTCCATGCCTCGATTTCATAAATTGGAGCTTAACGACGCTGCTGCTCGAAAGTTTCACACCGCTCGGAAGGATTCCAAATGCACCTAGAAATGACGTAGGGCACACTAGAAGTCCATTTTGTGTGTTTCGTATTGATTGTCTTTCTGTGCCTCGATTTCGTAAAGTTGAGCTGTGGATACCGTCGTTCAGCCAAGTTTCACACCTGCTCGGAATTATTCCAAATGCACCTAGAAATGACGTAGGGCACACCAGAAGTTCATTTTGGGTGTTTGTATCAATTTTTTCTTTCCGTGCCTCGATTTCATAATGTGGAGCTCCGGGTACCCGTCACTCTGCAAAGTTTTACACCTGCTAAAAATTATTCCAAATGCACCTAGAAATGACGTTGCGCACACTAGAAGTCCATTATGGGTGTTTGGTTTTGATTTTCTTTTTGTGCCTCGATTTCATAAATTGGAGCTCAGGGTACGCATCGTTCTGGAAAGTTTCACACCGGCTCGGAAAGATTCCAAATGCACCTAGGAATGAGGTAGGGCACACCAGAAGTCCATTTTGGGTGTTTGTATTGATTTTCTTTCCGTGCCTCGATTTCATAATGTGGAGCTCCGGTATGCCGCTGCTCGCAAAGTTTTACACCTGCTAAGAATTATTCCAAATGCACCTAGAAATGACGTTGGGCACACTACAAGTCCATTATGGGTGTTTAGTTTTGATTTTCTTTCCGTGCCTCGATTTCATAAATTGGAGCTCAGGGGACGCGTTCTGGAAAATTTCACACCGGCTCGGAAAGATTCCAAATGCACCTAGAAAGGTGGTAGGGCACACTAGAAGTCCATTATGGGAGTTTGATGTTCGTTTTTTTTCCTTGCCTTGTTTTCATACAGTGCACCTCTGGGTACCCGTCGTTCTGCAAAGTTTTACACCCGCTAGGAAGGATTCGAAATGCACCTAGAAATGAGGTAGGGCACACTAGAAGTCTATTTTGGGTGTTTCATGTTGGTTGTCTTTCTCTGTCTCGATTTCGAAAAGTGGAGCTCTGGATACCGTCATTCAGCAAAGTTTCACACCTGCTGAGAATTATTCCAAATACACCTAGAAATGACATAGGGCACACCAGAAGTACATTTTGGGTGTTTGATTTGATTTTCTTTCCGTGCCTCGATTTCATAATGTGGAGCTCCGGGTACCCGTCGCTCTGCAAAGTTATACACCTGCTCACAATTATTCCAAATGCACCTAGAAATGACGTAGGGCACACTAGAAGTCCATTATGGGTGTTTGGTTTTGATTTTATTTCCGTGCCTCGATTTCATAAATTGGAGCTCGGATTACGCTGCATCGCTCGAAAAGTTTCACACCGCTCGGAAAGATTCCAAATGCACCTAGAAATGAGGTAGGGCACACTAGAAGTCTATTTTGGGTGTTTCAGATTGATTGTCTTTACGTGCCTCGATTTCATAAAGTGGAGCTCTCGATACCGCTGCTCAAAGAAAGTTTCACACCGCCGTAATTATTCCAAATGCACCTAGAAATGACATAGGGCACACCGAAGTCCATTTTGGGTGTTTGATTTGATTTTCTTTCCGTGCCTCGATTTCATAATGTGGAGCTCAGGGTGCACTACGCGCCGCGCAAAGTTTACACCGCCAGAATTATTCCAAATGCACCTAGAAATGACGTAAGGCACACTAGAAGTCCATTATGGGTGTTTGGTTTTGATTTTCTTTCCGTGCCTCGATTTCATAAATTGGAGCTCAGGGTACGCGTCGTTCTGAAAATTTCACACCGGCTCGGAAAGATTCCAGATGCACCTAGAAATGAGGTAGGGCACACTAGAAGTCCATTATGGGTGTTTGATGTTCATTTTCTTTCCGTGCCTCGATTTCATAAATTGGAGCTTAGGGTACGCGTCGTTCTGAAAAGTTTCACACCGGCTCGGAAAGATTCCAAATGCACCTAGAAATGAGGTAGGGAAACTAGAAGTCCATTTGACGTGTTTCGTATTGATTGTCTTTCTGTGCCCCAATTTCGTAAAGTGGAGCTGTGTATACCGTCGTTCAGCCAAGTTTCACACCTGCTCAGAGTTATTCCAAATGCACCTAGAAATGACATAGGGCACACCAGAAGTCCAATTTGGGTGTTTGCATTTATTTTCTTTTCGTGCCTCCATTTCATAAGGTGGAGCTCCGGTACTTTGTCGCTCGAAAGTTTCACACCGCTCGTAATTATTCCAAATGCACCTAGAAATGACGAGGGCACTGAGAAGTCCATTATGGGTGATTGGTTTTGATTTTCTTTCCGTGCCTCGATTTCATAAATTGGAGCTCGAGTACGCGTCGTTCGAAAGTTTCACACCGCTCGGAAGGATTCCAAATGCACCTAGAAATGAGGTAGGGCACACTAGAAGTCTATTTTGGGTGTTTCAGATTGATTGTCTTTTCGTGCCTCGATTTCATAAAGTTGAGCTCGATACCGCTGCTCAAAGAAAGTTTCACACCGCCGTAATTATTCCAAATGCACCTAGAAATGACATAGGTCACACCGAAGTCCATTTTTGGTGTTTGCATTGATTTTCTTTCCGTGCCTCGATTTCATAATATGGATCTCCGGATACCCGCCGCTCGCAAAGTTTTGCACTGCCGTAATTATTCCAAATGCACCTAGAAATGACGAGGGCACACTAGAAGTCCATTATGGGTGTTTGGTTTTGATTTTCTTTCCGTACCTCGATTTCATAAATTGGAGGTCTGCTTTCCCGTCGTTTGGAATGTTTCACATTTGCTCGGAATTATTCCAAATGCACCTAGAAATGACGTAGGGCACACCAGAAGTCCATTGAGTTATTTGGTGTGGATTTTCTTTCCGTGCCTCGATTTCATAAATTGGAGCTTAGGGTACGCATTGTTCTGGAAAGTTTCACACCGGCTCGGAATTATTCCAAATGCACCTAGAAATGACATAGGGCACACCAGAAGTCCATTTTGGGTGTTTGTATTGATTTTCTCTCCGTGCCTCGATTTCATAAGTTGGAGCTCTTGGTACCCGTCGCTCTGCAAAGTTTTACACCTGCTCAGAAGGATTCCAAATGCACCTAGAAAAGAGGTAGGACACACTAGAAGTCTATTTTGGGTGTTTCGTATTGATTGTCTTTCTGTGCCTCGACTTCGTAAAGTGGAGCTCGATACCGCTGCTCAAAGAAAGTTTCACACTGCCGTAATTATTCCAAATACACCTAGAAATGACATTGGGCACACCAGAAGTCCATTTTGGGTGTTTGTCTTGATTTTCTTTCCGTGCCTCGATTTCATAATGTGGAGCTCCGGGTATCCGTCGCTCTGCAAAGTTTTACACCTGCTCAGAATTATTCCAAATACACCTAGAAATGACGTAGGGCACACTAGAAGTCCATTATGGGTGTTTGGGTTTGATTTTCTTTCCGTGCCTCGATTTCACAAATTGGAGCTCAGTATACGTGTCGTTCTGGAAAGTTTCACAACGGCTCGGAAAGATTCCAAATGCACCTAGAAATGAGGTAGGGCGCACTAGAAGTCCATTATGGGAGTTTGATGTTCATTTTCTTTCCATGCCTCGATTTCATAAATTGGAGCTTAACGTACGCGTCGTTCTGGAAAGTTTCACACCGGCTCGGAATGATTCCAAATGCACCTAGAAATGACATAGGGCACACTAGAAGTCCATTTTGGGTGTTTGCATTGATTTTCTTTCCGTGCCTCGATTTCATAATGTGGAGCTCCGGTGCTGCCGCCGCTCGCAAAGTTTTACACCGCTCGTAATTATTCCAAATGCACCTAGAAATGACGTAGGGCACACTGAGAAGTCCATTATGGGTGTTTGGTTTTGATTTTCTTTCCGTGCCTCGATTTCATAAATTGGAGCTCGTGGTACGGCTGCTCGAAAGTTTCACACCGGCTCGGAAGGATTCCAAATGCACCTAGAAATGAGGTAGGGCACACTAGAAGTCTATTTTGGGTGTTTGATTGTTGTCTTTCTCGTGCCTCGATTTCGTAAAATGGAGCTCTCGATTTCAGTAAAGTGGAGCTCTAGATACCGCTGCTCAAAGAAAGTTTCACACCTGCTCAGAATTATTCCAAATGCACCTAGAAATGACATAGGGCACACCAGAAGTCCATTTTGGGTGTTTGCATTGATTTTCTTTTCGTGCCTCGATTTCATAATGTGGAGCTCGGTGCACCCGCCTCTCGCAAAGTTTTACACCTGCTCGTAATTATTCCAAATGCACCTAGAAATGACGAGGGCACACTAGAAGTCCATTATAGGTGTTTGGTTTGATTTTCTTTCCTTGCCTCGATTTCATAAATTGGAGCTCGAGGTACGCGTCGATCCGAAAGTTTCACACTTGCTCGGAAAGATTCCAAATGCACCTAGAAATGAGGTAGGGCACACTAGAAGTCCATTATGGGAGTTTGATGTTCATTTTCTTTCCATGCCTCGATTTCATAATGTGGAGCTCCGGCACCGCCGCTCTCGCAAAGTTTTACACCTGCTCGAATTATTCCAAATGCACCTAGAAATGACCTAGGGCACACTAGAAGTCCATTATGGGTGTTTGGTTTGATTTTCTTTCCGTGCCTCGATTTCATAAATTGGAGCTCGTGGTACGCGCTGCTCGAAATTTTCACACCCGCTCGGAAAGATTCCAAATGCACCTAGAAATGAGGTAGGCACACTAGAAGTCCATTATGGGAGTTTGATGTTTATTTTCTTTCCATGCCTCGATTTCATAAATTGGAGCTTAATGTACGCTCGCTGCTCGAAAGTTTCACACCGCTCGGAAGGATTCCAAATGCACCTAGAAATGAGGTAGGGCACACTAGAAGTCTATTTTGGGTGTTTTGTATTGATTGTCTTTTCGTGCCTCGATTTCATAAAGTGGAGCTCGATACCGCTGCTTAGCAAAGTTTCACACCGCTTTAATTATTCCAAATGCACCTAGAAATGACATAGGGCACACCAGAAGTCCATTTTGGGTGTTTGCTTTGATTTTCTTTCGTGCCTCGATTTCATAATGTGGAGCTCAAGGGCACCCGTCGATCCAGAAAGTTTTACACCGCTCGAATTATTCCAAATGCACCTAGAAATGACGAGGGCACACTAGAAGTCCATTATGGGTGTTTGGTTTGATTTTCTTTCCGTGCCTCGATTTCATAAATTGGAGCTCGTGGTACGCAGCGCTGCTCGAAAGTTTCACACCGCTCGGAAAGATTCCAAATGCACCTAGAAATGAGGTAGGGCACACAAGAAGTCCATTATGGGAGTTTGATGTTCATTTTCTTTCCATGCCTCGATTTCATAAATTGGAGCTTAGGGTACGTCGATTGCTCGAAAGTTTCACACCGCTCGAAAGGATTCCAAATGCACCTAGAAATGAGGTAGGGCACACTAGAAGTCTATTTTGGGTGTTTCAGATTGATTGTCTTTTCGTGCCTCGATTTCATAAAGTGGAGCTCAGTGCATACGCTGCTCAAAGAAAGTTTCACACCGCCGTAAATATTCCAAATGCACCTAGAAATGACATAGGGAACACCGAAGTCCATTTTGGGTGTTTGGTTTGATTTTCTTTCCGTGCCTCGATTTCATAATGTGGAGCTCCGGCACCGCGCTCTCGCAAAGTTTTACACCGCTCGTAATTATTCCAAATGCACCTAGAAATGACGAGGGCACACTAGAAGTCCATTATGGGTGTTTGGTTTGATTTTCTTTCCGTGCCTCGATTTCATAAATTGGAGCTCGAGTGGTACGGTCGCTCGAAGTTTCACACCGGCTCGGAAGGATTCCAAATGCACCTAGAAATGAGGTAGGGCACACTAGAAGTCCATTATGGGAGTTTGATGTTCATTTTCTTTCCATGCCTCGATTTCATAAAGTGGAGCTCTGGGTACCCGTCGTTCTGGAATGTTTCACACTTGCTCGGAATTATTCCAAATGCACCTAGAAATGACGTAGGGCACACCAGAAGTCCATTATAGTTATTTGGTGTGGATTTTCTTTCCGTGCCTCGATTTCATAAATTGGAGCTTAGGGTACGCGTTGTTCTGGAAAGTTTCACACTTGCTCGGAAGGATTCCAAATGCACCTAGAAATGAGGTAGGGCACACTAGAAGTCCATTTTGCGTGTTTCGTATTGATTGTCTTTTTGTGCCTCGATTTCGTAAAGTGGAGCTGTGGATACCGTCTGCTGAAGAAAGTTTCACACCGCTCGGAATTATTCCAAATGCACCTAGAAATGACATAGGCACACCGAAGTCCATTTTGTGTGTTTGCATTGATTTTCTTTCCGTGCCTCGATTTCATAATGTGGAGCTCCGGCACCGCCGCTCGCAAAGTTTTACACCTACTCAAAATTATTCCAAATGCACCTAGAAATGACGAGGGCACACTAGAAGTCCATTATGGGTGTTTGGTTTTGATTTTCTTTCCGTGCCTCGATTTCATAAATTGGAGCTCGTGGATACGCTGATTGCTCGAAAGTTTCACAACGGCTCGGAAAGATTCCAAATGCACCTAGAAATGAGGTAGGGCACACTAGAAGTCCATTATGGGAGTTTGATGTTCATTTTCTTTCCATGCCTCGATTTCATAAATTGGAGCTTAACGTGACGGCGCTGCTCGAAAGTTTCACACCGCTCGGAAGGATTCCAAATGCACCTAGAAATGAGGTAGGGCACACTAGAAGTCTATTTTGGGTGTTTCAGATTGATTGTCTTTCTATGCCTCGATTTCATAAAGTGGAGCTCTGGATACCGCTGCTCAAGAAAGTTTCACCCGCTCGGAATTATTCCAAATGCACCTAGAAATGACATAGGGCACACCGAAGTCCATTTTGGGTGTTTGCATTGATTTTCTTTCCGTGCCTCGATTTCATAAGGTGGAGCTCGGCAACCGCCGCTCTCGCAAAGTTTTTTACACTGCTCCGAATTATTCCAAATGCACCTAGAAATGACGTAGGGCACACTAGAAGTCCATTATGGGTGTTTGGTTTTGATTTTCTTTCCGTGCCTCGATTTCATAAATTGGAGCTCACGGTAGAGGCGCTGCTCGAAAGTTTCACACCGCTCGGAAGGATTCCAAATGCACCTAGAAATGAGGTAGGGCACACTAGAAGTCCATTTTGGGAGTTTGATGTTCATTTTCTTTCCATGCCTCGATTTCATAAAGTGGAGCTCGATACCGCTGCTCGAATGTTTCACACTTGCTCGGAATTATTCCAAATGCACCTAGAAATGACGTAGGGCACACCGAAGTCCATTATAGTTATTTGGTGTTGATTTTCTTCCGTGCCTCGATTTCATAAATTGGAGCTTAGGGTATGCGCTGCTCGAAAGTTTCACACCGCTCGGAAGGATTCCAAATGCACCTAGAAATGAGGTAGGGCACACTAGAAGTCCATTTTGGGTGTTTCAGATTGATTGTCTTTCGTGCCTCGATTTCATAAAGTGGAGCTCGATATCGCTGCTCAAAGAAAGTTTCACACCGCTCGGAATTATTCCAAATGCACCTAGAAATGACATAGGGCACACAGAAGTCCATTTTGGGTGTTTGCATTGATTTTCTTTCCGTGCCTCGATTTCATAATGTGGAGCTCCGACCCGTCGCTCGCAAAGTTTTACAACTACTCGGAATTATTCCAAATGCACCTAGAAATGACGAGGGCACACTAGAAGTCCATTATGGGTGTTTGGTTTGATTTTCTTTCCGTGCCTCGATTTCATAAATTGGAGCTCGTGGTACGCTGCTGCTCGAAAGTTTCACACCGCCTCGAAAGATTCCAAATGCACCTAGAAATGAGGTAGGGCACACTAGAAGTCCATTTTGGGTGTTTCAGATTGATTGTCTTTTGTGCCTCGATTTCATAAAGTGGAGCTCGATACCGCTGCTCAAAGAAAGTTTCACACCGCTCGAATTATTCCAAATGCACCTAGAAATGACATAGGGCACACCGAAGTCCATTTTGGGTGTTTTGATTGATTTTCTTTCCGTGCCTCGATTTCATAATGTGGAGCTCCGGTACCGCCGCTCTGCAAAGTTTTACACCGCCGTAATTATTCCAAATGCACCTAGAAATGACGTAGGCACACTAGAAGTCCATTATGGGTGTTTGGTTTTGATTTTCTTTTCGTGCCTCGATTTCATAAATTGGAGCTCGTGGTACGCTGGCTGCTCGAAAGTTTCACACCTGCTCGGAAAGATTCCAAATGCACCTAGAAATGAGGTAGGGCACACTAGAAGTCCATTATGGGAGTTTGATGTTCATTTTCTTTCCATGCCTCGATTTCATAAATTGGAGCTTAAGGGTGCGTCGTTCTCGAAAGTTTCACACCTGCTCGGAAGGATTCCAAATGCACCTAGAAATGAGGTAGGGCACACTAGAAGTCTATTTTGGGTGTTTGTTTTGATTGTCTTTCCGTGCCTCGATTTCATAAAGTGGAGCTCGATACCGTTGTTCAAAGAAAGTTTCACACCCTTTCTAATTATTCCAAATGCACCTAGAAATGACATAGGGCACACTAGAAGTCCATTTTGGGTGTTTATGTTGATTTTCTTTTCGTGCCTCGATTTCATAATGTGGAGCTCAGGCACCGCTCGCTCGCAAAGTTTTACACCTGCCGAATTATTCCAAATGCACCTAGAAATGACGAGGGCACACTAGAAGTCCATTATGGGTGTTTGGTATTGATTTTCTTTCCGTGCCTCGATTTCATAAAGTGGAGCTCGGATATCGCTGCTCACGAAAGTTTCACACCGCTCGGAATTATTCCAAATGCACCTAGAAATGAGGTAGGGCACACTAGAAGTCCATTTTGGGTGTTTGATTGATTTTCTTTCCGTGCCTCGATTTCATAAAGTGGAGCTCGGGTGCGCCGCTCGAAAGTTTTACACTTGCTCGGAATTATTCCAAATGCACCTAGAAATGACGTAGGGCACACTAGAAGTCCATTATGGGTGTTTGGTTTGATTTTCTTTCCGTGCCTCGATTTCATAAATTGGAGCTCAGGTATGCGTGGCTGCTCGAAAGTTTCACACCTGCTCGGAAGGATTCCAAATGCACCTAGAAATGAGGTAGGGCACACTAGAAGTCCATTCCAAATGCACGAGAAATGATTGTCTTTTCGTGCCTCGATTTCATAAAGTGGAGCTCGATACCGCTGTTCAGAAAGTTTCACACCGCTCTAATTATTCCAAATGCACCTAGAAATGACATAGGGCACACCAGTAAGTCCATTTTGGGTGTTTGCATTGATTTTCTTTCCGTGCCTCGATTTCATAATGTGGAGCTCCGGGTACCCGTCGCTCTGCAAAGTTTTACACCTGCCGTAATTATTCCAAATGCACCTAGAAATGACGTAGGGCACACTAGAAGTCCATTATGGGTGTTTGGTTTTGATTTTCTTTCCGTGCCTCGATTTCATAAATTGGAGCTCTGTACGCTGCTGCTCGAAAGTTTCACACCGGCTCGGAAAGATTCCAAATGCACCTAGAAATGAGGTAGGGCACACTAGAAGTCCATTATGGGAGTTTGATGTTCATTTTCTTTCCATGCCTCGATTTCATAAAGTGGAGCTCTGGGTACCCGCTGCTCGAATGTTTCACACTTGCTCGGAATTATTCCAAATGCACTAGAAATGACGAGGGCACACCGAAGTCCATTATATTTATTTGGTGTGGATTTTCTTTCCGTGCCTCGATTTCATAAATTGGAGCTTAGGGTACGCGTTGCTCGAAAGTTTCACACCGCTCGGAAGGATTCCAAATGCACCTAGAAATGAGGTAGGGCACACTAGAAGTCCATTTTGGGTGTTTCAGATTGATTTTCTTTTTCGTGCCTCGATTTCATAAAGTGGAGCTCTGGATACCGCTGCTCAAAGAAAGTTTCACATTTTTCGCTTCGGAATTATTCCAAATGCACCTAGAAATGACATAGGGCACACCGTAAGTCCATTTTGGGTGTTTGTATTGATTTTCTTTCCGTGCCTCGATTTCATAAGGTGGAGCTTGGTGCACCTGTCGCCGCTCGCAAAGTTTTACACCTGCCGAATTATTCCAAATGCACCTAGAAATGACGTAGGGCACACTAGAAGTCCATTATGGGTGTTTGGTTTTGATTTTCTTTCCGTGCCTCGATTTCATAAATTGGAGCTCACGGTACGCGTCGTTCTGGAAAGTTTCACACCGGCTCGGAAAGATTCCAAATGCACCTAGAAATGAGGTAGGGCACACTAGAAGTCCATTTTGGGAGTTTGATGTTCATTTTCTTTCCATGCCTCGATTTCATAAAGTGGAGCTCTGGGTACCCGTCCTGCTCGAATGTTTCACACTTGCTCGGAATTATTCCAAATGCACCTAGAAATGACGAGGGCACACCGAAGTCCATTATAGTTATTTGGTGTTGATTTTCTTTCCGTGCCTCGATTTCATAAATTGGAGCTTAGGATATGCGCTGCTCGAAAGTTTCACACCGCTCGGAAGGATTCCAAATGCACCTAGAAATGAGGTAGGGCACACTAGAAGTCTATTTTGGGTGTTTCAGATTGATTGTCTTTCCGTGCCTCGATTTCATAAAGTGGAGCTCTGGATACCGCTGCTCGAAAGTTTCACACACTTCGGAATTATTCCAAATGCACCTAGAAATGACATAGGGCACACCCGAAGTCCATTTTGGGTGTTTGCATTGATTTTCTTTCCGTGCCTCGATTTCATAATGTGGAGCTCGGGAACCGATCGCTCGCAAAGTTTTACACCTTTCGTAATTATTCCAAATGCACCTAGAAATGACGTAGGGCACACTAGAAGTCCATTATGGGTGTTTGGTTTTGATTTTCTTTCCGTGCCTCGATTTCATAAATGGAGCTCACAGATGCTGCTGCTCGAAAGTTTCACACCGCTCGGAAGGATTCCAAATGCACCTAGAAATGAGGTAGGGCACACTAGAAGTCCATTTTGGGTGTTTGATGTTCATTTTCTTTCCATGCCTCGATTTCATAAAGTGGAGCTCTGGTACCCGCTGCTCGAATGTTTCACACTTGCTCGGAATTATTCCAAATGCACCTAGAAATGACGAGGGCACACCGTAAGTCCATTCTAGTTATTTGGTGTTGATTTTCTTTCCGTGCCTCGATTTCATAAATTAGAGCTTAGGGTATGCGTCCTTCTGGAAAGTTTCACACCGGCTCGGAAGTATTCCAAATGCACCTAGTAATGAGGTAGGGCACACTAGAAGTCTATTTTGGGTGTTTCTTATAGATTGTCTTTCTGTGCCTCGATTTCGTAATGTGGAGCTCTGGATACTGTCGTTCAGCAAAGTTTCACACTTGCTCGGAATTATTCCAAATGCAACTAGATATGACGTAGGGCACACCAGAAGTCCATTATAGTTATTTGGTGTTGATTTTCTTTCTGTGCCTCGATTTCATAAATTGGAGCTTAGGGTATGCGTCGTTTTGGAAAGTTTCACACCGGCTCGGAAGGATTCCAAATGCACCTAGTAATGAGGTAGGGCACACTAGAAGTCTAATTTGGGTGTTTCGTATTGATTGTCTTTTTGTGCCTCGATTTCGTAAAGTGGAGCTCGATACCGCTGCTCAAAGAAAGTTTCACACCTACTCGGAATTATTCCAAATGCACCTAGAAATGACATAGGGCACACCAGAAGTCCATTTTGGGTGTTTTGATTGATTTTCTTTCCGTGGCTCGATTTCATAAGGTGGAGCTCCGGGTACCCGTCGCTCTACAAAGTTTTACACCGCTTCGGAATTATTCCAAATGCACCTAGAAATGACGAGGGCACATGAGAAGTCCATTATGGGTGTTTGGTTTTGATTTTCTTTCGTGCCTCGATTTCATAAATTGGAGCTCGTGGCACGCTGGCTGCTCGAAAGTTTCACACGGCTCGGAAAGATTCCAAATGCACCTAGAAATGAGGTAGGGCGCACTAGAAGTCCATTATGGGAGTTTGATGTTCATTTTCTTTCCATGCCTCGATTTCATAAATTGGAGCTTAAGGTACGCATCGTTCTAGAAAGTTTCACACCGGCTCAGAAGGATTCCAAATGCACCTAGAAATGAGGTAGGGCACACTAGAAGTCTATTTTGGGTGTTTCGTATTGATTGTCTTTCTGTGTCTCGATTTCGTAAAGTGGAGCTCTGGATACTGTTGTTCAGCAAAGTTTCACACCTGCTCAGAATTATTCCAAATGCACCTAGAAATGACATAAGGCACACCAGAAGTCCATTTTGGGTGTTTGCGTTGATTTTCTTTCCGTGCCTCGATTTCATAATGTGGAGCTCCGGGTACCCGTCGCTCTGCAAAGTTTTACACCTGCTTAGAATTATTCCAAATGCACCTAGAAATGATGTATAGCAAATTGAAGTCCATTATGGGTGTTTGGTTTCGATTTTCTTTCCGTGCCTCGATTTCATAAATTCGAGCTCAGGGTACGCGTCGTTCTGGAATGTTTCACACCATCTCGGAAAGATTCCAATGCTCCTAGAAATGAGGTCGGGCACACTAGAAGTCCATTATGGGAGTTTGATGTTCATTTTCTTTCCATGCCTCGATTTCATAAAGTGGAGCTCTGGGTACCCGTCGTTCTGGAAAGTTTCACACTTGCTCGGAATTATTCCAAATGCACCTAGATATGACGTAGGGCACACCAGAAGTCCATTATAGTTATTTGGTGTGGATTTTCTTTCCGTACCTCGATTTCATAAATTGGAGCTTAGGGTACGCGTCGTTCGGGAAAGTTTCACACCGGCTCGGAAGGATTCCAAATGCACCTAGAAATGAGGTGGGGCACACTAGAAGTCTATTTTGGGTGTTTCGTATTGATTGCCTTTCTATGCCTCGATTTCGTAAAGTGGAGCTCTAGATACCGCTGTCAAAGAAAGTTTCACACCGCTCGGAATTATTCCAAATGCACCTAGAAATGACATAGGGCACACCGTAAGTCCATTTTGGGTGTTTGCATTGATTTTCTTTCCGTGCCTCGATTTCATAATGTGGA
>JAYEVD010000827.1:0-207292 GCA_036346405.1 Phyllostachys edulis
TTGAACAATGAATGAATAGTACTAAGAATGAACTAGTATGATAGAAAATTTTACTTTGAAGAAAGGTTTTCAAAAATTTCCCACATGACTAAGTCATGGAAACACCAAGACTCCTAGGTTCCCCCTCTTAATATAGCCACCCTCCTTGACTTCTCGCTTCTCAAATCCTCCAAAGACCCTTTCTCGGCCCTCCAATGGCCTCCGGCTGACAAGAGGGAGGGGGCACTACTCCTTCACGTGGTTTTATTTTCCTCAAAGTTTTCGTCACTACCACCAAAGAGAATGAGGTGATGAACTTTACTAAAAAAGTCTCCTTTTTAGATCTAGATCTAGATCTGAATCCCAATCTCAAGCCTTTCGATAAGTCAACTTGATCGGCCGACAAGTCATCGACCTTCTTGTATGCGCATTGGCGTTGATTGGCTCCATCCTTTGACTAGCTCCCTTTCTTCCTCCATTCACTGTGACATAGGAGGAGATGATCTAGTCGATTTCACCACTGCTAGAGGGTCCATGGAGCATATCTCGCTTGCTCATTCAATTGGCAAGGGGTGGAAGTGCTGCTTATTAGAGGGCATGCTTGGGTCAAGTGCATCCCAATCCTTCGTTTCAACCAATGAGGTGCCTCCTCTGCAATAGATCATAGGTACTTTTAGACATAAATCGGTGACCTCCATCGCCTAGGAGGACCCATTGCCATTCCATCGCTTGGGTTTCTCGTTGGCGCCCACGGTATTGGCCGTCATGGTTGAGCACCGTCGACAGAGCGAGCTTGGTTGGCGGAGCAAAAGGATGGGAATGGTGGGAGGATAAAGAGGTAGCAATGGTGGCGCATAAAGGGAGAGGAAGGAAGCGAGAGAATGAGGTTAGGGATGGTCGCTATATAGGGTTTTTCAATGAGGAGGCAAGGATGGACTTATGTGGAGCACAGGGGACCTAACCCCATCCGTCGGCCGCAGTGGTGCTCCCTATTTTCTCACTATGGATGTCATGGCAGCCCAAATTACTAAGGGCCCACTAGTCAACTTTCTCTGGTTTATTTTCCTAGCTAGCCCATGGACACTCCATCCCCCCAACAACACGCATCTGGATATTCTAAAAGCCGGGGATGCTTCTATGCTCTTATGCCAATTTCCAAATGGACACGGAGAAGGCATTAAGGAAACCTTGTGTTAATGGGAGGACAAAGCCAACTCAAATGGATGCAAATAATTATATGAGCTTCTTTTAATTGACTTCATTTGCTTCTAGAGATTTACCTCCTCTCTCTTCATCGAATTATTTTTATATGTTATTTTCGGTAATCATGACGATTAATCTTATAAAAAGTTGTTGTAATGTATTTCATATTTTGTGTTTAGTATTTTTAATTTGTTGTCCTATGATCAATATTTAGCTTGGTTGCATTTTCTAGCTAATGGTATTTATCGGAACCTATAACATCCATTTTAGGAGTTTTTGAAAATTTTCAAAATAAAAATAACCATTTAGTTTTGTTGAATTGCTAAATCTTAACTTGGAATTTTTTGAAACTAAAAGCAATTTAATATGAATTAATCAACTTCCACTAATTCAAAATTTGGTTTGTTTGAGTTTATTGGAGTTCTTTGGTATTGAAACCCCCATTTCTCTGTTTGTTGAAATTCTCGTTGGCTCGTTCCTATCCCACACCTTCAGCGTCGATTGTCGACCACCCTTTAGGTTTGACCACCCTCTTGGTTTCGACCACCCTCTTGGTTTTAAAGCCTCTCGGTTTGACCACCCTCTTGGTTTCGACCACTCTCTGGTTCAACCACCCTCTTGGTTTCGAGCCTCTCATGTTTTAACACCCTCACATTTTGACCACCTCTCGGTTTGACCACCCTCTTGGTTTCCAACGATTCTCGGTTTTGACTACCCTTCGGTCTCGACCACCTTTTAGTTTTAACCAACCCTTGAGGCAGGTTTTTGACCAGGCCAGCTTGTCGGCCCCCTACTCACCTTTTCCATCCTCGCCTCGGCGCATTTCCCTCCTCTTTTCCCTCATGACATGTGCATTAAATGTTTGTGCGTCTCCGCATGATGACATGCGCATTAAAATGTCGTCTATGCATTAAATGTTATCGTCTCCATCGTGCCCAATGAATCCATTGCTCCATCTTGTCACCCATCCTCCTCCTTCCTCTATAAATGGAGCACCGAGGGAGCCCTTTGCCTCCTCTTGCATTCGCTCAACTCCCCTCTCCCTTTCTCTTTAGCCCCTCGTTTAATGCGTGCTTCAAATTTGTAGAAATTTCCCGATTTCCCATGTTGTCTTCGACCTCCTCGTTCTGAAGAGTTCACCTAAGCGTCGTCTTGTCTTTGACCTCCTTCTTGTCGAAGAGTTCACGGAGCGCCGCCGCAAATCTTCGACCTCCTCACCTAGAAGAGTTCACGGGCCTTTCGGTCCTTCTTCGATCGCCCGCCGCTCTTTTCGCCTCCTCTAGTCTTCGTTCTTTGGCCATCCTTTGCATCTCCGACCTTATTTTCTTCTCTGGTGAGCTCCTCGAATCCTTCTTTCAACCACGTCGAGTAGTGAATCCCTCCTTCAGGCCGGTCAAAACCTCCTTTTGACCGAGTAGTCTAAACCTTTTGACCAATCGACCTCCTTGACCGGGTAGTCAAACCTCCTTGAGCCACGTAGTGAATCTCCTTCGAGGCTCGTTCTCCTTCGTTCGAGCATCGATTCGAGTGATTCAACTTTCTAACTCATCTAAATTAAGTACCTTTCTTTTGGTTCTAGTTTAGTAATTTCTGAATTTTATTTGGAGTTGTTTTATTTATTTGGCTCTTTTAAATGCGTATAGATTAGAAGCGTTTAGAAGAGTTCTTGGACGAAACAACCTCGTAAAACATTTCAACTCTTCAATGAAGGCAAGTCGTGACCTTTGATCATGTCGTATCCAACTTATAAAATTATATTGTTTTACACATGGCTAGTTGTATAAAAATGATTTTAGCAATAGTTAAGTACCTACTTGACGATATGACTCCTTGATTAATTGTGAGCGATATGTTGATATGAACCCTTGGACACCATAGGTTGCGTAATCTTAGTTGGACATTATTGTAATACCAACATGGTAGCGTATTATGCTTAGTCATGCTTTAGTTATGTGATGGTCTCTGGATCACATGATTCAATGATGATAAATTTTACTTAATGATATATAGAATTGTGGTGTGATACCGCGATTATTACCTGGCGTAGTGCGAAGTCCGATTATTGTCAATTAATGGTCTTGAAGACAACTGGTGATAAAATTTGTTGTACCATGGCAAGGGTTCACATTTGGTCGAAAGCAGCGAATCCTTAGCAGTAGGACCGAGTCAAAGCAGACTTTGTTGTGACGACACACCTGTGATGCCTGAAGGTCGGGAGGACCATTTTTCTTGTTGCGGAGACCCACACGAGAAGGTGGTAGCACGCGCGGTGCAATCAGGAGTGTGCTAGGACCTCCGGGAGTCTTGAGGACCTCTGGAGGTCTTGGCACCGCCTTGACCTCCCGGGGAGGTCTTTAAGACCTCACAGAGGTCTTAACCCATAACTCCTGGTAGCACCTCGGTACATCACTAGAGAGGTCCGGCGGGGCCTCCCGAGCTAAGTCGTAGGACCTCACGGAGGTCCGCCCTGTCTAACAAGGCTAGTCCCGGGACAAGAGCTAGCTCACACAGAACACAAGCTAATATCACAATCACGAGGTCAAACAAAGATGAAGCGAGACAAATTAAACTTAATATCTTGAGGACCTTATGGTCAAGCTTGTTAACAAGAGATTACGCCCTTGAGGGCTTACAAAACCAACAAGGACTTACAAGCAGCCCTGAAGGCTCTAAGCTCCAACACCAAAAGCAAGCACCATCCAACAAGCCCCACAGTGTGTCGGGTGGAGGGCGTCCTAGGCATCGGATCGTCGAAGAATTCCTCCTCAAAAGTGCCTGCCACGCACTTGATCATCTTCAAAATGCTTTGACCACAGGGCTTAAGCCATGAGTATATTGAATGTACTCGACAAGTCACGAAAGCATTCATGCGATAATAATCATGCAAGGGCTTACCAAATGAGAATTTGTATGGTTAGTTTGCACAAAGCTAAGATTTGTGACGATGGCATATAAGTAGATTGAAAAAGCGACAAGTTAAAACCACTAATACATAATACATTTGATGCTTGAAAGGGTGGAGTGAGCACAAACTCACAGCCACAACAAAAAGGAGGAGAGTCTGGTCACACAGTCACGAGTCCTCTCTCAAAGACCACCAGAGCACCCACTCGGAGGTGTGAGACCAACCTGGACCGCTACAAGAGCCAACCTTGACCCCTCTGGGCCGGCCAAGGTCTCTTGAGAGCAAAGCCAAGGCATCTCATTGAAGTGTCAGTGGCACAAGCTTTGAAACAACTACCCCTTGCACCATTTTCCTTGAGCATGTCCATGACCAAGGACTTGGCTATTGAATAGATCTTACACTCTGCGGAGGTGTACAACTTTACCCACAATCCACGATCTCTCTAGCGGGGCGGGTTAGGTCACCCTTGCTCACTTCGAAGGTGAGTAGTCTAGAGCTGCGGCAAGACCTTCTAAAGCTTTGAATTGACTCGGGTGCCCGCTAAGGTTCATAATCCCCTTTGGTCTAGAAGTCCTTGAGGTTCTAGGGTGCCCTCTTGCTTGCAACGAATCACCGCTCTCACCACAATGACCCCAAGCCATCCCATTGCTAATTATTCAGCCTAGACCATTCCATAAATGATCTTGTGGTTGCCTTTGTTTGGCCCGAGATCAATAGACACAAAGTTAAGTCCTTAATTGTGCTAAGGCAAGACTTCCACAACCAAGTGTGCAAAGCACCCACTACTCACTCACTGCCTTCTTGCCTCGGCAAAATAATTTGTATTAACCCATGCCAAAAGACCACCAGGTCTTGGCACAACAATTTAACAAAGTGGTCTCACACCACAGTCAACACAACTTAGACATCCGCCATATAGTTGTACTTGATTGGCACCTACCACAGAGTTCCATAAGTCATTAGTCAAGATTATTAGAGATGAGCGTGATCACGTTAGAACCCACGTTTTCTAAGCAAAAGCTATATAGACCTCGGCCCCCATGTTGGCATAACAAGGAATACCAACTAAATAACCATCCTAGGGCTGCATAAGGTGAACATAACAACATGCTAGGGGCAAAAGAACAAAGGAGGCATAGCGACAAGTAGGCAAATAACTACTGACCCAAACCTTTTCTTATAAACATAGCTATGCGGGGATAAAAGTAAAATCAAAATACATTTGCAAAATTGGGTTCAAAATGATCATCAAAGGAAGTGCATGGCTTGCCTTGGTCAGCAGATGGAGAACCTTCGGTTGAGAAATTTGGGTCCAAGATTGTGAGCACCGGTTTATTAGGCTCATAATACTTAGTCATCAATTGACCTAGTATTATCAACCAAATAAACTTCGGTCTCGAGATGTATACTTCGAATCGTACACATACCTCACAACAAAAGAATGCATCAATTCCATACAACACATAGTACATAAGCAACAAACCCGAAGTTAACATTAATATGGAATAGATATTACAAAAGAGGCCCTTAGGCCAAATAACAATAATTACAAAAGATAACAGTGAAGCAAAAGTGCCATAAAGATGGCCAAAATAAGAACCAACGGTGTGCCTTTAGCCCACAAGGCAGCCAGCCAGGACCCGCCAAGCTAGTCGCTCTCCCAACCACCTTATACGATTTCATAAAAAGTAAAGCCCTTTGGGCTCTACCTCTCTGCAACAAAGTTGTTAAGCAAAAGCAAATGAGTACAATAACTTGTTTATTGTACTACTTAAAACAACGTGTGAATATACAGAACTATAATTTAGCTACATGCAAGCTTGATTTAAGTGGATGAGGCTTTGGACTCATTTTAGCATAAAGCAAGTTTCATTTACAATAACATAGTAGATTGAAAGCAATTTGACAAAGCATTTTTAATTGTTGAAATAACAACGCGATAATAACATAATAACAACAACAAGAACAATCACGGAAGTGACTAACCCAAGTCACCACAACAATAGCATGAACATCCATTCATACCAACCCATCAAGTTTTAATTAAAAGTTTGAGACTAGTCTTGAGCGACCTTACCAAGCATGTCCATAACCTAGGGCGAGGCTATTGAATAGTTTTATCCTGCGGGGTGTACCACTTGCACCCACACGTCGGACCGCCTTTCCTTCACGCACACTTAGAAGGTGTCTTTGTGCAGCTAAGTCCTCTGAGACCTTTCCAAAGGATGAATGCTAATTACGAGTTTGCACAACCCACGGGAGAAAGGAGACATTAGGCGACCTACAGGAAGCTAATGCTCCCTCCCACACTATACATATACATTTGTTTTGAAAACACACCAACAAGGCTCGCTCATAATTAACACCTCCTAGAGTACTTAGTCAAGAGGGTTCCATATGCCCCTCGCGTGGTTAGTGCATAAAAGCGCTTAGCTTAGTGACCCAAGTACTCGGTCCTTAGGGACCAGGCATACCACCACATTCCAAAAACCGCACCATCCATCCAATATGCCCAAGTCTAAATCAATCTTTTATTTTCAGCTTTTGATTTTACAAATTAATCAAAGCACAAGTGCTGGACATATAGGAGTAATAATCATTTTGAGTGATCAAGATCATCGACTAAGTCGATGATGGCCCATTCTACCGAAAACTAAGCATGTCTAAGCAATTTAAATCAAACTACTAAGTGATAGGAGCTCATCCAGCGAGCTCCACCACAGACAAATAACCTAGGCTCATGGTAGTAGAGGATAAACAATTCCTCTCAGATTATGCAACTATAGGATTACTAGCGACATTTAACACAAAGTAGCATGCATACATAGAAGTAAAACAATATATTAAGCTTTAAAGTAATGGGACAATGATGGAAATGATCAAACTGCTTGCCTTGTTGCTATTGCTCAAATTGTGGCAGAGAAGTGCGCTCTCGGGATCACCACAAATGTCGAAACCCTAGCGGAAGCGATAAAGCGACAGATAAGACGACGAAAGGCAACAAAGACAGCACAACAAACGAACTCCAAATACCTGAATTTTCTACAGCAGCAAGGGGATGATTTTTAGGAAATTTTGCAACAAGAACCAATGGATTTGGATTCTCAATGCAAAAGATATGAGCAAAACAATTCTGCTCAGCCCTAAAAATTACCAAGCTGCACTATTCACTAATTTAATTATGAGGCAACATTTTCTAGAAAAGTGGTGAGGCTGAGATTTTTATTGTAAAACCAGCACCTCATGAGATGAATAACACAATTGAGTTCATCTCATTTGGAGCTATTATGCACTTTCTATAATTTTTCAAAAACAAGAACTAGAACAAAATTATAATGCACAAGTCCTCATTTCTATAACAGCAACATGCTCAGAACTAATTCTCACAGTGAGTTCATTATTAGAGAAGCTAACAAAATTGGGTTTACTCACAAATAACCTCTGAGCATTAGTTATGGGTTTTACAAGTTAAACATAAATTTTGAGTGTATATTCAAGGAGTTTTAAAACCTAGTGGCTAACTGTGCTCAGAGCTGAACTCAACTTACAATCATTTTTGGATTAAAGTTAAGTTCAAGGCAGAGCTAACACAATTGAATGACCTCAAAAGGATTTAAAAGCGAAGAAGATATGAAATTCTAAAGTCTATACCTTATTTAGGTCTATAACTAAGACTTCCTTGGAATTTCTAAAACTCACAAGGGTATGGGAGGGCGTGAGCCACGGATCTCGGACCCAGGCTCAAGACCTCCCGGGAGAACATGACACCAGCGCACGTGAAGTCCAGAGGTCTGGACCTCTTAGCAACTCACATGCTTGGCGAGGTGAGGGAGGTCGTGGCCGTAGATGGGAGATCAGCGGACCACAACACGAAGGAGGTCGGAGCGGACCCGGATCAAGGGAGGTCCTCAGCGGTGAGATGACCTCGAGGAGGTCCTAGCGATAGATCTAAACATCACAGACCTCCGGGGGAGTGCAGGCCGGCTATGATTAGCAAGAGGTCTTGGGCGCTCAGTTTTCTTGGAGGAGATGCGGGCGTCAGGCTCACAACCCGTGCTTGCGCGCGCACGTGCTGGACAAGAGGTTAATCTTGGCAGGGGACACAAGGAGGTCATTGCGAGGTCTTAGCTGCGCACAATAAATGGTGGATTTAAGAACATCAAGACCCAACCAATGATTGCAAGATTGAGCAATTGATGACCGCATTAAACCGGCAAATCTCGTCCTAAAAAATGACAGCGGTCTTTGCAGGTGTCGACAAAGAACCGAGCTCAAAGATTTGGTCGCCGCGGCGATGTAGACCTCGCGGCGAGAACCAGGACATCCGTGTGCGCAATAGTGTTGCGCACACCATGAACTCATTCTCGGCGGCGGACAGCGGTCGGCAATGTCGCCCGGAGCGAGACAAACACAACCCATACGGCCAAAATACGAAAAATGCAAAATGGAGCTCATAGCGACAATCAGCGTGTGCCAAAACTTAAGCTCCATAACATGCATTCAGCGGGTGCCGACATCTAAAGGACTAACGGGGAGGTGTACAGGAGGTCCTAAGGTCTTTGAGGGAGGTCGTGGAGGTGATGGCCGGAGTTGGGGAAGGCGGTGAAGCTTCCGACCCAAGGCACCGGCTCAAGCTCGACTTTGTCCACCTCTGAAAAATGCCCAAACAATTCAAGTTAGGGTTAACTTCCAAGAGGTTTTGAGAGCAAAGTGAGCAAGGTTTGAAGGAGAGACCCTTTGGAACCCTTGTCTCCTTGAGGAGCTCAAGGACATCAACAATGGCGGCCAAGATGGGAGGTGAGTTTGGGGATGAGGCTCGGCCACGCACAAGTGCAAAGTGAGGTCAATTGTGCAAAGGAAGCCAAGGAGGATTCGGGGTGACTTATAGGTGAGGTGAAGGTTATGGTGGGGCTAAGCTCCATGGTGAGCTTAGCCACGGGTTCAGTCCATGGGGTGGACAAGACATAAAGGTTGACAAGGTGGCAGTCTTGGTGACCAATGAGGCGGAAAGTGACTGCATTAAATCTTGGTCGACAAGAAGTGATATAATGTACCCCAAGGTCGGACCGCATTAATGCCTTGCTCGAGCTACGCATGCGCATCAGGAGGAAGGAGAAAAACGAGGGGAGGTCTTGGTGGCCAGTTGGATAAGACACAGGAGAGGTCTAACCATCGGATCAATTTTTGAACCGTTATGTTTTAAGTGGGTGGGAGGAGGTCGGCCACACGATCAAGAGTGGGGAGGTCGTGGCCCTCCGATTTCATGTCAGCATACGTGAGGAAAAGGGGCGGGGAGGTCCAAGCGTTGGATCTCCATCTAGCAGTCGCGGACCTCGGTGAGGACTTAACATCGCAGCGATCAAAAAGACATGAGGGAGGTCATGGCCTTTGGATTTAAATCAAGGGCACACAATGACCAGGGAGGTGCGATATGATCATAGCAGGCAAGGAGGTCGGGACCTTTAGATTTAGATCTAAGGGCTCGATCAAAAGAGGTGGAGGTCTGAGCTTGCATAGCGCAAAGGGAGGTCATGGCCTTTAGATTTAGATCTAAGAACTCTGACCTCACCAAAGCGGGAGGACCTTGCAGTGATGTTTTTCGAGAGGAGGTCATGGCCTTTGGATCTGAATCCAGCTCACGACCTCACATGGCTAAAGGAGAGGTCTATTAGTTAGATTGAGAGGAGGAGGTCGTGACCATGGATTTTTGATCAATGGTGTGACCTCATCAAGGTGGGATGTAGACTTTGAGGTTTGACACACGAGGGAGGTCATGGCCAGTGGATCTTTGATCAGCGGTGTGACCTCATGTAGGTGGGATATTTGCTTAGCTTAACAGTGAGGGAGGTTAGGGCCATGGATCTTGAATCAAGGGCCAAGACCTCAACAAGGTGGAAGGTGGTTTTGAGGTTTGATAGCGAGGGGAGGTCGGGGCGGTTGGATGTTAATCAAGGGCTATGACCGGGGACAAGGTTGGGAGGTCCTTGCGGTGTTGACTGAGAGGAGGTCGTGGCGGTTGGATGTAGATCCATGACTCGACTGATCAAATGAGGATGAGGTCTGTGAGGTGCGAGACATGGTTGAAATTGGACCGACTTGAACATGGCTAGCCAAGGAGCGTGTGAGGCTTTTAAATTTAGTTTCTAGGTGAGACTTACAGAATTGTTTGGGATAGCATTTCAACTCCAAAATTCATGAAATTTTTACGAGGAGCTTGCGACAATGAGCTTAACCTTGCATAAAATTTTCAGAGGTTATTATACTGCATTTTTCTCAGGAAATCCATGAAGGTTGTTTAAAGTTGTTTTGCCTCCAAAATTATCAACAAGTGTTATAACTCATGATATTTTTCGAGGGGTCCCACATCAGTTTTTGGACCAAGGAAAATATTTCCAATTGATTGGCACAAGATTTAAGATGGATGGAAAATGAATTAGACTTTTGGTCAACAAGAGCTTGTGTTTTTGGATTACACAACTCTTGGACAAGAATCACATGAGATTTTAGGGTTTTTCAAGATGTGAGAAAAAGTTTTAATTTCTACACATATAATTATGCTTGAATAACCCTAATTATACATTGGGATGTCACAAAATCTCCCCGATTACAAAAATCTAGATCACGAGATTTGGCTCACCGATGAAAGAAAGATGGATAGTCATGCGTGAGCGATCTTCTCTTTCCCAAGTAGCCTTATCCTCGAATGGTTTGACCTTGAACTTTAAGAAACTTGATGGTCTTATTCCTTGTCCTTCGTTCGGACTCGCCGAGTGCGAGCAGGGTGCTCGCGATAGGTCAAATCTTCACGGACATCGAGGGTTTCCAGCGGAGCTTCCTCGGTTGGAACACGGAGGCACTTCTTAAGGCTGGGACACATGGAAAACATCATGTACTCCACAAGTGCAGTGGCAACTCCAACTTATAGCAGCGGCTCCTTCTTCTCGATAATCGGTAGGGACCGACATATCGAGGCTAACTGCCCTTGGCCTTGAAAGCGTTGATGGCCCTTCAAAGGAGAGACTTTGAGATAAACAAAGTCATTAGGCTCAAAAGCGTAACTCACGTCGGACGGTGATCCGCATAGCTCTTTTGCTGGATTGAAAGTGTCTTATAGCAGCTCACGAATAAAATTTGGACTTGGCGCTCGGCCTCATTGATTGAGTCGGGCCAAGAAGATCTCTCAGGTCTCGACGACAGTTCAACGAGGGTTCTACACTTTCTCCGTATAAGGCCTCAAAAGGTGCCATCTTAGAGGCTGGCTTGAAAATTGTTGTTATAAGAAAACTTCGGCGAATGGCAAGCATTTCTCCCAATGCTTCCCATAGGAAAGGACACAAGCACGAAGCATGTCCTCCAAAACAGGTTGACCTCTCGGTCGACCATCGGTTTGAGGTGAAATGCGTCTTTGAAAGCAAACAGTGCCCATAGCCTCTTGCAAGCTATGCCAAAAGCGAGGCGTGAAAAGGATCACGATCCGACACAATAAATCTTGACTGCCGTGCAAACTCACGATGTGGGCGATATAGAGTTCCGCCAAAAGACCTACGAAGTTCGGTCTTGGCGGGAAGGAAATGTGCCACCTTAGTCAATCGATCGATGGCGACCCAAATGGCATCATTCTTCTTGGGGCGTGGGTAGACCGGTGATGAAATCCATTCGATCGAATCCCTTCCCTCGAAATTGGCAAAAGTGAAGCGATCGGCGAGGCCGATGCTCGGCCTTGACCTGCACGACACCGCGTCGCGCTTCGACAACGAACCGCGATCTCCCTCTTCATTCGGGTCCACAAAATCTCTGGCGGAGATCTTGATACATCTTTGTGGCCGGGATGAATGGATAAAAGCGAATCATGGGCTTAGCGGAGGATCAAATTCATAACTCCATGTCCTTTGGAACCACAAAGGCGTTGCCGAACCTCACAACACCATGCTCATCCTCGAGAAAAGCACTTGCATTTATTAGGCCTTGACATTTGCCTTAATGTGGCTCACTCCCAAATCCATTGTGGCGGACTTGATCCGATCCACCAAGGTTGGTTGCACAACCATGGCGTGAGAGATCCATGCTCAACTATCTCCAAGTTGAGGCATTTGGAATGCCTCGAGAAGAGAGGCGAATGCTCCTTGAGCACTAAGGCATTACAATGCGCTGCGACTAAGCGCATCGGCAGCGACATTAGCCTTGCGGATGGTAGTGAATACCCATATCATAATCCTTGATCAACTCCAACCATCTCCTTTGCACGAGGTTGAGGTCGGGTTGGGTGAACAAGTACTTGAGGCTTTGTGATCGAGAATACACTTCTAGCGATTCTGGAATTAGGTAATGTCGCCAAATCTTAAGTGCATGAATCCACGCCCAACTCCAAATCATAGTAGGGTAGTTGAGTTCATGAGGTCTCAATTGCCTTGATGCATAGGCCACTACCTTGCCTTCTTGCATAAGGACACAGCAAGAGGCCTCGGCGAAGCATGCATAAAGATATCGAGCTGCGATGGATATCGGGAAGAACAAGAGCGGGAGGCGGTGGTCAAGCGCTTCTTGAGTATATGAAACTTGCCATGCAAGCATCGGACCACAAGAACTTCTTGTCCTTCAGAGCAACTCCGTCATTGGCCAGCGATCTTGGAGAAGTTCTCGATAAGCGGCGATAATATCGCTAAACAAGAAAACTCCGCGCCGGTGGCCAAAGTGGGCGGACTCCATGAAAGAACATCGGTGACCTTGCTAGGATCATGACTCGCCTCGCCGAAAGAATATGGCCTAAAAGCCACTTCCTTCAACAGGAGCGCACACTTCTTTGAACTTGGCGTCTGTTGGTGCTCCGTGTACTGCCTAACACAAGCGGATGCTCGGCATGTTCCTCATCGTTCTTGGAATAGATAAGAATATCATCGATGAAGACCACGACAAACTTATCCAAATACTCCATGAATACCGAATTCATGAGGTTCATGAACAAAGCGAGGAGCATTGGTTAAGCCGAGCGACATGGCGATTGTACTCGTACAAGCGCGTGGCGAGTAGAAACGCCGTCTTTGGAATATCCTCGGGCGAATCGAACGATGATATCCCACTCTCGGATCAATCTTGGAGAAAACTTCGAGCTCCGGTTAATTGATCGAAGAGATGCGTCGATCTTGGGGCAATGGATACTTGTTCTTCTGATCACTTCATTAAGTGGGCGGTAATCAGCGCACATCGTAAAGTGCCGAATCCTTCTTCTTTCACGAAGATTCTTTGGACAACCCCAAGGAGCGAGCTAGAGGCGGATGAAACCCTTCTCTTGCTGCTCATAGCTGCTTCTTCAACTCTACCAATTAGTTCGGTGGCATCCGATAAGGCCTCTTTGAGATAGGGGCGATGCAGGAGCCAACTCAATGACAAACTTCGAGGTCTCGAGCAGGTGGCATCCACTGGAAGATCAGCGGGAAAGACATCAACAAAGTCACAAACTGTTGGGACTTAGCTAATATCTAGGCGGGCTTCGCTTCAAGCGAAGAGATGAGGATCTAGCGACTTAGGCGAAACTCAAACTGCTCGCCGGAAGGACTAGATAGAGATGAGCCTCTGGCGCAATCGATTTGTCCTGTCTTTGAGACAACCAATCCATGCCAAGAATCACATCTAGACTCATTGAATGGAGAAGGATAAGGTTAAGCTAAGAACCCTCGCCTTCGATCTCGATAGGACATCCTACACTCAACCTCGGCCCTCAACTCCGAACCGAGGCAAGGAGGCGAATGAGTAGCGGGACCGACAATGGAGAGAAAAGAAGCCCTCAACACAGCAAAAGACTAGAAACAAATGAATGAGATGCTCTGAATCAAACAAAAGCGATGGCGGGATGAGTTAACGAGAAAGTGTACCTAGCTTGCGGCGTCGGGTGCCTCTGAGCCTCCTCTGTGGTGATGGCGTTAGCGACCACTACCGCGCCTTGGGTAGCGGGGCGATCTTGGTCTGAGATGCACCACCTCGGCCGCGTCCTCCATTAGGGCAGTGCTCTGTCTTCTTAGGGCATTGGTTAGCATAATGCCTTCGGTTGCATAAAGAAGCATGTGACCCCATTTGCCGAGGTTGAGGGCGCTCTGTTGACTTCATGGTGCGTGGTGAGACACGCACTGCGAAGAGCGAGCGAGGCGGAGGTGACCTCGAGGAGCCAGAAAGTGAGAGTGGTACCCACAGAGGCGCCGAAGCGGGGACGGGAGGAAGCAAGCCTGGATGACTTATGGGCCTCCACTTCGCTTGCGAGAATCCATAAGCTCCAGGTGAATGCTTTCTGCGACAATGGCCTTGTCGACCAGGATGAAAATCGGAGAAAGTCGACAATGGATAGCTTGTCCTTGACTCCTCGGACAAGCCACGCTGAACTTAATGCCTTGGCCATATCGGTGGCCACATCCTCGGGGAGCATAACGAGCTAGATGGTTGAACTCGTAGACATACTCCATGGTGAGCTCGCCCTTGCTTGGCGCAAGAAACTCACCTTCTTGATCTCCATCAAGCCGAGGGATGTGAGCCGTCGGAAGGCGCACGGAACTCCTCCCAAGAGGCGGTGTGATCCACGGGCTGCATGGCGAAAGTTCTCCCACCATGACAAGGCTGCACCCTCCGGTGGTGCGATCTGACAGCGCCTTCTCGTGCTCTGACGCTGCGCTATCTTGAGCTTCCGCTCAACCAAGCAAGCCAATAAATGCGCATCGGCGGGTCCTCGGGCCGGAAAAGGTAGGAGCTGAGTCTGAAGAAACTCATGAGTCCTCACGCGGTGATGGGCATTCACGGCCCGAATCACGAAGCTCCCGTAAGTCTCGTGTGGTGTTGCGGCGATGGCGTCGATAGAACTCTCCGATCATCCGTGGCGGTTCGCCTCGATCTGAAAAAGAACCTCGGCCATAGTGGGAGGAGGAGGAAGCTCCTCGTCCGGACGGTGGTGCCTTAGCGCTTCTGATCGTCCGGCCATCTGTTACAAGGAATTTTTGGTTAGCAACTAGACAAAAATAAAGCCTTAAAAAGCAAAAGCGATCGACTAGGGAATGGAATATCACCCCCAAGCGAAAGCCAAAATCAGCGGTTATTTAAACTTTAAAAAGCTTCTAAAAGACTCTAAAACAGCCAAGAAACACCAAAAGCAAGGCTCAACTTCTCAACTCAACTAACTTGCGTATTGAATGAGCGAGTAATTGGTGAGAAGATCAAAAATCAGATTGTAGGGTGAGAGCTAATGCTACTAAGAGCAAGGTTAAATCAGCGAAATAAGTGTTAGATACTTAGCTAACTAGTATCACATCTTACCCTTTTATTCCCACAAGTTTTAGTTGATTAACCTCTCATTATCTATCCTAATTAGAAACCTTTGAGGCTGCTGTCAGGAAATTTGATGCTTCTGTCGATTTCGCATCAAGCTCCTTGTCGAATCACAGACTCGAACTTCAAAACCTTGTAGTGGGCAGCTCACACTTCAATTTGCCAATCTCATTGGTTCTCCCAAAAACCAGTGTTAATCGATAACAACTATTTTGTAGAAGGAAGAGAGGAAAACAACTTTTAAAACTCAAATTAGAGTGGGATGAGAAGAAAGCTAAGATAGGTAAGGAATAAAATCCAGAATTTACCTAAGCTTTCAAAACTCATTTGATGCTTTGAAAATAGGTTTTCAAAATATCCTAAGGGCGACCAAGCTTGCGTTACTACGGTCATAACGGCTCGATACCAACTTTTGTGAGCACGGTTTATTAGGCTCATAATACTTAGTTATCAATTGACCTAGTATTATCAACCAAATAAACTCGGTCTCGAGAGATGTATACTTCGAATCACGGTACACATACCTCACAACAAAAAGAATGCATCAATTCCATACAACACATAGTACATAAGCAACAAACCGAAGTTAACATTAATATGGAATAGATATTACAAAGAGGCCCTTAGGCCAAATAACAATAATTACAAAAAGATAACAATGGAAGCAAAAATTGCCATAAAGATGGCCAAAATAAGAAACCAACGATGTGCCTTTAGCCCACAAAGGCAGCCATGGGACCGCCAAGCTAGTCGCTCTCCCAACCACTTGCTTGTTCATAAAAGTAAAGCCCTTTGGGCTCTACCTCCTCTGCAACAAAGTTGTTAAGCAAAGCAAATGAGTACAATAACTTGTTTATTGTACTGCATAAAACTGACGATGTAAGATAACAGAACTATAATTTAGCTACATGCAAGCTTGATTTAAGTGGATGAGGCTTTGGACTCATTTTAGCATAAAGCAAGTTTCATTTACAATAACATAGTAGATTGAAAGCAATTTGACAAAGCATTTTTAATTGTTGAAATAACAGCGATAATAACATAATAACAACAACAAGAACAATCACGGAAGTGACTAACCCAAGTCACCACAACAATAGCATGAACATCCATTCATACCAACCCATCAAGTTTTAATTAAAAGTTTGAGACTAGTCTTGAGCGACCTTACCAAGCATGTCCATAACCTAGGGCGAGGCTATTGAATAGTTTTATCCTGCGGGGTGTACCACTTATGTACCCACGTCGAACCGCCTTTCCTTCACACACTTAGAAGGTGTCTTGTACAGACTAAGTCCTCGAGACCTTTCAAGGATGAATGCTAATTCTGAGCTGCACAACCCACGGGAGAAGGAGACATTAGGCGACCTACAGGAAGCTAATGCTCCTCCCACTATACATATACATTTGTTTTTGAAAACACACCAACCGAGCTCGCTCATAATTAACACCTCCTAGAGTACTTAGTCAAGAGGGTTCCATATGCCCTCGTGGTTAAGTGCATAAAAGCGCTTAACTTAGTGACCCAAGTACTCGGTCCTTAGGGACCGGGCATACCACCACATTCCAAAAACCGCACCATCCATCCAATATGCCCAAGTCTAAATCAATCTTTTATTTTCAGCTTTTGATTTTACAAATTAATCAAAGCACAAGTGCTGGACATATAGGAGTAATAATCATTTTGAGTGATCAAGATCATCGACTAAGTCGATGATCGCCCATTCTACCGAAAACTAAGCATGTCTAAGCAATTTAAATCGAAACTACTAAGTGATAGGAGCTCATCCAACGAGCTCCCCACCACGAGCAAATAACCTAGGCTCATGGTAGTAGAGGATAAACAATTCCTCTGATTATGCAACTATAGGATTGCTAGCGACATTTAACACAAAGTAGCATGCATACATAGAAGTAAAACAATATATTAAGCTTTAAAGTAATGGGACAATGATGGAAATGATCAAACTGCTTGCCTTGTTGCTGTTGCTCAAATTGTGGCAGAGGTGCGCTCTCGGGATCACCACAAATGTCGAAACCTAACGGAGGCGATAAAGAACCGAAAAAAAAGACGCGAGGCAACAAAGACAGCACAGAAAACGAACTCCAAATACCTAAATTTTCTACAGCAGCAAGGGATGATTTTTAGGAAATTTTGCAACAAGAACCAATGGATTTGGATTCTCAATGCAAAAGATATGAGCAAAACAATTCTGCTCAGCCTAAAAATTACCAAAGCGCACTATTCACTAATTTAATTATGAGGCAACATTTTCTAGAAAAGTGGTGAGGCTGAGATTTTTATTGTAAAACCAGCACCTCATGAGATGAATAACACAATTGAGTTCATCTCATTTGGAGCTATTATGCACTTTCTATAATTTTTCAAAAACAAGAACTAGAACAAAATTATAATGCACAAGTCCTCATTTCTATAACAGACAACATGCTCGAACTAATTCTCACAGTGAGTTCATTATTAGAGAAGCTAACAAAATTGGGTTTACTCACAAATAACCTCTGAGCATTAGTTATGGGTTTTACAAGTTAAACATAAATTTTGAGTGTATATTCAAGGAGTTTTAAAACCTAGTGGCTAAGCGTGCTCTGGAGCTGAACTCAACTTACAATCATTTTTGGATTAAAGTTAAGTTCAAGACAGAGCTAACACAATTGAATGACCTCAAAAGGATTTAAAAGCGAAGAAGATATGAAATTCTAAAGTCTATACCTTATTTGAGTCTATAACTAAGACTTCTTTGGAATTTCTAAAACTCACAAGGGTATGGGAGGGCGTGAGCCACGGATCTCGGACCCAGCGGCTCAAGACCTCCCGGAGAACATCACACCGCAGCGCGCGTGAGGTCGGAGGTCTGGGCCTCTTAGCAACTCACATCACTTGCGAGGTGAGGGGGAGGTCGTGGCGTAGATGGGAGATCAGCGGACCACAACACGAAAGGAGGTCGGAATGGACCCGGATCTAAGGGAGGTCCTCAATGGTGAGATGACCTCGAGGAGGTCCTAGCGATAGATCTAAACATCACAGACCTCCGAGGGGAGTGCAGGCGGCTGATTGCGCAAGGGAGGTCTTGGGCGCTCAGTTTCCTTGGAGGAGATGCGGGCGTCGAGCTCACAACCGCGATAACTGCTTGCACGCCGCGCGTTACTGGACAAGAGGTTAATCTTGGCAGGGGACACAAGGAGGTCCCGAGCAGGTCTTAATGCGCGCACAATAAATGGTGGATTTAAGAACATCAAGACCCAACCAATGATTGCAAGATTGAGCAATTGATGACCGCATTAAACAGCGGCAAATCTCTGTCCTAAAATGACAACGGTCTTGCTGCAGTGTCAAACAAAAGACCGAGCTCAAAGATTTGGTCATCGCCATGGCGATGTAGACCTCGCGGCGAGAACCAAGGACATCCGTGTGCGCAATAGTGTTGCGCACCATGAACTCATTCTCGGCGGCGGCAGCTTTATGTCGCCAGCGTGGCCGGAAGGACAAACACAACCATACGGCCAAAATCGAAAAAATGCAAAATGGAGCTCATGCGACAATCAGCGTGTGCCAAAACTTAAGCTCCATAACATGCATTCAAGCGGGTGCCGACATCTAAGGACTAACGGGAGGTGTACAGGAGGTCCTAAGGTCTTTGGGGAGGTCGTGGAGGTGATGGCCGGAGTTGGGGAAGGCGGTGAAGCTTCATGACCCAAGGCACCGGCTCAAGCTCGACTTTGTCCACCTCTGAAAAATGCCCAAACAATTCAAGTTAGGGTTAACTTCAAGAGGGTTTGAGGGCAAAAGTGAGCAAGGTTTGAAGGAGGAGCCCTTGGAACCCTTGTCTCCTTGAGGAGCTCCAAGGACATCAACAATGGCGGCCAAGATGGGAGGTGAGTTTGGGGATGAGGGCTCGGTACTTTTACAAGTGCTGAAAGTGAGGTCAATTGTGTGCAAAGGAAGCCAAGGGAGGATTCGGGGGTGACTTATAGTGAGTGAAGGTTATGAGTGGGGCTAAGCTCCATGGTGAGCTTAGCCCAGGTTAATCCATGGGGTGGACAAGACATAAAGGTTGACAAAGGTGTGATCTTGGTGACCAATGGTAGGAAAAGTGACACGCATTAAATCTTGGTCAGTGAAAACTGATATAATGTACCCCAAGGTCGGACCGCATTAATGCCTTTGCTTTCAGGCTATGCAGCGCGCCGAGAGGGAAGGAGAAACGAGGGAGGTCTTGGTGACCGTTGGATAAGACAGGAGAGGTCCTAACCATCGGATCAATTTTTGAACCGTTATGTTTTAAGTGGTGGGAGGAGGTCCGGCCACACGATCAAGGTGGGGAGGTCGTGGCCCTCCGATTTCATGTCAGCAGCATACGTGAGGAAAAGGGCGGGGAGGTCCAGCGTTGGATCTCCATCCAGCAGTCGCGGACCCCGGTGAGGACTTATGCAGCGATCAAAAAGACATGAGGGGAGGTCATGGCCTTTGGATTTAAATCAGGGCACACAATGGGGAGTCGATATGATCTTGCGCTTGAGCAAGGGAGGTCGGGACCTTTAGATTTAGATCTAAGGGCTCGATCAAAAGAGGTGGAGGTCTGAGCTTGCAGCAGCACAAAGGAGGTCATGGCCTTTAGATTTAGATCTAAGAGCTCACGACCTCACCAAAGGAGGACCTTAGTGATGTTTCGAGAGGAGGTCGTGGCCTTTGGATGCAGAATCCATGGCTCACGACCTCAACAACGCATAAAGGAGAGTCTATTAGTTAGATTGAGAGGAGGAGGTCGTGACCATGGATTTTGATCCAATGGTGTGACCTCATCAAGGTGGGATGTAGACTTTGAGGTAACGGCCATCCTACTCAACTCTAACTCAGCAAGAACTAACATTCTCACCTTAACACTATCAAGTTAGGAGGACATACTATCATGTGAGGTCCTTAACTTCTCCATATCAACCTTGACAAAAGCAGGCATGTATCACAATCATCACTAGAAGGAAGCGGATGTAAGAGCAATAATCTCGAGTGTGACCAGTCTATCTATTTCCTTCTCTAACTTCAGCACACCTAGCCTTGGCTTTAGCATGAAAACCTCCTAGCTTAAGAAAAGCATGATTGATACATTCGTAGGTGGGATCTACCTCGTCAGAGTCGGATCTGTTCATTGTGTTGAGTTCGCCCTCGAGAACCATAGGCACATCTTGGGAGAAGTCGTCGTAGCTATTCTTGGGCTCTTGATCACGAATCCGTCATCGTCGCTCCATCCCTCCACCTCGGCGAGGTCGAGGTCGTCGAGCGGTGAGGGCCAGATGGAAGAGCTTCTTGGCTTCTTGAAGATGCGAGAACTTCTTCTTCTTTGGGCGTCTGAATTGGAGGCTTCTTGTTGTGGTTCTTGTCGGTGTAGTCGTTCTTGCAGAACCGCCGTAGTCGTTCTTGCCCTTCTCGGCTTAGAGGCGGTTGCGCGAATGTGGTTAGGGCCACCACACTCGAAGCAAATCAGGGTCCTCCTCTCTTCATCCCTCCTCCTTTATAAGCGTGGGAGAATCTCTGAGCAAGGAGGCAAAGCTAACTCATCATAATACTCTAGCGATCATCGGTTATATCACAGAGAAGCGACAAGGAGAAATTGCAAGAGGACTCGGAAGCTGAGGCTGGGATCGGTGACCAAGGCCATCGGTAGTGACCGACCTCGAGACAACGTCAATCTCGTGAGTCTTGAGGCGTGAGTCTGCGCATCAAGAGTCAAGGTCGAGGAGGTCTGTCGTGTCTTTGATGGTGGTCACTTTCATCTCCCAAACCACCTTGAATCGAGTCGTGAGCATCGTGAGCATTGTCCAGAGTCGGGTATGTGAGACCGACCGCTCGGAGGTTGCTCAAGATCTTGTGAAAGCGTCTGAAGCACTCATCTAGGACTCACGGCAAAGCATCTCAAATTTGTTGTATTCTCGTTTGAACTGGTCTGTCGAGCGTCTTGATCTGGGTGGTGCCCTCATGGTATCGTCGAGGTCACCCAGATGTCGTCGTAAGCGGACGACGCAGTGAGATATCTTGATCAAACTCGCTCGACTCAAACCACGGATGATGATGTTCCTTGCCTTTGCATTTGCCTCAACATCAGCCATGTTCCGACATTGATGTTCTCATCGGCGAGGAGCAATGAGTCGAACCTTGACCTTCGCCGGATGGCATACCCTGGGCTGGATGTATGTCTCCATTCGGCTCTTCGGAAGAGTGTCGATGCCATCAGCAGTGACTTAATTGAGTACTTGTCCATCGCCACGGCTCTTGAGACCGGTTAAGATCTATTGAAAAGAGCTAACAAGGCTCGATACCAATTGAAGGACCGGAAGGCGACTAGAGGGGGTGAATAGGAGCACCGAATCTTTTTCGCAAAGAATGGATTCAACATATAAATCACTCCAATAGCTATGAGAGCTATGAAGATCAATGATTAAGCACAGAGGAAGTCTTATGTTGAATCCACTCCTCACCCCAAGCTCGACAAACAAAAAGCGAGGAAGAGCCGAACAAATCGGGACAATCGGTACAACCACGAGGCAAATGGCGGTTGTACGCGATCAGCTACAACCCATGAACAAGCGGCGGTTGTACGCGATCGATACAACCGCGATGTTAAGCCGGTTCATCCGATTGTCTGCAGAGCGAGGCAAAATCCTTTCGGGTTTCAAAGCGAAAATCAACGTAACTTTTGAACCGCTTGGCCAAACTTCTGAGATTTGAACCACACCTTCCTAACGATACTAGGAACCTATTCAATCAAAAATTTCAGAGATCCATTCAAGGTTCCTATCTTTTTGCATTTGAGCGAAGAAGGATCAAAGCAGGGCAGAACAAACCTCTAATCCAATCACTTGCTCGTGGATGATTGATGATCTAGATCACCCTAGATGTATTCCCTACGTCATAGCAAGGTAGATTGTGGCAAGAAACAACCCAGGAGAAACAAAGGATCAAGAAATCTTCAAAAGAGGTCATCGAAGAAAGAAATGACAGAGAGAGCTCAAATATGAAACAAACACCATCTCATATTGATCTAGAGGAAGAGATACATGATTGATACAAGAGGAATGATTACAAGCTTTCATCTCATCCTCTCCTCTCAAACCTCAAGAACACACACTCATCCATTCTTGAGGAGGGAAGCAACGAAGGGACAAGCGGGGAGCACCCACTGCCTCCACCAACAACCCTCAACCACTAAAGCCTAAAAGCAAAAACAGCCACTAAAGACTCTTTTGACTCTAGCAAACCCTAATTCCTTTTCAAGTGCTCAAGAGGGCATGCAGCCCTCAATCCTTTATATAGCCTTGGCTAGCGGGTCTCCTCCCGTTCGCCGCTAAGTCCAGGAGCCGCCCGCTTGTGCGACCTTGCGAATTTCGATTCGCCATACACTGACCTTCGGGAAGCTTCGCGCTCCTTGTCTCGCCGCCTCGCAACCACCTCGAGTCCACGTCGTCTTGACACATCGACCGTTCGACCTCGGCGCCACTGCGCCTAGTCCGATCCGTGTCTCGCCACGACTCCACTCGGCGTCCTGCTGACCACACGATAAGAAACACGAAACCAGGAACAAGTTCTTCACAACTTGACCCAGCGTTAGCTCAAACATGCAATATGCAACACATATGCATGAACACACTGGATATGACCTATCCCAAAACTCAAATCACCAAAATGGCGAAACTCACAATACAATCGGTACAACCGCCATGTTACCGGCGGATCAACCGCACTCCGATCGTCCGGCTCAATACTGCGGATCGTTCCGATTTCCAATGAAGACGAACTCGAAAAAACAACTTCTCTGGAATTCTTCAACCGCCATTTACCAATCGGTACAACCGCCTATGATCGTCCGCCTCATAACACGCCGATCGTTCGATTATCTGACAAATACGATTGACTTCCGCAAAACGCGTGAACCTGCATAGCGACATGGTCCGACCACACAAACCAAACTCGATTGACCTAAAACCTTTGTCAATTACTCATCACTCACATGGGGACACGACCTCCACATGGTCTCTCAATCTCCCCTGATGAGTATATTGACAAACTCGAAAAAAGCTTTTAAGAAGAGTTTGAGTTTGAAGAAACCAACATGGTCCAAGAAATGAAATGAAGCTAATGACCATGTCGACGGATGAACGCTAGAGCAACAACTGAAAGAGCAAATTGATCTCCAAAGCTCTAAAGCTGTTCCCAACAGACTTTTCTTCTCTATTCTCCCCTTTTAATAAACGCATCAAGATGCAATAGAGAGAATATGACATGTTAATGGATGAAAATGGTGAAGTTTGTTTATTTAAGCATTTTGAGCCATGAGAATTATCCATAATGACCAACATGTAATACACCAAGCCATAACTCAATAAAAGCGCTATCTAGATCATGACAAGATATGTATAAGCTAGCTAGAACACATAGATGACAATCTGAAAATGAGGTACATTATGTGAGCAAGTCAAGTCATCAATGAGCAAAGTCTCGCTAGAGATATCCAAGGATGATACAGGCCATGTCAATAAGCTAAGCGGAACTAAGAAGCTTAAATTGAGACCAAATAGAGTGCTATAAGCTCAAGATTGAAACATTGGTTAAAGTATTTGATACTTTTGTAGCTTTAAGCAAATTTGAGCACAAATGATATATTTTCTTTTGAAATTCATGGTTGTTGACAACCAGATTTTTGTTTTATCATGTGCTAGGTCTCAAGCCTTATGCGACTACTCCAAGCGAGAAGCTTAAGAAGATAGTCTAGGTCACCCAAAACTCCCCTAAGTTCATGCCAAGTGCAATGGCAAGCCGCCTCATAGGAGAGAATTGGTGAGATCGGTTTTCAAGCACAAAAGAGATCTTTTTTTTTTTTTTTTTGCCTTTTAACAAGTTGTACTAACTCATGCATCATCAAGAGACTAAAACAGCTCAATCTAAGGCTCAATATAGATTCATCACTCTACCCAAATTTATTTGACATGGCATGAATCATAAAAGGATAGCTCAAGAAAGACTAATCTCGAAGTGCTAACATGACAAGTTTTAGTTTAAGTTGAGCAATTTTAATTAACTTATCATGGCAAAAGCTAGGCTACACATATGAAGTCATGATAAATCTAGCAAATAAGCACAAGTCATGGCAAGGTGTAAAGCATTGTAAACATGTCATAGCAGGATAATAATCAAGGCTCAATGTAGTTATATTACAATGCGGAATGCTAGAAATGCGTAAGATCCACTCCCTCAACATTAGATGCAACTTTTAGTTCAAGTTGAGTTAACTCAATATTAAGCCCGTAAGCTCCCAAATGAACTCCCTTGAACCAAAACAATAAATCGAGAAGTCAGCAAAGAAAACATAAAACAGCAAATTTAAAGCATAGATAAGATATAGAGAATACTATGGCTCAGATCGACTCTCATCTACCCCATATGACTCTAGGACTATCAACCGCCCACTTAACACACCTAGGAGCAAACACGCATCCTGCTCACCCGAGGGTGGCCCAACCTCGCTAGAACCTACAAGAAGTGAGTGAGCTCAACCTAGTGAGATAAGTAAATGACTAATAAGCAAAGATCCTAGAATCACAAGATAAGAGCAGTAAATCTAAACAACTAGACAAAAGAAGCACTCTAATCTATGCTAGGAGGACTAATCCCAAATGCACCCAAATGCAATGCAACAAAGAAGGAGCAAGAGCATAAATAATATAGTAGAGCAAGAAACCCAAAGCTCCCCTCACTACAAATCCATAAGGACAAACCACCCCAAGCTCTCCCCGCAGAGCTGAAAACCTCGAACTATCCAATGGCTTGGTGAAAATGTCAGCCAACTGGTGGTCACTCTCCACAAACTGGAGCACTATATCGCCCTTCTCTACATGGTCTCTAAGGAAGTGGAAACGAATATCGATGTGCTTGGTCCGGGAATGCTGCACTGGGTTCTTGGCAATGTTAATCGCAGAAGTGTTATCACAAAAGAGTGGAACACTATCGATAACTAACCCAAAGTCCCGCAGGGTCGAAGCCATCCAGAGCACTTGACTACAAAGAATCGGCCGCAAAGAACGCATTTCGGCCTCTGCAAGTGGATCAGGTAACACTGCATCGCTTCCTTGAAGACCAGGAAACAAGAGAAGTGCCAAGAAATTGGCAGGTGCCAGAAGTGCTCTTCCTATCTATCCTACTGACCAATAAGTCTCCAGATCCGAAAAGGCTCTCAAGGAAAGACAGATGAGGAAGAGTACCGATACCATAGTCAATGGTAGCTCAAGGTCTGGGAAGATGCGCTTCACCGCTGGCGTGAGAAACGCGAGGAGAAGCTCGAAACGAGCGCACAAACACACGAAAAATGTATGTCCGGTCTCGAGGCAAAGTTGAGGTACAAGAGGGAGCCAATCATGCCGCGAAACTCCTTTTGATCAAGCTGCTCGCCATCCTCATCTGGGTCAAGATAGGCGTAGAAGCCATGGGAGTCGACTACAGCTTACCATCACTCATGTCGGTTGCTCAGAGGTCACGAGTGTACTTTCCTTGATGAAGAAATGTACCTCCCGAGTCCGCTTGATTTGGAAGCCAAGGAAGAAGGTCAACTCACCCATCATACTCATCTCAAACTCGGTGCTCATGACATCCGAGAACGGGAAACCAGAGTATGGGAAGAGCCGCCAAAGATAATGTCATCGACATAGATCCGACGAAGCAGAAGGTCAATGGCATCTTGCATGATGAACAAGGTCTTGTCAACTTTACCCATCTCAAAACCATGACTTATCAAGTAGGACTTAAGCCTCTCATACCAAGCTCGGGAGCCTGCTAAGTCCATACAACTTTTGAAAGCTTGAAAACATGGTTAGGTATTTGGGGTTCTCAAACACGGTCGCTTGACGAGACTTCCTCCTCAATAAGGCCATTGAGGAAGGCACTCTTCACGTCCATCTGGTAAAGCTTGAAACCCTTAGAAGCTGCAAAGGCAAGCAGATTCTAATGGCTTCAAGTCGAGCTCACAGGGCAAAGGTCTCCTCAAAGTCTAGACCTCAACCAGGAAAACCCCGAGCTACTAATCTCGCCTTTGTTTTTGATGATTACCCCATCCTCACTCTGCTTGTTCTTGAACACCCACTTGGTTCCAATGATATTGTGGCCTCGTGGGGGCTCAACAAGCCACTGACCTTGTTCCTCTCAAATTTTCTAGCTCCTCATGCATGGCATTGACCCATGACTCATCGATAAAGCATGAGAAACATCTTTGGGCTCAAAAGAGGCAATGAAGGCGAATGGAGACAAAATTGAGATAAGCGATTTTGAGCGTAACACGCCAAAAGATCTCCAATGATCCGCCTCAAGGATGAACTTTCGAAGTGTCTAGGAGGTCCTGGGAGAGATGAAGAAGTGGCCTCTACCTCATGAGCCGACGAGGTAGGAACAGAGCCACTAGCTCCAGAGGAAGCGTAAGGCAGGTCGATCACCTCGAGGCGGTGGAAGACGGCACCTCAAGGAGTGGATGAGGACGGGATCGTAGACAACCGTCATCTCCATCATCCTCATCATCCTCAAAGATGGTCTCGGACTGCTCTAAAGAACACGAGATATCTGCCTAGTCCCGGGTGACCGCCTCGTCAAAAGTCACCTCGCAGTCTCTACCATTTTGCTAGACTCGCAGCCTGCACTCAGTAAGTTCGCCAAGAAGTCGAGTAGCCTAGAAAGATACCGCCACAGAACGTGACTCGAACTTATCTAGGTTCCCTGACTTCAAAATAAAGCACTTGCAACCAAACACACGAAAATGAGAGACGCTGGCTTTCGCCTCAGTATCTCACTCATAAGAAGTGCGATGCAAGAGTGCCCAAGAAAAACTCGATTCAAACATGGCACGCAGCTTGCAATGGCTTCATTTCAAAACTTCCTCGGTGTAGAGTACTCATCAAGCATCGCCCGCCATCTCGACTAAGGTACGGTTCTTCCTTCCACAACGCCATTTTGCCGAGGGACGATGGAGAAGAGAACGGTGCTCTACACTGCCTCACTACAGAAACTCTCAAAGTAGGAATTTTGAACTCCGTGCCATTGTCATCATGGATCGCTCAGAGGGCACCGTGGAGCTCAACAGAAAGCCTACTAAAAGACCTCGAAATGTGTAAATGTCTCATCCTTCGAGGCTAAGAAAAACACCCAAGAGTACCTCGAGAAGTCATCGACCACAACAAGAACATACCACTTCCCTCCTCGCCGATCAAGACTCGAGCCGGTCCAACTGTGTCCATGTGGAGCAATTGTCCTGTGCATCGGTCATAGTAATCGTGACCGGAGGATGAGAAGCGGTAACCATCTTGCCGCGTCTTCAAGATGGAGTGCAAACAAGATCTTTGACCATCTTGAGTTTCGCGCACCACTTAATGAGATCATGGTCGCTAACTCCGGTCAAATGGTCAAATCCAATATGACCAAGTCTCCTATGCCGTAAAGAGAGATCGGGACTCGTATAACTAAACACCGGAGAGGATCACGGAAGAATCAGAGAAATCAGCACGAAAGATCCTCCCATAACGAGAAATCCAAAACCGTAACTCACCCAAGAATCAAGAATTTTGCAATTGTTTTTCTTAAAGCTCACCTCAAACCGTCATCAAGAAGCCGAGAAACCGAAAGCAAATTGTACCGCAGCCTTACTAACCAAGGCAACATCCTTAAGAATAAAAGAAGCATTAATACGCACAGCACCTTTGGCGATGACGCCGCTTGCATTTGAAGCCTCTCAAGGTGATCGCCTCATCACCGAGCGGGCTAGGAAGAGAACCAACGGAGTCTCCGGTCATATATGACGAGAACAACCGAGTCTACAAGCCAAACCTTCTCCTTCCCTACCCGCTAACTCCGAGTCAAACAGAGTAAAGTCTCAAGATCGATAAATCAACAATGATTTTGGCACCTAATATCGAGTAACACGCCGAGTAGATGAAGTAGTCAAGCCCGATCGACCTCTATCTACCCTACGCTCTCGTCACTCACAGCAGAAGGTCTAAGAGCAGATTCGGTTGTTCCGAGTCCGATCGCTACGGCGAGCGAGTCGAGCACTCGCATCAGATCGAACACGCCTTGAGTAGCTATCTCGATGGGGAAAACGAGATCTACCCTCAGACGGCGGAAGTCACGATCGAAAGCAAAGATGAGGACGAAAACCGTAAAACTCGAAAACCAAGTCCTCGATGCTTTGCACAAACCCATCGAAGAACCAAGCCTAGACTCGTGTTGGTCTTAGGTGCACTCACGGTCCGGGGCCGACTCGAATGCGCCTAAGAGACTCAACATGGTCTCTACGATCTTGGCGCTACCAAGCATCGACGACTGGTGTCCATCCTTCCGAAGGTGCAAAGGATACTTCACCTTCGAGAGGTAGCAAAGATGTGAAATTACCTTCATCGTCAAATCCTCGACATAGCCCGCCGACTTGAAATGGACTTTCTCGGCCCCTGGCTCGCCTCGATCACACCGGTGCTATGGGTCCGAGCACGGCAGGTGGATGCTTCCTCATGTCCTCAGAGAAGTCATATCCTAGACCCCGATTAAACTGCAGATCTTAGATTGGTCTAGAATAAGATTGAGCTTCTTCTTGCCTCCTACAAATCTCTCGAGAGTGTTCATAAGGCACCGACACTCCTAAAGAGAGAGGTGCAAGAAGAGCAGGGGAAGAAGAGACAAAGCAGAGGTAAGGGAGCAAAAGAAGAACCAAAGTGAGAGGGAAGAATGGCTTGTGCAAGCACACCGACTCAAGGGACTCCCATCGCTAGCTAGTTGGTTCACGCTAAGCCGCCTCATCCTTACCCCGGGCTTCTCCCCTTCTCCACAATCATATTGCAAGCACAATGTGGCTTTTCTAGAAGATCCTTAGTTAGCTTCACACATTTCTCATCCAAAGCAATCAAGTCGATTTTAGTTTGTTACACTTAATGCATGGTGAGCTAACAGGTCCTTAGAAGCAAACCGAGCCAACTTCCTTTCATGATCAATCATATCTTGAAACTGCTTGGAGACAAATTTCAAGTTCAAGCAGCTTAACTTAGGACAGCTTCAAGCATGAAACAATTGGCTCAAGTAAAGAAGCTTGTAGTTCAAGAATTTTATGATCCGCCTGCTTTAAGTTCATCTTCAAGTTATTGCAATTTTCACAAGACTCAGCAGATCAAGGAGCATGGCATAAGATCCTCTAGCAAAGAATGTCCTTACCCTCACATGAGGTGGAGAAGTAGTCTCATCAAGAATAAGTAGGGTAATGCCCATCCTACTCAACTCTAACTCAAAGAAGCGTGACTAACATTCTCCACCTTAACACTATCAAGTTCGGAGGACACACTATCATGTGAGGTCCTTAACTTCTCCATATCAACCAAAGAAAGCAGAGCATGTATCACAATCATCACTAGAAGGAGCAGTATGTAAGAGCAATAATCTCTAGTGACACTATCTATTTCCTTCTCTAACTCAAAGACACCTAGCCTTAGCTTTAGCATGAAAACCTCCTAGCTTAAGAAAAGCATGATTGAGCTGCTCAGAGGTGGATCTACCTCGTCTGCGAGTGCTGAGTACACATTGTCACGAAGTTCGCCTCGAGGGCCATGAAGCACATGCCGAGAAGTCGCCGCCGCCATCCTTGGCTCTTGGTCACCCGTCCTGCCATCGCCGCTTCCATCCCTCCACCTCGCCGAGGTCGAGGTCGCCAAGGCGCGAGGACGCGTGGAAGAGCTTTTGGCTTTGCCAAAGTTGCGGAACTTCTTCTTGTCAAGGCGCCCGAGCTGGAGGCTTTTGTTGCGGTTCTTGTCGGCAGTAGTCGTTTTGCCCGAACCGCCAGAGTCGTTTTGCCCTTCTCAAAGCTTAGGCGCTTGTTCTGATGTGGTTGGGGCCACCACACTCGGCAAATCACGGGTCCTCCTCTCTTTCGCCCCTCCTCCCTTTGTAAGCGTGGGAGAATCTTCGAGCAAGGAGGGCAAGTCGCTCATCCGAAGTTGCTCTAACCGATCATCGCTATGTCACAGAGCAGCAAGGAGAAACCGCAAGAAGAATCAAGAAAGTCTTAAGAAGAAATCGGATTGGTGACTAAGGCCATCGATCCGTGACTTCGACCGACGAGAGACAACGCTAATCTCGTGAGTCTTGAGGCGCGAGTACAAGGCATCAAGAGTCGTGGTCGAGAGGTCTGCTGTGTCTTTGATGGTGGTCACTTTCATCTCCCAAACACGCAGACGAAAAGTGCCGGAGCATCTGACGAGCATTGTCCGAGTCGGGTATGTGAGACCGACCGCCGGAGGTTGCTCAAGATCTTGTGAAAACGCATGGGCACTCATCTAGGGACTCACCAAAGAAGCATCTCAAATTTGTTGTATTCTCGCTTGAACTGGTCCTGCCGAACCGCCTTGATCCGGTGGTGCCTCATGGGCGCGCCGAGGGTCACCCAGATATCGTAGAGGGCGACGACAGTGAGATATGCGGTCAAACTCACTACGACTCAAACCCCGGATGATGATGTTCTTGTTTTGCATTCGCCTCAACATCAACCATGTTCCCAGATTGATGTTCTCATCGGCAGAACAAATGAATCGAACCTTGACCTTTCGCCAGATGGCATACCGGCCCGATGTATGTCTCCATTCGCTCTTCCGTAGGGGTAATCGATGCCATCAAAACGGGCGGCTTGGTCGAGTATTTGTCCATCGCCACGCTCTTGAGACCGTTAAGATCTATTGAAAAGAGCTAACCGCCTCGATACCAATTGAAGGACCTAAAGGCGATTAGAGGGGGTGAATAGGAGCACCTAATCTTTTTCGCAAAGAATGGATTCAACTTGTAAATCACTCCAATAGCTATGAGAGCTATGAAGATCAAAGATTGCCACGAGGAAGTCTTATGTTGAATCCACCTCACCCCACAAAATTTCAAAGAAACAAAAACAGAAGTTCAACAAATCAGACAATCGGACAACCGTTAGTAAACGGCAAGTTATCTGCATAGTCCAGATAAACCATAGAACGGCCGGTTGTACCGCTAGTCCCGATAACCGCAAAGCAGTTAAGTCTTGCTCATCCGATTGTCCCGAACAGTAAAATCCGCCGGTTTCAAAACGAAAATCAACGAACTTTTGATCTACGCGCCAAACTTGACCAAAATTGAACCACACCTTCCTGAAGATATTAGGAACCTATTCCAAGCAACGATTTCATAGATCCATGCCAAGGTTCCTATCCTTTTGCATTTGAACGAAGGTGGGTTCAAAAACCGGACAAAAACAAAACTTAATCTAATCACTTGCTCGTGGATGATTGATGATCTAGATCACCCTAGATGTATTCCCACACGTCATAGCAAGGTAGATTGGGGCAAGAAACAACCAGAGAGACAAAGGATCAAGAAATCTTCAAAAAGAGGTCATCGAAGAAAGAAATGACAGAGAGCTCAAATATGAAACAAACACCATCTCATATTGATCTAGAGGAAGAGAGATACATGATTGATACAAGAGGAATGATTACAAGCTTTCATCTCATCCTCTCCCACTCTCAAACCTCAAGAACACACACTCATCCATTCTGAGGAGGAAGCAACGAAGGGGACAAGCAGGAGCACCCACCGCCTCCACCAACAACCTCAACCACTAAAGCCTAAAGCAAAAAACAGCCACTAAAGACTCTTTTTGACTCTAGCAAACCCTAATTCCTTTTCAGTGCTCAAGAGGGCATGCAGCCCTCCAACTTTTTATATAGCCTTGGCTAACGGGTCTCTCCCTGCTACGCCCGCTTAAGTCCAACTGAGCCCGCCCCCGCCAGTAGCTTTTGCGACTTCCGATTCGCCTTCGCGACCTTTCCCGAAGCTTCAGCCCTTGTCTCAAGACGCCGCAACCACCTCGAGTCCACGCCGCCTTCGACACATCCCGACTGCTTCGACCTCGCCACTCGCGCTTAGTCCAAATCACCGTGTCTCGCCACGACTCCACTCGACGCCCCGCAGCCCACACGCATAAGAAACACTAAACCGAACAAGTTCTTCACAACTTGACCTAACGTTAGCTCAAACATGCAATATGCAACACATATGCATGAACACACCGATATGACCTATCCCAAAACTCAAATCACCAAAATGGCCAAACTCACAATACAATTCCAGACAACCGCTTATGATACCAGCGGATCAACCGTGATTCTGTAAAACGGCGCCATCACCTCGTGAATTCAAGACGCTGGTAGTAATCACCGTGTATTAATTCTCCACGCCGCTTCAACAACCTATATACCGTAGATAATGGGGTATTACGTGCCATTACTCGCAGAATAACAACGATGATGATCGCTTGAATCCTTTAATCAATAAGACCCACTTGTCCGTAGGTTTATTTGATCATAAGGTGGTCGAAGGACCTAGTCGTAGAAGAACTTACGATTATGGGATAGTCGTAACAAGACTTACGATTATGGGATAGTCGTAGTATAACTTACGACTATGGGGTGGTTGTAGATGAACTTACCACCACCCATTAGACTCTTCCTCATAATATTAAGGAGTATACTCGTGGTCCACATGACGCCATATTTACCTATAATAAGAATTATAGATAAAAGATAAAATGAGGATTATTATATCCTCGCCATCTAGCCCCCCACCTTCAAGTGAAAGCAACTTACTTGGTAAAGGAGTTATAGATGATCTTACGATCACGAGAGGATCAGAGAAAATAATCGGAAGGAAAAACTCTTCGACAGTATACTACTTTGACCGTAAATGTGCTTGGTCAAGAATTACCTACGACTATCAAGTAGTCAGAAAAGCATTTCTACGATCATAAAGTGGTCGAGGTAGTGATCGGAAGAAAGAACTTTCCGATTATCATTTCCTTTGGTTGACAAGATCTAACCAAGGAAGTAATTTCGCTTGAGGTGTAAACGCAAACCTGAATTTCTAACGGACACACCGGGAATCTCAAACGACGCCTGCTAGCCTGTTTGAAGCGGTTCCCAGACGGCGGCAATTCTTGAATGTCATGCCTCCACCAAGTACGCGGTTATAAATACCTACCGGGGTTAAACCTAAAATCTTACTTTTCCCCAAATTGCTCCTCGCCGTTCTTCAAGCTTTCCTCCGCCGAAGTCGTTTTGCCTTTCTCCGCCAAGAACTACCATCGCGGCCTCTTTTTCAACTCAAAATCTCCTGCTTCCGAGAGAGATGGCTAGGAAATTCTCCGAGTGGGAAGAGTGGGAGATGGATGCAAATAAGATTCAAGCCCTAGTCGTCACGGAAGATTCCAGAGAAGACTCTCGTGAAATGGCTTCCCGGCTAATTGGGCAAGATTACCGCCGGGGAGAATGGGCAAACCCCGCCTTCCGTGCTTATTGTGAGTGTGGCCTTCACCGCTCGGCTCACCCTTTCTCACCATTGTGCTCGAAAGATTTTGGGGTGGAGTTAGTGAACCTTGGTCCTAACTCCATCACCATGTTGAGCGCTTTTGTATATCTCGGCGAGGCGCATTCAGGAATTCCTATGACCCAGAGCTTTTCCAATATTACTATGGAATGTCTCGGCAAAGTCGATTGCCGGAAGTTGTGGTCAAGCTCACGACGGGAAGTCGAGGGAGTATATTCAGAGTTTCACCCGTCCTCGTGGGTCGGATGGAGGAAGAGGTGGTTTTACCGAAAGTCACTCGTAAGACGAATTTCTTTCGTGGGGAAGGTCTCAAAAGAAATCTTCATGGGATTCGACTGAAGATATCACCGGATTGCCCCTTATATTCAAGCTATCAAGGACTTGAAGAAGGAAGGGTTAACCGGATGGCATGTGGTGAAAGATTTCATCACACGCTAATTAGTCCTTGAAGAAACGAGCATCTCCTATGTGGAGATACTGGCCAACAGAACCGACCGGGTGACTACAACGAGGGTAAGTGAATTTTGACTTAGCTCTCGGTTTGGTCTTTCCGCAGTTGTTTTAAAGGATGCCTTTATCTGCTTGAACAGATATTTCACCAATGAGATTGACGCCGAGTCAAACTCGCTTGTGAGAAGTCTCCGCCACTTAGTGTGGCAGTTCCTAAAATCCTTAGCGATGCATTATCCGCAGAGGAAAGGATGGTTCGCCTAAAGGTAATCAAGAGTTGATTTTATTTTTAGGACTTTATAGTCGTAGAAAGAACTTACGACTAGAGAAATGTTGTAGAAAAAACTTACAACTTAGTCGGATCAGAGGAAATCTTACTGCCGAGGAAAGGTCGAGAAAAACTTACGACTTGATATCGGTCGAAAGTGCATCTTACGACCAGTTAGTAATTCTTCTTTTTCTCGCTTTTGTTTTACAGAAGTAGGTATGGAAAATCGTCGACGACGAAGAAGTCAGACCGATAACCATCGGTGCAGGTTGACAAAGGACAAAGGCTCACCTCCTCCGCCCAAGAGACGCCGACTTACAAGAGTCACGACAAGGAGGAGCAAGCTCGAGTTCTAGCCCTTCGACCAGATCTCTCGCAAAGCCCGTGGGCGTATATAGCCGAGTTGAAGCCGAGGTCAAGCATTTGGCCGAGGAGGTCGGCACCGAACCTCTTAAGCGCAAACCTCGCAAGGCCAAGGTACCCTTCTATTATGACAAAAATCTTTCGCGCTTTACGCCACCGGTTTTGTCAAGCACCTAGAAAAGGAGATCCGAAAGATTTTATGTCTTTGTGAAGGACACACCGCTCCTAGCAGAGCCTATGGTTGATGCGCAGCCGCTTCTTGAAGTGGTCGAGACCGATCTCGCCATCCAAGAAGTCGAGACCGAGAGATGGTCCTCGTTCAAAATCCACGACCGTGACGCGTGGTCGTGGCTAAGCCCATTCTTCAACTCGAACTCCCACCGAATGGTCGAGAGAAGAAGAAATCTTCCGCTGGGAAAGTGACTCCCAAATTCTGCTTAGGTCCAAGGTGCAGAGGTATGTGAAATATACTAAAGTGTAAGAACGAGATTTACCTTTTTCCTTTTCACAACCTGAATTGCTTTCCTTTTGTTGTTTTTAGCCCGACTCCTTCAAACCGAGAATGCTTCCGTTGAGAAGCCTATTGCTACCTCTCCAGCTGCTGGAGAGACAACAAGGGAAGTGGTCGATGGATCATCCTCGGCCCAGGTGGTAAAGGAAGTCGTGGCGTCTGAAGTGGTTACAACAACCACTAAGGTACCTGTTGTACCCAGTAAGGTAGCGGCTACAACCTCTGAAGTAGCAGCGGTGACCACAGAGATGGTCGTGGAGACTCCAGCAGTAGCTGCGACCACTGAGATGGTCGTGAAAGCTCCAGCAACAGCTGCGACTACTAAGGTGGTCGCTACGACCACTGAGATGGTCGTGGATAGAATAGAGGCAACCGCAGGCCTCCCGTCAAGATGGTGGCGGTTACGCCCACCGCCGAAAGGAGATCGCAGACGTTCCTCTCCCACTCCAAAGAGAAATCGGTTACAGAATCAAGAAGAAGAGTATTTCAACTTCAGGCCGACTTTTTGGCCTGCTTCATCGAGGGTCTTCGCAGATCTCGCGACCGAGTCCCCCATCCCAACAATATTCCCAATAGAGGGGATACCTTTGATAACGAGCGTCTTGAGAAGGTTTGGTGGGACCAAGTCACGAGGGTAGACAAGCTGAAGATCCCTGAGTTGGTTTACTCGATGTTTGCTCGGTCAACCATGAATTTAAGTACTCAAGCATACTTATATATGTGGTCTTTCCTTGTTTCTCACTGTCTTTTCTTTTGCAGAAAGCCATAGAGCAAATCGCTGTTGTCGGTGAATATCATCGACAACTTCTAGAGCTGCGACAGGAAAAAGAGGAACTCGCAAGCGGTAGAGAGGTGGTAAGTCATCGCTATTCATAGTCACTTTGGATTTGACTACTTATGTAGTGCTTACTGGATTAGTCATGGAAAAACTCACGACTAGGTAGTTTTGTCGAGAAAAACTTACGACTAGGTCGATGGTTGTAGAAGAACTTACAACCGATTGACCCATGTTTATGTCCACTTTTATCCTTTGCAAAGTTAAACAAAGGACGTTAAAGACCTTAGCCGACTCGCCGATTATGAAAAAGAGGAGTCAAAAGTTTAGAGAAGAGGTAATAGACTCAGGAAAAACTTAAAGAAGCAAACTCGCAACCATGAAGTCGCAGGAAAAATTAAACGATAAGTGCTTTGAACTTAAGACTGCTTATATCTTTGATCTTTACCTAACTCTTGCTTCTTTTGAAAAAAAGAAGATGAGACGAAAAAGCTCCGTAATGAAGTTAAAGAGAAAACTTCAGCCATTCAAGAGCTTACTTGTATGTCCAAAAATAAAGATCAAGACCTTGAGACACTGAGAACTCGAATATCAGGTAAGTAATTCTTTACCTGCAATCCTTTTACGAGCTATTTTCCTTTCTCACTTCCACTTCTTTTCTAGCAAGACGTTAAATTGAGAGAACTTGAGATCAAATCGCGATAAAGCCGTGATTTATAAACTGCACCATCCTTATTGCAAAGAAGAATGTGGAGGATATTAGATCATGGGAGAAAAAGCATGCCGAGACCGCTGTTTCCCATAATGAAGAGGTTAAGAAGTCGATTTCGACTAGCGGGTAAGAAATTCTTTACCCGTGATTATTTTTTGTTTTCCTCCTCAGAGGAGTTTATTTTTGTTTGACCAAATCTTATTTTCTTCGTAACAAGTGGTCGAAAACAAAGCTCGCGAGGCTTCACTGCACTCAACAGAGAGGGAAGCAATGAAGATTAAACTTTAAGGCAACATCACACTCTCAACAATGTGCTTGGTGAGCTACAGGTGAGGGAAAGACTCTCAGATGATACAATAGCTGCCACACAAGTACCATTGGGGATCAAGTCGAGAACTTTGTAAGATCTGTGACCACTCAAGACCAACCAAGTTGAATCGATAAAGGAGGCGGTCAAACCGCAGAAGTTATGTATTAGCGTAACTTAAGGCTCATGACCCCAACCTTAATGTGCAACCACTGGCCGACTTCGACGCTCTCCAAGCGTATGAAGACGCTCGATGGAGGAGATGCAAACAGTTGGTCGGAAAGTTTCAGAGGAGATGCGGTTGGGCTCTCCTCTTCGTGAGTAATCTATGATGAACTTGTGAAAATAATTTTTGTTGATGTAATATATAATCCATCTTGTTTCTCGCAAATCATCTTGTCGAGTAGTTAGTAACTCAAAAGATAATTAACTAATTTAAGACTAAGAAAGGAAGTCAAATTAATGACTTTATCCTAGCCCCCTAATTATTTGCTTAGTTTGTGAAAACTAAGTAAATAGTTTTGTCTCTCGCAAATCATCTTGTCGAGTAGTTAGTAACTCAAAAGATAATTAACTAAATAAAGACTAAGAATTGAGATCAAATTATTCTAGCCCCGACTATTTGCCGAGTTTGTTTAGACAAACTAAGTGAATAGTCTTTATAAAGGGTTTCAAAAAGAGAGGTTTGTTTAACTTGTAGTTTTTGGTCTCAATTGTCATGCAATCGGCCTAAAGAGTGGTAACTAATTGACGCTAGGAAGTTCCTTCTAGTGGGGGTGACCACGCAGAGAGGAGAGGTTTTACTAGGTTATGTTAACATCTCCCACCGTTTAATCAAATCGATAACGCAACTTGAGTTAAGCAAACATCTAGAGGACTTTAAAATATTTACTGTCCTTCTCCGTGGACTCGGCGAGTCTCGCCCCGTAGCAAGAGTAGGAAATCAACAAAGCTAGGAAGCTCTTCCAGCAAGGTGACCACGTGCGAGAGAGGAGAAACTTCGACTAGATGTGTCTCTTCCTCCCACCGCTTGAATGAAACGAGTACACCCAAGGTGGTTAACAAATCTGAGAAAGTGCGCTTACTTAGAGTAGTTTTCAAATTAATCAAAAATAAACTAAGGTGAAAAGAGTTGGCTTAAAAACATTTCACCAATTATAACCCGAGCTCTTTGTATTGGCAAGAAAAGTGAGTAATAAGTTGACACCAGAAGCTCCTTCTAGTGGGCGTAACCACGTGCAGAGAGGAGAGGCTTCGACGGTGGTGTTACTCTGCCTTTCACCAAAGGTAAAGAAAAACCGATGTTTGGAATAGAGTCGAAAGGTTATGAAAGCGCTACTCAAAAAATTAAGACAATAGAGGTAGAAAGAACTCGAGTCTTTATTGTCCTAATGGTTGGTTACACATAAAATTTGGCGTGAATCGGGTCGATGTTCCAAGAATTCAAGAGAACTCCGCCATCCTCCATTGCTAGTCAGATCGACTCGCCGAGTAACTTCGACCACTGTAAGGACCTTCCCACTTGGGAGAAAGTTTATTCCGATTAGACTTGGATTGGCAGAGCTCAATACTAAGTCCCCTACAAATGAGGTCTGCGAGGTTGACTTTACGATCGTAGTATCTGCAAGCAGGCTTGTTGGTAGACCGCCGAACGGATTAAGGCCCGGTTTCTCCTTTCTTCGAGTAGGTTGATGTCATCTCGTCAAGGTGTTCCCTGGTTGAAGTCTCGTGAATGTTTCACTGTGTTGACCGTATCTTTAGTTCCGGAGGAAGCATGGCTTCAAAGACCAAAACTAGAAAGAAAGGTGTTTCTCCCAGAGTCTGATTGGTAGTTGTAATGAATCGCCCATAATACGTAGGGTAACTCTTGTACCCAAGCCCCGAGCGCTTGATGAGCGGGTCAAGACTCGAGTCTTAATTCCTCTCATTATTTGGCCGCTTGCACGCTCAATCGCCCCATTACTCGATGGGCCATGTACATAACATAACTTGGTACTCCAACTCGCTGTAAAATTCCTGAAATTTTGCGCGAAAAATTGCTTACCATTATCTGTAATTATTCGACTTGGAACTCCAAATCGAGTAATTACGCTTCTCATCATGAACCGCTTTGTCGCTTCGTTGTTATCCCAATCACAAAGTTCGCTTCAATCCATTTTGTGAACGATCAATAGCCACAAAAGGAACTCAAACCTCCCGGAGCTTTGGGAAATGGTCCTGGATATCAAGACCCCAAAGTTGCAAAAGGCCAAGATAGAGGTATTATTTGTAATGCCCGAGCTGGTTGGTGTATTTGCTCGCTATGAAACCGCATCGACACACTTTTAACCAACTCTTTAGCATCAGATAGGGTCATGGCCAAGAAAACCTTGTCGTAAAAGCTTTGCCGACCAACGCTCAGAGGAAGCATGATTTCCACAGATGCCACCATGTATGTCGTGAAGGAGTGTTAATCCTTCGCTCATGAATGCATCGCATGAGCACCCCTTGAGTACCTCGCTTATAGAGAACTCCTTCGACCAAAGTGTACATTTTAGCCTTTCGATAAGCGATCCGCTTCAAGATCATCTTCGCATGTAACCCTTCAAGATAATCATAGATGGGCGCCATCCATGTATCCTCGCATTTCTAGAGAAGCTGCCTCAATAGGAGGTGTCTCGCTCGTCGACTGAGAAGGCTTCGGAGTTGTTCCAAGAAGACTCCTTTGGTACTTCAGATCGGAAGAAGCTATTCGAGCAAGTCGGTTCATGAGGAAATTATCCTTTCGAGGGATGAATTGTGCCTCAAACCTAAAAATGCTTTTCTAGCTTACGACTTCCGATAAGTACCGAGACATTGTCGGGTTAGAGCACCGGTACTTTTTGTCGATTTGATTCACGACTAGTTGAGAGTCTCCTCTCACGAGTAGTCGGCGAATCGAGAGCGCTTTCGCCATCAGATACCAGCTAGCAAACCTTCATATTCTCGCCACATTGTTAGTGGCCCGAAAGTTTAATTGTATGGCATACTTTAAGGTCTCTCCTGTAGGAGATACCAGACCACCCAAATTTCGAGCCACTTAAAGTAAGCGACCGTCAGTACATCGATCCATCGGGTCGTGGGAATCAGATTAGGATCCTGAACGGGTTCAGATTTGTCCATTCGGCGACAAAGTCTGCCAAGATTTGGGATTTAACTACCGTCGACACGAATGGATGTCGAACTCCCCAAGTTCGACCGACCATTTTGCCATGCGCCTACTGCTTCCTATTCTCGAGGATCGCCCTAAGGGAAACTCGCATTTACAACTAGTTTAGGCTACCAAAATAATGCCGCAGCTTCTCAAAGACATGAGGAGGGCATATAGAAGCTTTTGGACCTGAGGGTAACGCCCTTAGGTCCGTAAAACTTCACTTACGAGTAGACCGGTCGTTGTACATTATCACGCTTCTACGACCATCATCGCGCTTATCGCTGTGGGCGTGGCGCCTAAGTAAACTAAGAGCGTTTTTCCGCCTCTGAGAGACTAGAATAGGAGCACTCAGAAGGTACCTCTTGACATCCTCAAAGGCTGGCGTTTGCCTCTTTCGACCACTCAAAACTTTCGTGTTTCCTTAGAAGTTTAAAGAAAGGTAGTCCTTTTCTCCCCAATCAGGCGATGAAACGACTTAAAGCCGCCATGCACCCAAAGGAGTTTCGGACTTCTTTCCGTAGTAGGAGGGCGATTTGTAAAATGGCTTTTATCTTTTCGATTTGCTTCAATTCCTCGATTGATACTAGGAATCCAAGTAATTTCAAGAGATTCCAAATACACACTTCTCGTGATTAAGTTTAAGCGATGTTTTCTCGAGATTGTCGAATGTTTCTTGTGTCAAGAATATGATTAAGTCTCTTGATGCTTTTGACAACTAGATCATCAACATAGGCTTCTAGATTTCGCCTAATTGAGATGAAAAGTTGCTCGCATCAAGCGCTGAAAAGAAGCTACCGCATTTTTAGACCAAATGGCATTTTGACATAGCAAAATATACCAAATGGTGTAATAAATGCGTCTTTTCTTCATCGCTCTAGACACATATTAACTGTGGTATCCGCATATGCATTTAAAAACTTAACATTTCACAACCTCGCAGAGAGTCAACCAACCGATCGACACGAGGTAAAGGAAAATCGTTTTTGGACAAGCTTTATTAAGATCAAGAAAGTTCACGACATACGCCATTTGCCGCTTGACTTTCTAACCATTACAGGTTAGCCAACCATTCGGTGGTTGACTCTCTTATAAAGCCCGCTGAAGTAGCTTATCCAATTCGATTTAATAGCATCTCGCCGATCGTGGGCAAATCTCCGCAATTTTTGTTTTACGGTACTTTGTCGTGCCGTAGCTAGTTTATGCTTGATCACCTCCCCGGGACTCCGCATGTCGGATGCTTGCCACGCGAAAACATCTCAAGTAGCTCTGAGGAAGGTGATGAGGGCGCCTTCCTATTTGGGGGGTCGGAAGCATCCCCGATGCGTAAGCAATCCTCGAGGGCTCCCTCGCCCGTGAGGAACCTCTTTGACTTTATCGCTCGCTTTGGTGCAGCTTTTAGGCTTCACTTGCTAGTCGAAGGTCGATTTTCTTCTCGAGTTGGTATTTGTCCTACCATTTCGAGGGATCGATTTGGCCGCAGTATGCGCCATCTTCTTGTCACAATGGATTGTGATTACTCCTTTGGGACTCGCATCTTAATACATTGATATCCATAATGAGTAGCCATTAGAATTTTACAAAGTTGGTCGTCCGAGTATGGCGTTATATGTCAGATCGAATCCACCACATCAAAGGAGATTTTCTCGTCTCCGAAATTACTTGGTGAACCAAATGTTAAAGGAAGAGAAACTTGACCAATTGGTTTGTGAAGATCCCTAAGACGATCCCATGGAAAGAGTATCGCATCGGTCTTACTTTGGTCCCGGTACTTGCATGTCATCCGGGCACTCAGAATAAAATATTTAACGAGCTTCCACCATCAACCAAAACTTGATTGACCCGACAATTGTTGATGGTGGGTTCGACCACGATGGGTATCGACCGTCGAGTCGAAGGAATCGCATACCACTCTTCTCGAAAGAAATGGTGACTTCCGACCACTTCGTAATTTATTGACGAGAGGAGGATCTATGGAGTTTACCTCACGCTCGCTGACCTTTGAGCCGTCGCTTTGATTCATATGCCGATGATCCCCGTAGATGTGTTCGATGGTGTGTTGCGGATCCCGAACAAAGATCTCCTCTTCATCATCTCGAAGATTTATGACCACTTGTCCGACCCACCGCCGAGGGTGGAAGTGGTCCTTGTCGCTGTAGTAGTCTTCGAGCTGCGTTTGAAGACCCTAGATTATGGAAGGTCATGTCCTTCCTTTTATGGAAAGGACACCACCTAGGCTTATCATTTTTCCGATCGTATGCTTACCTTTGCCTCTCGCTTGAGTGCGGCTTGATGTGCGTGGCTCTTTATCATTCACGTACCAATACCTCCTTGGAACCGCTGGCTTGGAGCTTTTGACCCTTTGCCTTGTTCTGGACTTTTTTGCTTTCTTATCCTTTTCTTACCAATTTTACCGGCTCTCGAGATGGATTGTCTTCGATCTATTGTATTGTTCCACTCGACCGCCTCGAGGCGAGTATATCGATCGCCATTTCAAGAGTTCGTGACGTAGTAGGAGGATTTAAAGCAATATCCTCTCGTTATCCTTCTACTACGGACTCCTCGCTTGAAAGCCCCGATGACGATGAATCGAAACTTCCGAATTGAATTACTTAACCCAATCAAACGCTTGATGAATTGGCGCAAGGTTTCGTTGTCGCTTTATCGCATCCTGCAAGTCATCCTCCTTTCTGTATGCATTGTAAGTGCCTTGAAAATTTGCCAAGAGAAGGTCGCAGAGATGTCGCTAAGAATAGATCGACTCGAGTGGTTGGTTTAGTAACCACGATCGAGCGCATCTTCGAGTACGCTTGGAAGGTAATTTGCCATTACAAGCTCTCCTCCTCCCCGCCGCTTTCGGACATTTGTTGTATAAATTTGAAGAAACTCGATGGGATTTTGGGACCCATCAATTTCTCCATGTTCACCGGTCGAAAACAAGGAGGCCAATGAATCGCTCAAGGTCAAAGTAAAACGCCCGACATCCGGTAATAACTTCTTGACGTCTTCTTTGCAGGAAAGAAGGGTTGACATCACCAGGTGGTCGTACTCGACGATACCCAAAGGATGTGTTGACCCGACTTGTAGTAGGTCTCGCCCTACGAGGAATACTCCTCGTAGTCTATCTCGCCGCAGATTTCCATGTCGGAGTGGTGAGCCATCACCTCCGGGAGCTTTGTTGATCATCGTCATCCGAGACATTTCTCGAGTAGGAGATCGTGCAACTTGTCAATACCATTTCTACGCTGTGATATGTTCGATTGATCGGTAGTCGAGGAAGTCGATGGCTACGACTACCGAATGATGTCGCAAGGGGCTTCAGGCTTTGCCATCGTACTCGAAGTTTTGTGCGATCTCTTCAACGAAGAGGTCGAGTCTGGCGCCAGTGAGCTCTCGAGTTGGGTTCTCGAGCAAGTCGTTGATGTGCCGGAGCTCCCGAGCTTCTCTCGATTGATATTGAATGCGCCTGTGCAAATTCTTCTCGAGCTTCAATCTTCTTCCTTCAATTGCCTCAAGATTTTCCATGTTAGACTCTTGAGATTGCCTTAATGAAGCGCGAGAATGTCGAGGATTTCTGGCGCTCATGAAGGCGTTGGTCGCTTCCGCCATGGTGGTGTCTCCGCCATTGCCACAAGGGGCGCAGCAGGTGACTTTTCGGGAGAGTCTCCATCTCGGCCTCTAGGAGAGTGACCTTGATCCGAGGGAAGGACGAAGACCTCCTGCTGATGATTCTCACTTGCGCCGAGGTCTCCCCGCTTGAGGAGTAGTCGAGTGACACCATCCGGCGATTTTGGAGTAATCCTCCAAGTAGGGAAGTCCGGGTTATAACTGCCTCCGTCTTGCAGTGTGACTGTGGAGAGATGGTCGAATTTGCGGGTGAAAGCATGCTTGATCCCATTGTCTCGATATCATCCGAGAGAGATGATCACCAGATGTCGGTGAAGTTCGAATTGTGGCTTCGGTGCTTGTTTCACCAAGTCGGACCGCCTCGGGGGACTTGAACACTTCGAGGAAAAACTCTCGCAGGTTGTGAGTCCACCGGTGTGGTCCCGTCAATTAACCCTTGTCCTTTGAGAGGGTAGATTCTCTCTCTGACGCATCGCTGGGGGATAAGGATCCTCCTCAACTCCATCTGGTATTGTCTCCCGGATCGTGGGAAGATCACCAGAGGCAGAAGCACCACCGGATGAGTCATTACTTGGCTCATAATCAAACCGCATCCATGTCGACGTCACAGACCGCTAAGTCGAACCAGCTTCTCCTCGCTCCATTCTCCGCCATGAGCGCATGAGATTTGGAAAACAGAGAATATGTTGACAAGAGATTACCGAAGATCCCACGGTCGGCGCCTAACCGCTTGTTTTAGAACCGAACTTACGAAAGATTGTTTGATTCGGGGTCTCCTAGAATAGAATCACACAGAGAGATTGACACGGAATTTTTATATGTGTTCTGCCTTCTCCGAGAGAATAACAACCCTACTCTTGTGTGTGTATGGTATTGAGTGTATATCGAACAATCAGGGAAAACTAAGACTATTACAGATAGTGCTTATGTTTCGATCACCGATCCTCCCCTTCCTTTCTCTCGATTGCCGCTTTTATAGTACGTGAAGGAGTGGCAAGCTATCTGTAAAGAGGCGCCTCATCACCTCCCGAATTCGGGCGACGCTGGTAGTAATCACCGTGTATTAATTCCTCCACGCCGCCAATGACTATATACCGTAGATAATGGGGTATTACGTGCCATTACTCGCAGTAATAACAACGATGATGACTGCTTGAATCCTTTAATCAATAAGACCCACTTGTCTCAGAGGTTTATTTGATCATAAGGTGGTCGAGCTGACCTAGTCGAGAAGAACTTACGATTATGGGATAGTCGTAACAAGACTTACGACTATGGGATAGTCGCACTATAACTTACGATTATGGGGGTGGTCGAGATGAACTTACGACCACCCATTAGACTCTTCCCTCATAATATTAAGGAGTATACTCGTGGTCCACATGACGCCATATTTACCTATAATAAGAATTATAGATAAAAGATAAAATGAGGATTATTATATCCTCGCCACTTCTACTTCAAATCTGATTTTGAAATGGCACTTGAAAAAATTAGTATGTGTAGGTTGTAAATTGTTGCGCTCTTTTGCAAAACTAAGCCAATATGAGCCATCCTTGGAACAACCTCTAGCATAACTAATTTTTATTTGTGTAAGACTTATAGTACCTTTGTACTCAACCCGTTGCTACAATTTCAAAGTAGGAAGTGTATGAGCCTGTTGAGCTTGTTAGCGCCGATTTTGGCGACGCTAATGAGTAATGCTATCATTTAACTCCCAATCGGTTGTCGATGGGTTATGGGGCATACCATGCTGATATTTTGGTTTATTTACTTGCTTCCGCTGCTACTTAATACTCTTATTTGAATTTGGCCACCGGCCATTTGTAATAGATGTAAACTTTAACTATTACGTTGTATGTCTTTTGAACTATCTATGTATGTTGTTGTATGGATGTGATCAACGTTGTATGAGAGTATGAGCATATTGGTCGCTGATCTTGGGAGCCAATATGATTGCATACTGCTGTTCGTGGCTTCCTATTTAACTCACTAAGTGTAGTGCTTGACTTAGTTGGAGAACCGACAATCATGTAGTGCTCGCAGTGAGCAAATAGCGCATGATCGTCGGGGCTCTAGTTTTCGCTAAGCCTTTTGCTTAGATAGAGTTAAGTTGGAATCCATTTACTTGAGGCCTTAGAGTTATGTCCTTAAGACCATGCTTAGTCTCGGTCTTACGGGGATAACCCGGGGGTCCTCACAGCAGCCATGTAATAGAAAGTGTGATCCTTTTTTATTACCAAACCAACCATGTACTACCGAACCAACCATGTACTAAGGTCACCAAACAGAAAGCCACTTGGTCCCATGACCGACTAGAAAAAAAAAACCGGTCCAAGGCCTGCTATGCATAGGGGCGGATACCCTTAAGTAGCAGCCGCCGCTTCATGTAAAGGGACAGACCAGATATTTTGAGATGAATAGATTGCTTTTTGCTTGAGAGTTCTTCCATGGTGAACAATTCATCATGAGGGGAAATTGATAATTCATCTAAATCAAGATCGTTCAACCTTTCCGCTAGGAATTGGGAGCACGATAGGGCTTCGCTTGGTGGTCGTGAAGTCCGGCACATGTGTTCTTGCGAATTAAAGAGTGTTCGTTCTTGCATTGGCAACGGAGGATCACTACGATTCGAGAAGCTACACGTGAGTATCTTGATCCTACGTCGAGAAGATCGGGTGACCCCGTATCACTACCCGTATCCCTTCAGTGGTATCAAAGCCATCCTGCGTAGTTTTTGATCTGGATTGGTCGCATATACTTGATATGTGGTAGTAGTAGATTGGATCTATTACTGGTCGGGTCTGGTAACCTAGATCGGTTTATATGGATGGAACGATCTGGGCACTGGTCGATGAAGATCGATCGGTTTTTGGTGGTAATAGATGAGTATACGAGGAGGTATAAGTTAAGAGCACCAAATGATTTACTTGACTTGTTTTCGACTACCTTGCACGATACTCCTACCGGTCGGAATTCCGCCATCGGAGTATGCCGCAATGTGTAGTCGTATCAAGGCAGTAATCAAATTGGTTCAGAATAGGGTTAATATGATTAATTCGATGATTTTCAAGGCTCGGAAACGTGACTATGATTAATCCAATGACTAATCGTACCGCACATTATAGGTAGTATGTGGTCATGTCGCCCGATAGAATTGGATTCTATGCGTAACTTGTTTTTGCAGGGATTGATGTGAATAGTATGGCCCATTGTGTATGTGATGCATGTATGGATTTTCATGACTTGCGTGTCATGTTGTGAGATAGCCATCGAGCTACATATTATTGTATAACGGTCTGCGTACCGACATGTGAAGCTTGATAATATCCTATGTAATTCATTACTAGCTCTTAGGAGTAATTGCTTAGTAGATGAATGCGGTCGGAGACTTCAAGCATGGTGGTCGGAGGATAGGAAGCATGCTGATGGAGATCGTCATGTTAAGGGCTATACTACTTCACAGTTTAATATGATTATCTGTGAATGTTTGTGTTTATTTTTGTTATGTTATTTAGTCATGTTTTCATTAGATGCTTTTAACATGATGAAAGTAAAATTCCTTCACATAATGTTAAGTTAAATTGATGCCCTTCCAATAAGCTGCACCATCAAAAGTCTTGTATTTTAATGGTAGGTCTTGCTAAAGCAGAATGCCATTAACTTTCCTTGACTAGATGGGTTTGTGTCGGACACTTACACGCATTATATTGGTTTAACTTGACAAGGTCATCATAACGGTTATGGACCTTGGGGCATATGGTTGGGTGCTGAAGCATAGAGATGCTGCTCAACAACAAGAGTCATGTAGAGATATGATTAGCAAAGGGTTGCTTACCAAATTCACTAATCTTCTAGCAGTGATGCCAAAGCTCACTAGTAGATTGTCTGATTGTGGATCTTGTATCACTAAATGTCATAAGAGGGATATGGTATTTAGTGGGAGTATCTTTATTAATTTGTTTAATAAAAGTTAATTTTCTTGAACATATATCTTAGTTTTACATATTTTATGTTGTAGATCATGGCACCAATTGCTGTACCAACATCCAGTTTTGCTTTACGTTCGATACTTGATAAGAAAAAACTGAATGGAACAAATTTTGTGGATTGGTCCCGCAACCTAAGAATTGTTCTTAGGCAAGATAAAAGGAACATGTTCTAGAGGAACCAATTCCAGATGTGCTCACGATAATGTCGTTGTTACTTTAAAACCGCCTATAAAAAGGCATATAATGAGTCCCTTGATGTTAGCCGTCTCATGCTTGTCATGCGATGAACTCGCACCTTCGTAATAGCTTGAGAACATTGAGGCTCACGATATGATCGTGGCGCTCAAAGGCATGTTTGAGACACAAGCAAGAACCGAGAGATATGAGATCTTAAAGAACTTGTTTGGGTGTAAGCTTGCTGAGGGTAGTCCCGTGAGCCCACATGTGATCAAGATGGTTGGTTACACGTAGAGCTTGGAAAAACTTGTTTTTACACTTAGTCAAGAGTTGGTTACAGATTTGATTCTTGCTTCGCTTCTTGCAAGCTATGGTCAGTTCATTCTGAACTTCCATGGCTTAGACAAGAATCTCACTGAACGGCATATGATGCTTAAGACTGCAGAGGATAGCATTAAGAAAAGCAATAATCATGTGATGATGGTGCAAAAGAGTACAAGCTTCAAGAAGAAGGCTAGGACTTGGGTCAAAGGAAAGGGCAAGAAAGTTTCGGATGGGATCCAAACTAACAAGCCTAAGCCCAAGACTAAGTCTGGCCCGACTCAAGAGAATGAATGCTTTTACTACAAGGAACCAGGACATTGAAAAAGGAACTGCAAGAAATACCTGGCTGATTTGAAAAAGAATGGTGGGACTAAACCTTCCACTTCAGGTATTAATGTTATAGATGTTTTTCTTGCTAATTCTTCTGTTAACTCATGGGTATTTGATACCAGGCTTAACTCCCTTGCTCCCTATTTCTCTGAAAAGAGCTAATGCGTCATCTACCCTTCCATTCTTACAGTAACCATCAATCATCTTACTAGCTAAGCAATATCCATCTATTAGTGTATTATATGTGATGACATTAGGCTTCACACCTATATGTACCATCAAGTCAATGTGATTTTGGGATTCTATAACCCTTCTATCGAACCTGGGAACGAAGGATCCCGAATTCCCTATGTTCATACACTAGTCCAGGATTTCTAATGTTCATAGTCGTACAAAAGCGACATCACAATCATATAACGCATTTATTTAATAATAAATATAGTTTAATACAAAATGGGGCCTAAAGCCAAATAGAAATAACACAGTAGAAAGCAAATAGATAGTAGACCACACGATGCGCCACAGGCAATCATCTGGGGCGTAGGCCTTAAGCGTCTGGTCCTCACCGTCCTAATAGAAGTCTTCTCCTGAATAAAGATTATTCAGCAAGAGTGAGCAGAACTACCGTACTCGCAAGTTACACCCAATAAAGAAGTATGATGCAAGCATAAGTAAACAAATGAGGCCGGCAGGGCTTATTTTGCATAAAGCAGCATTTTTAGTTTAAATATTCATACTAAGTTCCAAGGCAATTTTTATTCTATATCTAAAATTAGATTTTAAATTGGCAATTTTACAGTGGATAACCTCCATGAATGAAAGGTGAAGGATAGCCTCCTGTCACATGACTAACCGCCCAATTTTTCCACAAGGATTAACCATCCTCAAATCATTCGTTAAAATCATTTTAAAACCAAAAACAAAATCTAACTTAGAATGGCTTTGCTCAGCATGTCCATGACCGTGGACACGGCTATTCGAATAGTTTTACACTCTGTAGAGGGTGTACAGCTTTACCCACATGAGATAATTTGCTTTTAATGTCGGCCAATACATGCTTCCGAAGGTGTGCCACTAAGCAATTATTATGAGGCCTTTACAATGCACTACCTTAATGTATTTATGCCCGCTAAGGTTTCACTTCTATTGGACTAACCATCCTCTGGAAGCCTCCTCTTGCGCTAAGTGGGATTACATGTCTAACCGACACCCACACAACAACATGGCACAAATAACACTAAGCTCTTACAAATTTTTAAGCCAAATCTATCCCATTGCAGACATGTGGTGGTACAGTAAGGCATAGCAAAATACGCTCAAAGACCGGTCCTTAACTGACTTGGGCAACTTCCAAAATTAAACCCTGGGCCTCAACCCTACCCAGATTGAGCCCGTGCATAAACCTACACCCACGAACCATCCATTTCACCCAAGTCCAAACCATTTTAGTTTATTTTTCAAGTAAAATCATTTTATAAGGTTTCTATGGTAAAACAATACCATAGACTCAAATTAAAACAAGTTTGAACAATTTGGCTAAAACTTCCCAAATACAAAATTCTGATCTAAGCATTGACTAAGCCATTGATTTTCAAATTTATTTTAACTAGGGTGACAATGTAATGATAATTCAACAATCAAGATTGGCCATACAAATGAATTGGATTAACTATGAATTTAAACAGGGATTAAAATACTTGAATAAAGTTATGCATGCAATAACAATTTTAAAAATAGAATTAAATAAATTTAAAATACTGGGATCAACATGATCAAAGTATAACTTGCCTTGCTCGAAGTCTTGGTACTCTAAATCCTCTGAATGATCAAGCTCTCCGGAGTCGTCGAAATCTATACGCAAAAATATGATAAATTCAAATGAAACTCAAATAAATTCAAAAAGACAAATCAAACTAACTCCAAATCAAATAATTTTAGTTTAGATAGCTATATCTTGAATTTATATAAATTTAAAAATTTGAATCACCTAAATCGGAGTTCGTATGAAGAAATACGAGCTCCTAGAAGTTTTAAATCCTAAAGAAACCCTAATTTGGATTTAAACGAATTTACCAAATTATTTTTCTTAAGGAAAATCTGATTATTGCGCGTGATGACGTCAGCCCTCAGGAATTTAATTTTCCCGACCGAATTAATTTTTAAAAGGAAAAACTATGAGTCATTGACATGTGGGCCCGTGGTCAATAGAATAGGCCCACGGTCCGGTCAACGCCCACGGTGAACCCGGCTCATAGCACAGTGAATGGGTGTGTGTGTGTGGGGGGGGGGTACTGTGCATGAGATGACGTGGTGCCACGTGGGATTGGACGCTGGTGTGGCGGTGACATGGCACCTACGTGGCCGTGCCACGTAAGCTCCGGTGAGCGGCGGCGCTAGGGCTCGGGCTCACCGACGCTCTGCGCCACGACGAGTTGATTGGAGGTGCGCAAATGAATGGGGAGACCACACTGAGCATGCTGGTATACCTTGCGATGGAGGGGCGCTAAAGAATCGCCAGCGACCATGGGTTTAGCGGCGGCGGTGCGGGGTTGTCGACGAAGAGGGTGCTCTAGGGGTTCTCCGGCGATGTGGGTGAGCACACCGAGTTCGCGTGACGCCACGGTTGTGGTGTAGAAGATGTATGAGCGGCTCAAGGCGAATCAAGATTGAAGCAAACTTGGCTGGCGGTGAAGAAGCTTGGAATTGGGGCTCTACAGGGAAGGGGGAGCTGCGAGGGTGGTGGCATTGGGATGCGGTGACCAAGGCACACCCAGGGCTCCTTTATATAGGGCGCGGGCGTGGCCGAGGCGGCGTGGAGAGCACGAATGCCGTGCGAGTTCATCGACGGAAATAAAGGGATTCGGGGCCGAAGATGGAAGGGAGATGGTCGTGTCAGGGACGGATTGACGCGGTGGTTTTAATGTGCACGAAATCAAAGGAGATGCGGCCGGATTTGATCGGTTTTGGAAGGTTCTTGAAGTGCGGCAATGGCTGATGCGCGGGCGAGAAAGGAAAGAGCAGTGGGGAAGAAAGGAAGGTGGAAGAAACACTGTAGCGGGCGGTCCCACTTATTGGCGATGGTGGGAATAGGAAAGTAACTGGTGCTTTGGAGCCGTTAGATTTAGATCTGACGGTCAAAACCGAATGGGACGTTCGGTCGTCCGAACGCTTCACTGAGATCCAACCGTTGAATTTTGATCCAACGGCCGATGTCGGTTGAAGGGGAAAACGCGCAGGAGGAGAGGGCCAAGTGGGCCACGTGCACGTGGAGGAAAGGGCTGGGTTGAGGGACTTTCGGCCTAAGCACTGCTCGCGATTTTCTTTTGATTTAGCATTTTAAAATAATTCTGTTAATTCAAAAGGGCTTTAGAAAATAGTAAATAAAATCCAAAAATTATGAGAAAATTCACAGAAATTCTCAAGGACGTTTTGGAATTAAATAAAATATTTCCAACTATTATTTAGTAATAGATTTTGCAATTAAATTGTTTTAGTTTTAAAATAATTAAGGAAAAGCTTTTAAAAAATTTCAGAAAATCCACAAAAATAATTAAATTTTAATTTTCAACTGAAATTTGAATTTTGGGCTGTTACAAATCTACCCCCCTTAAAGGGAATCTCGACCCCGATATTCAGACTTGGTTAGCAAAAAGGTGGGGATACTCGGCCTTCAAATCTTCTTCTCGCTCCCAGGTGGCTTCTTCTTCGGAATGATTACTCCACTAGACCTTGCATGAGCGGATGACTTTGCTTCTGGTGATTCGTTCTGCCACATCGAGAATCTTAATTGGCTGCTCCAGATAGGTAAGATCTTCCTGAAGGTCAATGCTCTCAAGCGGTGTTTCTTCGGTTGGCACTCGGAGACATTTCTTTAACTGGGAGACATGAAAGACGTCGTGCACTATAGATAGAGATGTTGGTAGCTCCAACTGGTAAGCAACTTCACCTCTTCTTGCCAAAATCTTGTAGGGTCCAACAAATCTGGGTGCGAGTTTTCCTTTTCTCCGGATCTTCTTACTCTAAGTGGGGTAACTCTGAGATAGAAAAAATCTCCTATCTCAAAGGACAAATCCCTCCGACGGTTATTGGCATAACTCTTCTGTCGGGACTGAGCCACTTTCAAGCGTTCTTTTATTGCCTTTACCTTACTTTCAGCTTCTTTGATCAATTTCGGTCCAAAGAACTGATGCTCTCCTACTTGATCCCAAAGGAGAGGAGTTCTACACTTTCTACCATACAAGGCTTCAAACGGTGACATCTGTAGACTGGCTTGGTAGCTGCTGTTGTACGAGAATTCTGCATAGGGTAGATTCTTGTCCCAACTTCTCCCGTAATCTATTGCACAGGCTCGAAGCATGTCTTCTAGAATTTGATTGACACGGTTCTGTCTGGCCATCGGTTTGAGGATGATACGCTGTACTGAAGTTGAGTCTAGTTCCCAAAGCTTCGTGTAGGCTCTTCTAAAATCTTGATGTAAACTATGAACCCCTGTCGGATACGATCTTCTTGGTTGCTCCATGTAGACATACAATCCTGGCCATATATAGTTCTGCTAACTTACTGCTCTGGTAGGTGGTCTTGACTGGAATAAAGTGAGCCACTTTAGTCAACTGGTCAATTATCACCCAGATGGAATCACATCCTGATTGTGTCCTAGGAAGCCCGGCGATGAAATCCATACCAACCTCCTCCCATTTCCATTCGGAAATTGGTAATGGTTGCAACAGACCAGCGGGTCTTTGATGTTTTGCCTTAACTCTTTGGCATACATTGCAACGTGCCACAAACTCAGCGATTTCTCGCTTCATGCTGACACACCAATTTTTTTTAAATCCTGGTACATCTTGGTACTCCCGGGATGGATAGAATAAGGCGACTCGTGAGCTTCCTTCAGTATCAACTGTTTTATTTCCTGATGATTAGGTACACATGCAGTTTCTGAACCACACTGTACCTTGTTCATCCTCAGAGAATCCTGGGGCTTTGCCTCTTCTCATGTTCTTCTTGATCTCTTTGATGTCTTCATCTTCTATTTGCTTTTCTCTGATCTGACTCTGGATGGTTGGTTGAACTTCCAAAGTGTTTACACAGCCCTAGCTGATGATCTCCAAGTTTAGGTGCTTCAATTCTTCATATAATTCTGGCTACTTCTTCTAAACCATCATGGTGTTGCAATATGCCTTTCTGCTACTACATTTGCTTTGCCCGGATGGTAATGGATTCCAAGGTCGTAATCCTTTATCAGCTCCAACCATCTTCTTTGTTGAAGATTTAGCTCTGTCTGGGTAAAGATGTACTTCAGACTCTTATGATCCATGAAAATCTCACAGCGGTTACCGATGAGATAATGCTGCCAGATTTTTAGAGCGTGCACAATTACTGCTAACTCTAGATCATGAGTCGGATCATTTCCTTCGTGTGGCCTCAACTGCCTGGATGCATAGGCCACGACTTTGCCTTCCTACATCAGCACACATCCAAGTCCTTGACGGGATGCATCGCAGAAAATCTCAAAATCCTTATGGATGTCTGATAAGACTAGCACAGGTGCATAAACTAGTCTCTTCTTTAGCTCTTGAAAACTCTTTTCGCAGGCATCTGTCCATTCAAACTTCTTCTCCTTCTTAAGAAGCTGAGTCATGGGTCTTGTAGTCTTTTTTTTTGAAAAGGGAAAAACATCCCAGCTTTTATAAAGCATATAGCAGAACAGTACAGAGACTAAGAAACTGGGGATACCACCACGCCATGTGTTCAGTAAAAAAAAACGACAACACAAATGAAAGTACAAAGAGCAACCAAACTGGACAAACTAAGATTACATCAGCAGGATTGCTCAAACTTCAAAACGCTGCCATCACAAACAAGTATCCGGAGCCAAACCAAAATGGACAAACTATAGGATTACACCATCAGTTTTATTCAAGCTACAGAAGTCTATAGACCACTCTTCGACAGCCTGCATGAAGTTGTCCAATTTAATGCGTTCATCCCTGGTGAGAAGGATTCGCCAACGCTGCAAACAAGATAGAAACTTGTAAATCATATCCATAGGTTAACGAGGATACATCACCTCAAGCTACTGCTTCTCGACATTCCAAAGAGTCCACGCGAGGCTACAAACCGAATGTAATAACATTGTAATCAAGAGCCTCTCCTATCTAACCAATTCAATTGGAAATCATCAATGGAAACTGGAACTCGCTCCCAACAAAGGGTCTCTTTGATGCAAAGCCAGAAAAACCTGGACAGCACACAATAAAAAAGGATATGGTCAATGCTTTCAATGTGGCCACAAAGATTATAGTTCAAATTCCCTTTCCACCCCCTCTTGTGAAGTTGATCTAAAGTTTGAACTTTGTTATGATAACATTGCCACACAAAATTTTAGCTTTTAGAGGAATTTTACATTTCCAAAGCTTTTGCATCTTTCTACAGACAACACCCCCAAAGAGAATCTGTCTATATAAAGATTTAACTAAGAACAACCCAGATTTTTCAAAACACCAAACAACACTATCATTACTGTTGTTAAAATCAACATCTTCTAAGATATCTTTCAAATCGCCTAATCGAAGTTGCTTCCTTTGTCCCAAGACATCTCTTAAAAGGGATGTGCCAAGTACCATCAACCAAACCTTCGGCTAAACTCATATCAGGGAAGTGACAAACATTATAAAGGCTACCAAAAGTAATCTTGAGAGGCCACCGTCCAAATATCACCCCAAAAGAGATATTTTGACCACTCCCAATCTTGTATTTAACTCCCCTATCAAAGAAGGATTTAGCTTTACCTAGTCGCTTCTTAATCAGGAATCTCTGTGAAAGTCAGCATCTCTAAAAGTGCTTCTTGGGAAGTATTTTGCTTTAAGTATTCTGAGCCAAAGATCATCCTCTGAATGATTAATACGCCAAAACCATTTAGAAATCAAGCAGTCATTCATAACCCTTGTATTAATCACCCCTAACCCTCCAAAGTCTTTAGGCCTGCACACATCATCCCATTTCATCATATGATATTTAAACTTACCATTTGCACCCCCAGAAGAATCTAGACCTGATGGTGTCCATTTGTTTGTGAGCTTCCTCATTCAATCTGTAGAACCCCATGGTGTAGGTGGGGAGACTACCCAAGCTACTGTTAACCAAGATTAGCCTGCCCCCAGAGGATAAGAAATTGTTTTTCCAGTTATCAAGCTTCTTAGTTAGTTTGTGGATCACATTATCTGCAGCCCTCACCCCAATGTCTGTCTCCAATTAAGATTCCCAGATATGTCATAGGTAAAGAGGCCAACTTGCAATCAAAAATCTTTGCAACTCTAATAGCCTCCTCAGTAGATCCCCCTAGCACAATCACTTCACTTTTGTGATAGTTTATCCTCAAGCCAGACATCCATTCAAAACAGTAGAGAAGGAATTTCAAATTCAGAAAATAGGTTTCATCATAATCCAACATCAACATCAGATCATCTCATGATAATCGTAGTATTGGAACCCCATCCTGAACCAAATGATGTATAACCCCTTTAATCAGATTATTGTCTTGAGCTTTTTTGATGATTTCTACTAATGCATCTGCGGCCAAATTAAAAAGGAGGGGAGATAAAGGGTCTCCTTGTCTCAAACCCCTATAAGTCTGGAAATAAGGACCAACCTCTCCATTGATGTTTATGCTAACCTTTCCCCCTCTCACAGTCCCCATGACCTGATCAATCCAGATTTTGGAGAAGCCTTTCCTACTCATGACTTCCTCCTAAAAACTCCACTGCACCTTATCATAAGCCTTTTCGAAATCTAGCTTTAGAATCACCCCTTTGCTCTTGTTACATCTGATCTCATGAGTAATTTCATGTAAAGCTACCACCCATCCAAAATGAACCTCCCTTTGATAAAAGCAAATTGACAATCATTAACTATCTTATCAGCAATCTTACCCAATCTGTTGGCAAGGAGCTTAGTCAGAATCTTGAAGCTGACATTCAAGAGACAAATGGGTCTGAAATGCTTGATATTGTTTGCCTCTATAATCTTAGGAAGTAAAGTAATCACCCCATAGTTAAGCCTTTTCATATCCAAATTACCTTTAGAGAAATCTTTAACCATATCTAAGAACTGCTGTTTTATCAAACCCCGAAATTCTTTTGAAGAAAAAAGTGGGGAAGCCATCGGGACTGAATTGAATTGGGTGGCGATTTTAATAACTTGCCAAATCTCCTTCTCAGTAAAGTCTTGAGTCAACATAAAATTATCATCATCAGAGACTCTCAGCCTTCTACTCCACATCTCATTACTCAAAACCACTTTCTAACATTCACCATGACCAAAAAGATTTTTGTAAAAATCATAAATGTGTTTTCTGATTTCTTCATTATTGTTAAAGAAAACTCCATCATGCTCAAGGTTAAAAATAAAATTCTTCCTTCGCCTACCATTAGCACAATTATGGAAATAACCAGTGTTTGCATCCCCCTTAGTGATCCAATCTAAACCACTACACTGGTGCCAATGATTTTCTTCCATTACATAAGTATTCTCTAATTCAGATTCAATAGAGTATCTCTGAGACCAATCAGTAGAAGTTAACCCTTGTAACTCTTATAAGGAATCCAAATTTTTGAGCTGATCAAGAAGAGCATTTTTCTTTTTCTTATACTCACCATTCAAATTCACACCCCAACCTCTCAGGAAACTTCTCAACAAAGCAATACAGCTATTCCATTTGTCAAGAGAGTAAACCTTATCATTAGCTCTTCTGTCAAACTCCAACCATTTTTGTTGTAAAACACCCCTAAAGTTTTCCTGACAAATCCATTTTTTCTCAAGATAAAATCTTTTAGTCTTGACCATCTCATCTTCTCCAGAATTTAAAAGAATGGGACAGTGATCAGACCCCACCCTCATTAAACCTTGAACATGGAACAAAGGAAACTAAATCTCCCAAGCAGTTGAAACCAAGATTCTGTCAAGGTTTACCAGAATGGGACACTGTTGTTTATTAGTCCAAGTATACTTAGCACCCCCTTTTTTGTTGGAAATATGCCCTAGAGGCAATCATAGAGATGATTATATTTCATTATGTTCACAATATTTGATAATATATTATCTTGTTCCTTGAATGAATCATCAGTCATGAAGATTAACGAGTATGTGACTTGTTGGTGAAGCTCTTTTTAACTTATGATGATGTCGTTCTAAAAGTATCCCTGGTCGAAAGTCACTGGTCGGAACACTAGTGACTCTACGACCAAAGACATGTATTGATTGATGACCATGTTTCACGGTCATGGATATAGGGATATCAAATCCATAATGTGGACACGTGTTAGAGAACATGGTGTTGGATAAGACCCACCTTGAGACACTATTGAGATTGTTATGATTCTATGTGTCGTTAGTTGGTCTCAAGCAATGATGATGTATAATCCTTAGACCGAGATCAAGATGGTTTCCTACATGTGTAATAGCACTCTTAGGGGTTGCCAAAAGCTACCAGAATCGGGTAGTTATAAAGGTAGCTTCGGGCATGCTATGAAACATGCCGAGGATGTGACTGGTTGGATATGGGATTTGCCCTCCTAACATAACAGATAGATATCTCTGGGCCCCTCAAGTGGTCGGATAAAGAAAATGCATGGCTATGCCCATCGTGGTCAAGAGTTCGACCACATAAGGTTATCCGATACTCGATCGAGAAAGTATTGAATAGTCCATGGATGACACAACATCTCACCGAGTTCAACCAGATATCGTGAGGCAAAGGGAGAATACATGAGTAGGTAAGCTTAGTTCGCCGCCTGGATCGGTCGTATGGAGATACAAGCAAGTCGAGATCGGTCGAACGTAATCACAGAGTGGTCGAAACCAAGTCGTAAGGAGTTACGAGTTGGTCGTGATCAAATACGATCTGGTCGTATAGCGATAGGACCTGGTCGTAAGTGATGAGGACCTAGTCGTAGATCATATTGCATTAAGGTTTGTCCGATATAATTTGTGTGTATTCGGGAATCGTTATGTCCTGCTAGGAACCGCTACGACTCGTGGCCAGAAAGGGTTTCCGAGTCACAACCGAACTACACATGAACCTAACGGGTCACAAACTTAACGGGTTGGAACAAACCAGTACGAATACGATTCGTAAAGCGTGTTTGGATAGGATCCGTCACGGGCCTATAAAGGAGATGCATGAGGTTGTTGGGAAAAGTAGAGTTGACGCGAGTTGCCCTACTGAAACCCTAGCCGCCATCTTCTTGAGAGCCTTGCCCTGCAATTTGGTGCTAGCACACCGGCGTACGGTTGTTCCTTCCCTGGACGTGTGGATACCATAGAGGCGCTTCTACGTTGTTGCGCTTAAGGACGATCCGCGATCTTCGCAAGGAACTGCAGAGGTGCTGGAGGAGACGATCAACTCACGAGGACACCGGACGATCGACTACGACCATCGTGATCAACGCGGCCGGACGCCGGACGATCGACTACGACATCAAGACATCGACGCTCTTCGCCGCACTGTGCCGCCCGATGCTTCTTCCGCCGCTTCGCAAGGCCTAGTGGTAACGATCCGTGATCATCTTCTTGCTTGGCTTCCTGGTTTACGTGGTAGAAATTTTGATTTGTCGCTATCGTAGCCTACCCGTATCCCTACACTTTTTTGATCTCAAGGAGATTATTATCAGAAATAAAGTCATTGAAGGATCTCATGAGATTATAGTTCAAATTACTGGAGTTTTTGTCCCCTGCTTCTCTGATCATATTAAAGTCACCACCCATAACCACAGGAAGGTCAGATTTTTTGCACTTGATGTCCATCTCAATCAAAAAATTCTGTGACAAGTCATGGTGAGCAGGACCATAAACCACAATCAGCTCCCATCTGAAGTTATTGATCCTGTTATGAATCCCCATGCTAACAAAAAAAAGATCAGAGTCACAACTTTCCACTTCTAGCAATTCTTCTTTCACCCCCAATAAGACACCACCCGAGTGCCCTTCAGAAGAAGTCCAATGCCATCTAAAAGGTAAATTACCCACCAGATTTCTAAGATCTCTCTCACTGAAACTCTTTTTGATAGTTTCTTGCACCCAATAGCATCCAAATTTTCTTGTATAACAAGTTCTTTAAGTTGCCTTCTTCTAGCAGCCAACCCTAAACCTATAATATTCCAAAAAAGATACTTCATTATATAAAACCATGTCGGCCAACACCCCTCCTTTTAGGATCAACCATCGATTTCAGAGGTAAAGTAACATCTGAAACACCCCTTAAATCAATTTCAGATTTACTTTTGTCCTCTCCACCCACAGAAGGTTTACTTGCACAGTCTTGCATCTCCTGATCTCATTTATTCTTTTTATCAATCTCAGTTTTGGCTACAGCAGCTCTTACTAGTTCTTGAGCCTGCATGGCTGAGATAACTTCTTTGGCATTTTGAGTATTATTTCCCAAAATAATACCACAAGAAGTAGCAACATTCTCTAAATAATCAAAAGATGCAGAATTAAGAACATTAAAAGAATTTTCAGGTTTACCTTGATGCTCCAAATTCTGGATAGATTTCAGATTAGATGCCTTTTTCTCCATAGCGATCCCCTGATCTTGAATCCTAGAACTTTTGCGAATGGCTTGTTGGGGTTCCAAAATTTTATGTTTTCTGCCTTTCTTTTTTGGAGACACCCACTTTCCTCAGATCCCTTTGACAAGATCGATCCCTTGGATCTAAGTCACTCCTCAAAAGAAGAATATCATTCCCCTCTTCTATCTGATCAACCATCTTTTTATCTGAGTCCACCAAATGATCTGATATCAAACATCTCTTACTTTATTGTTGTCTTGAGAATGAACAGGAAGCTTAGCAGACCCTGAAGATGTAACATTTTTCGCTTTTCTGTTGTCGCTCAGAACATGGCCATAAAGAAGCAGCTAACATAGCAGGCCCACCTTCAGTGTGCACCACTATATCATCTTGATAAGAATGCTTAGTAAAAGGACCAGTAACAGAGGTCTCTTGAGGATTATTTGGACCAAGTGTCTCTAGAGTGGCACTTTCTTCTTCCTGCCTCTTCAGGTCTTCTTCACTCCTATTTTCAATAGGAGACCGATATGCCAGAGGAACAATTTGAAGGACCTCAGTGAATTCATCCTCAGGGATATGTCCCACAGTATCAGCCACATTTTCTCCTCCTCTGATCTCATTGGTAATATCTGCATTCAAAACATCTTCCTCTTGTTTTTTTGGGTGGAATAACACCAGGTCAGAACACATCTCTCCTTTCTCAGATGTGAAATCTTTATTCTGTTTACCTTTATGTTTATTATTCCTATCTCCACTTTTCTGATCAGAGGCTTGTTGTTTATCTCCACCAAACTTTTCAACCAGCTTTTCCCATTCCGTTTTACGATTGCTTTCACTGGATTCTGCTTCATCATCCTCATCATCATCATATCTTTTGTGGCATGTATTTTATGGAAATGATCATATACAGGGCCTTTTTTTCTTTCCTGTCACACCCCCTCCCGCTTCAATTTTAATTTCGTACCCCACAGAGTTAATGAAAATTTCAACATAGCAATTAATGCTAGAAGGATCTCTGTTAAGAACTTTAACTCTAACAGGGTCCACCCTCATCAAGCTTATCTCATCAACCTCGATGGGTTCACCAACCGTTTGAGCAATTCCTTTCACAATATCCACTGTTTTAGCAAGAATTGGTATTCCAGAAACTTTAATCCAAGCTGTGGTAAGGGCAGAAGTAGCTGTAGGATGCAAAGAAGATTTAGCAATCTTAGCTTTGATAGAATAAAGATCCAATTCTACCCCTCTGGCTTTAGACCAAGTCTCCAGCATTTCCTTAGAAGGGAATACCACAACATATTCCTTCTCTGAAAGCTTCCGGACTTTTCAATCCCAATCAGATTTGATTAAGTGTTTCAGTTCAACCTCAATTTTAGTCACAGAAGCTATCCCCTCCTTAATACTCAAGACTCCAGAAGCAGCTAGTTGTTCTGATAATTGTAAGCCCTCAACTTGCATACTGTAGAAACCTTGGCCTGGGATGCCAAAACCACATGGCTTCAAACCCAAATTTTTCTTATCTTCAGGACAACCAAACGTCCAGTGTCCCGTCTTTTTACACCTGTAGCAAGTAGGAGGATTAGTGCAACGAGCTTGGTGATGTCCCGGTTGTAAACACCGGAAACAAGTCCCCCGATCATTTGATCGAAGCACCCCCCGTATGCGGACCAATATCACCCCAGTTTTTTTCGTGTCATCTCCTTTATCAACAGTCGAAGGTTGGTCCCATTTGAGCTGAGATTTACCCCCATCATCTCTAAAATTAACTCCTCTTCCCGCAGATCCACCCCTGGGTCTCTCTCTTTGAGGATCCTCCCAACGAGATCCCCCTTCACGATTCAAATTTTCATGACGATTCTCATTCTGCCACCCCTTTTCATGAGAGAAATTATCTCTGGAACCACCCCCATGAACATTCGGATCAAATCGAGCACGATCAAAACCCTAAAATGCAGAAGACATACCAAATCTATGCTCACCCCCATGATGGGGTTCCTGGATCCACCTTTTTTGCTCCTGCTCTCGTTGAAGTTTCATGCGCAGATCCAGTTCCCCCAACAGATTGTCCTCTTCATTCACGCATCGGTAGCGCTTACGCTTTTCTCCAACCCAATCAAGGCCCACCTCCAAATCGCCGAGGGAATCTCCCCCGACTCCGATCCATCGCCTCCCCGCTCATAGCTTCGGCGTAGGATTTGTAGAGAGGTGGTGGATCTGGAATCCACCGAGCAGATCGGGCTCCCGAACCCCACCGACGGACTTCACTCTCTCTCGCAACAAAACCTAGATCGCCCGCACAAGCGTGTTTCAGCACCCACCGCTACACCGAGGTCGGAATGGGACGAGTGGAATGTGCGAAGATATCGGCTAGGGTTATGCCATACCTGCGGGCCGGCCCAGCTTCTCCTTCCACGAGTCGAAGATCAGCTTCATTGTTACGCAACACGTGCTCGCCATGGAGATCTGGACGGAGGAGCGAAACACCAGGTAAGCTTCTTCGGGAAGCTTCAGAGGCACCCTCCTCCCGATGCGGATCGCCGTCTCCTACATCTCCTTGTCGTCGTGACGCGTGTGTACCCGGCGGAGATGAACGAAGACACGAGCCGCCAGCAAAGCTTCGTCTCGAAGCTTCTGTGAACGCCGTTACGTTCGACAGGGTCAAAGCCGTTGCCATTCGAAATTCCATGGTCTTGTAGTCTTGGAGAAACCTTTAATGAATCTGTGGTAATAACCAGCTAGACTGAGAAAACTTCTCACTTCTGTGACAGATCTGGGTTGCTTCCAATCCATTACAGCTTTGACCTTGGCGGGGTCTACTACGACTCCTCCTACTGACACGATGTGTCCAAGAAAAACCACTTGACGTAGCCAAAATTCGCTCTTGCTGAATTTGGCATAAAGCTGATGCTCTCTGAGCTTTCCCAAAATTATCCTGAGATGTTTCTCATGCTCTTCCTCATCCTTTGAGTAGATGAGAATGTCATCGATGAAAACAACCACGAACTTATCCAAGAATTCCATGAACACTTTGTTCATCATATTCATGAAATAAGTAGGGGCATTTATCAAACCGAAAGACATTACTGTAAACTCGTACAGTCCATATCTGGTCGTGAATGCAGTCTTCAGAATATCTTCTGGTCTGATCTTCAGTTGGTGATAGCCGGTTCTTAGATCAATCTTCGAGAAGACGCTTGCTCCTTTTAGTTGATCAAACAGATCATCTATCATGGGTAGAGGATACTTGTTCTTGATTGTTACTTTATTGAGGGATCTGTAATCTACACACATCCTCATACTATTGTCTTTCTTCTTGACGAATAGTACTGGTGCTCCCTAAGGCGATGAACTTGGTTGAATATATCATTTACTCTGTAATTCTTCAATTTGTTTCTTCAGTTTTGCTAATTCATTGGCCGGTATTCTATAGGGTCACTTCGAGATTGGAGCGGTCTATGGGACTAAGTCAATTAAGAACATTATGTCCCTATCCGGTGGCATGCCGGGTAGATCTTTAGGGAAAACATCTGGGTATTCTTGCACCATTGGTATGTCTTTGAGCTTTACCTCTTTCAAACTGGTCAGGATAGAACTTCCTCCAGTTGAACTCTTGGGTCTGTATTCTATTGTAATCCCTTGTTCATTGGTGAGGGTAATAGACTTATTGGCACAGTCTATTTTCCCTTGATTCTTGGCGAGCCAGTCCATTCCAAGAATCACATCTAGACCTTGAGAGTGCAAGACTATTAAGTCTACCAGAAAAGATACTCCGGATATCTCCAGGGTAAGGTTTGGGCATAGGGAACTTGTCTTCATTCTCGAGCCCAGGGAAAATATTATCATAGGGTTAACTAAAGGAGAGGTAGGTAACCCATATTTTCCCACAAACTTGTTCGAAACAAAAGAATGTGAAGCTCCAGAATCAAACAAGACCGAAGCTGGTACTGAATTAACAAGAAACGTACCAAGAACGACATCCGGTGCTGCTTGTGCTTCCTCTGCTGTGACGTTATTCACATGTCCCTTCTTGTACTGGACCGTCGGCTTCGATGCGCCGCCGGTGGCTGGAACTCCTGAGGTTGGCTGGGCTGGAGTCACGGCCTGCTACTTATTCGGGCATTTGTTGGCGTAGTGCCCTGTCTCGTTGTAGTGGAAGCAGGTTACTCCAGCTGCTGAGGAAGTCGAGTTCTTCTGCTGGTATTGGCCTCCTGATGAACTACCGCGGAAGCCGAAAATGTTGGGGCGTTGTGCTTGAGCTGGGGCTCTGGATGTAGAGGACTGGAACCTTCCACGCTGAGATGGCTATGGCTGAGCAAGGCGAGGCTTCAGAAGACCTCTGGAATTGAACTTCTGAGCGGCCATCCTCCGCTTGAGGTTCTCCATCTCTTGATGTTTGCCCTCCTGGCGAATAGCTTTGTTCACTAACTGTTGAAAGTCAGTGAAGTCTTGAGAAATCAGACAAACTGAAAGTTCATCATTCAGCCCCTCCAAGAACCGCTCCTGCCTGTCTTCATCTCTAGCCATATCCTCTGGTGCGTAGCGAGTAAGTTGGTTAAACTTGTGTAAGTACTCGCTCACTGATGTTTTACCCTGGCGAAGCGAGCGAAACTCCTTCTTCTTTAATGTTATCATGCCAGAGGGAATATGAAATCGGCGAAAAGCGTGCACGAATTCATCCCAAGTGATAGCTTGAGCATTGGCGTGAGACATACTAAAGTTGTCCCACCACTCGGATGCGGGACCATTCAGCTGGTGAGAGGCAAACAAGACCCTCTCACGGTCAGTGCATTGAGCTATGTCCAATTTCTTTCCAATGGCCTGGAGCCAGTCATCAGCGTCCATGGGTTCTGTACTGCCGAAAAAAGTCGGTGGACGCATCCGCATGAACTCTAACATTGTTGCCCTTGGCGGAGGTGGAGGTGGGGCATGTGTCGCTGCTTGCACACTCTGTACATTGTTGAGGGCTTGTGCCAGCAAGTCGATCAGGTGGGTTTGATTGGCCATCATCTGGCGCCAATCAGGTCCTTCTGCCGGTGGAGGTGGTGGCTGCTGAACGGGATGCTCCTGGTAGTCTACATTCTTGTTGCCTTGTCCCATGATGCTGCCACTTACGGTGCAGGTAGTCACCATCTGCTTGATTCTCCAAAGACTTAGAAGAGAGAAAGAAATGAGAGCACTAAGGGGGATAAATCTAAATATCCCGGGAACCAAACAACAGCAAGCAAAGAACAAATTTTCCAAAATAATTCTTTTATTGATTTATTTTATTAATTGATTATGGCTACCACAAAGTTTATTGATAGCTCATAATTCACGTCTAATAACGAACTAAGGATAACATATAGGGGGAACTGGGGTGTAATCTGGCTCACTAGAGCTAGCCTCGCCTGCCCTGTAGCGAGCCAGTTCTTCTTCTGTGGCCTTCAGTCTTTCTTCTGTGGCCTGCAAGCTATCCTGGATAGTCTGTAGGTCATCTAAGGTGTTCCCGTAGGCATAATCCATAGCCTTAGCCAGGTCCACCTGGTGCGTCAGCTCGGGCGAATCTTCATCTCTGGCGGAGCGAAAGGTACTGTCTAGCCGGGTCGGGATATGTATCGGGTGGTAGTGGAACCCGGTGCCATGGAAGCGATAGTCATAAATGTAGCGAAGACGACGAGCTGCTTCCCTGGCTGCGTCCTGGAGTCCTTCGGAGAAGGTGTCGCGCCTTATCGGAGCATTGAAGATATGTAACTCTGTATCTGGCTACAGTTTGTAGTAGAGTAGTACCTCTACTCTCCAACGGTCTTGTCTTCCCACCTTATACTTGTATCCTTGGTACGTTAGTCTCTTCTGGAAATCCAAGTGCTGAATCATCTACCAGAGAACTTTAGCCCTCTTTCCAGCGAAAACACCGTGGGAAATGACATCTGGTGTTTCAGCCATCTACAGTTTTGATAGAGATAAGTTAGTAACCACTTTTACAGAGAAGGGTTGAGAAAGGACTCTAGAAAGACTCAAAATAGTTTTAGTTTTCAAAAATAAGTCCTTAAGGTGATTCTAAGACCACGACCTGCAGTCGATATGGCTCTGATACCACTTTTGTCGAACCTAGGAACGAAGGATCCCGAATTCCCTGTGTTCATACTGTAACACCCCAGCCCATACTAAGCCTGTAATGCTACTAAACTAGCACCATAACCAACAAAAAAACTAAGACATCTCTGTAAAATCCGGCAGAACTTCCTTTGTATAGATAGCTAACGAAGGTTCAGAGAGTTTAATATAGCATCAATCAACTATCAAATCATCCATTCCAAACAAATCACCAAAGGACGTCCAAAATATGCTAAACAACTAAAGCATAAACAAAAGCATTTCCAACACTACTATGCCCAAGCAATTGGTAATCAAATAGCTACATCTAGAGCATCCATGATCCGCAACTCATGAGGATGATAAAATAATCAAATCAAACCTTCTAATCCATCGAAAGGAATTAAATGAACTTAAACAGCGAGGAATTAAGAACACAACTGGATCATCCAGGATTACAATCAAAACATCCACCAAGAAGGATGATCACCAAACTGAATCTAAAGTAATCATCAAGAATTTGAATTAGATTATTCGTTGTGGTCTGTGTATTTGTGAAGTGCACCCTGTCTACCCCTTCCCCATGCATGTCGCAGCCTCGATGGGTACCTAGAAAGCACAACACAACAAGAGTGAGTCCATGACTCAGCAAAGTGCAGTAGTAAATCAAACATAGCATCATAAGTAGTCAAGGGGAGTAATCAATCACATCATGAATAACATCATTATATACCACAAATCCATCTCTTATGATAGCATCGTAAGTAGTCAAAGGGAATAAACAATCACATCATGAACAACAACATTATATACCACAAATTCCCTCTCTTATGCAGAAATGCAATGAACATGTTATGAATGCACCTCTTCACTTCTTAGCAATTACCGGTAATGCCGAGTAGTGTATCCGTCGATACATACTCTAGGCCTGTGCCCTCTAGGCACAGGGATCCAAAGCCCACACTTCACGAGTGTGGGGACCAAAGCCCGTCCAATGCATGACGGGGATCCAATACATACTCAAGGCCTGTGCCCTCAAGGCACAGGGATCCAATGCTATGATGCAAATGCACATGTCCAATGTCATTATCATGATTCATCATTGTCATCATTAACAAGGTAGTCTTATTGCTCACCTTGTCCCATCATTATTGTCATCACTCATAGAACCCTTACCATGTATATACCATCATTTAAACATTGTCATGTAAGCAAGCCCACACTCCACGACTGTGGGGACCAAAGCCTGTCCAATGCATGGCGGGGATCCAATACATACTCAAGGTCTGTGCCCTCAAGGCACAGGGATCCAATGCCATGATGCAGAATGTAAAGCATGATATCGACTCATCATGAAAAGTAATGCTCATCAACATTATCAAATTTAAAGCATCATCGTTAAACCATGGCATTCATCAATTAGGAAACAAGGCAACACATTATTACTATCTGCACTTGCCCATTGTCATTATCATGATTCATCATTGTCATTATTAGCAAGGTAGTCTCATTGCTCACCTTGTCCCATCATCATTACCATCAATGTATAGCCATTATCATGCAAGCATCACCATATAAACAGTAACATGTACGCTTCATCATGTAACAATTAGCATGCAGCATCATGTAAACATTCCCTACTAGTAAGCATCGTCATTAAACTATGGCATTTAGGCTCATCAACATTACCAAGCAACAATCAACATCAATCAACTATGGCATTCATCAAGTATATAATATAACAACTCATTAATAATACTTGCACTTACCTCAACCATGAGATAGACGACAAAAAAGACGGAACGCTCTAGCATCAGGGATCACCGCCACCTCCGTGTTAGCCATATCCGAAACACCACCATCACCATCAACATTCATGTGCATCAACCAAGCATCAATCAGCACGAGTAAAAGGTTTTGGTGGGTCCACATTATAACGGTGCAGATTACTCAGATGTATATTAAAACTGCTGCAATTGTATAAGAAATACAACTCTATTATTAATCATGAGCTTTAGAGATGTAGAACAAATACAAGTATATTTTCTAGTATTTAGCCGTGCAACGCGAGGGAATTCGGCTAGTTCCATGTGATAACAAAGTCATGTTGTGCAGGTGTCCACAATGTGAAGATACAATGATTTAGTAACTTGACTACTAATATACTATGTTGTGAATACATTTGGACTTGTACTTACCACTACTCCAGAATAGTTCACATTGGTAGACCAAAACATGTCACAAGTAAAGATACAACAGATGTGTGTGTCTTGGAACCATTTATATGCAACAAAAGTACAGGTCAGGATCGCCCTAAGACCAAATCCAATGGTCCAGAACACACCAAATAAGATGATCCACACGGTTTATAATAGCAAAGTGTTCTCCCAATATAAGGTGCGGAGAAAACGAGTATCCAACAAGTGCCAAACCGTGTTCGTCTCTTACACAAGAATCCGTAGGTATCAGACCAAGCTCTAAGCTACTGTTAAATTCACGAGTCACACTACGTATACGAATGAGCAGAAATCTCCACTATCCTACAATTAAGTAAATTAGGCTCTACTGCACTCACATGATCCAATCCATATCATAACAGAATAAAATCTACTGATGGCAACCTATTGTCCACATATTGAAACTGTAAGCAGAACATGACACTACAGGACATATCATCTTACTTGATGCCAAGATCAAAGTGCTCTTGGATACCGAAATCAAAGCAACCAGTGTCACTGAAGTTCCTTCTCAGCAGCTCGTACTCCCTCACCTTCAACCCACTCTCCAGAAACTGCATAGCCTGCACATTAGTGTTCACTATCCAGAACTCAACACCATTCATGGAGCTCTCAATCGGATTTGACAGCATTTGAACCTCCACCGAGTACGTCTTGTAGCTAACCACCCGGCACCGCTGCTACATCTAATGAGCAACAGAAAGATGAATCAAACTAACGCACAAAACCAAAATCACAGAAGAGGAGGAATCGGCAGGGAGCGACAGAGGCGGGCTGAGTGGAGGCGGTTTGTGGCGAGGCCGAGGCCGGGCGCGGCACAGGGACAGGACCGAGCCGACGCAAAAGCCGGGCCAACCAGAGTCGAGAGCGCAGGAGGAGGGTGCGGGCTGCGACACAAGCCCGGAGGCACGCAGGACGTAGGAGGCCTAGGGAGCGGCGAGCGCGTTGGCCGAGACTGAGCCAAACGGTGGGCGGGCCAAGGCAGTAGCACCGGCAGCCGATGGCCGGTGGCCGGGAGTGGCGCCGGGACCGAGAGGCACGGACGTGTAGCCACACGTGAACCGAAGGACGGGCGCAAGCCGGGGCCAAGACCGGGCGATGCAGGGAGGCGGCCAAGGTGGGGTGGCACAGGAGGCGACCAAGGTGGGGCGGCGTAGGAGGGAATGAGGGAAGAAAATGGAACCAGCCAGCAGAAAAGAGATGGCCTAGGGTTTAAGGAGAGAGGAGCGTATGGGCCTTGGGCCTTTGGGGCACTCCCCCCCCCAATGGCCCACTCAAGGTCGGCCATTATGCAGCCCTAGCTTGGGCCGGAAGCCCACGATCCAAAATTCTTCTAAAAATTCTGAAATTACATTAATTTCCCTCTTCTGAATAAGTTTATCTCTTATCGATATCCGGGGTATTACATTCTAAACCCCTTAACAGAATTCGACCCCGAATTCTAACCGTCAAAGATAAACAAAAGAACAACTGACACAGAAACAAAACAACAAATAACACGTTCCGAACGTGAACAAATGCGGAAGCAAAGATTCATCACATACCACACGAGTTCAAATCCCTTAAATTAGCATCCTCAAAATTGTGCTCAATCCAAAATACATCATCCACACCTTTGTGGAAAGGCCCTATCTATCCCACCAAAACACTCTAGACAACTCCTTCTACTAACGAAATTAATTTGACAGATGGTACCCAAAGCACCTCGAAATAGAATTCACGCAATTCCGTCACCTCAAACTTTGAAGAATAAACAATTCAGAATCCTCAAAACACACGTTCATGAACTACATCAGAAGGGTTCTATCAATGATCATTCCACTGTTCGAAATCCGCCCTTATTCTATTTCATCTACAAAATCATTGGATGACCAAAGACCTAACATAAAAAAAAATGCAAAGCCCAAATTTAACCTCCATGACCTCTACGACGAACTTCTCTTATAACAGATAGAGAAATCATCAAATTAAATCTCTAACATTCCCACAATTCTAACATACTCACTCACTGACATCCACAGGAATCACCGACACAATCTCGCGATACAATCCAATTGTGTTACTCTATAAAATTCATCAAGGTTTCCATACCTTTGATAATTCCCAACATTTCAACATGAACTAAGGTTCTGGGATTACACTTCACCATAGGTTCTACTTAGTCGTAACACTATTCAGATTTTCTTTGAAGCCATACATTCCATTTGAATCAAATTTCCTCCAAGAGGTAGAGACCAAAACCAATTCATCTTCTACTATTCCTCCAATAGCTTGGTAGCAAAATCTCACCCATACCATTACTTAACCACCACCAAACAGTTGCCAATTTATGCTTTGTAAAACTTTACAACACAAATCTGTTGAGTTCAAAGTGGAGGACACACATCCCTCAAAAAGGGAATAGCAAACAACAACCAATAAGGAAATGACATTGCGATTGAAACTCGACAACTCCTGAGCGGAAAAACAAGAAGTCTAGGCATTTTTCAATTAAACTGCAAGTTACAAAACTTGATTCCAATCCTCAAATACCCCTACTACAATCTTTCTTTTAACATAGAAGATAGTCCTCTGACTACAACAATTCTTTGCCATCTCAAACAAGATAAGTTCTCAAGACCAAACCACAAGAACCACTTAAGAACCAGTAAAATCTTTCAACGTGTTATTTTTACTCGGAGCAGATCAACTACCACATAAGACATGAGATCCCAAAAGACCACGAAAGCAAAACTTGAAATATTCTCATTTAAGCAGTATCATCATAGGTGATCAAATTACTACAAGTATTAACATCAGTTTCACATTCTGACAATTGTAATAGCATCGCTACCAAACATTAGTGCCAAGAATCATCGAACTCTATAACCCCATTCTAAAGCTTTCCAAAAGAAACACAAGCCACAAGGTTGAACAAGTTTATTTTGACAAGATCATACTATGCAATAGTAAATTTCACAAGGCACGCTATCAAGGACCACTACGAGTTTCATCTACTCAATGGTTGGTGTGCTCAACACCAACTTCAGCACTCATAAACAATTGACCAAAGTATTAATCATGTGCGTAAATAGGATGCTAATTCTATTTGTAAACACATAACTACTTATAAACATAGATTCAACATTTTACCTTATGTTGAGAAATCAGTTCAAAACATGATTAATGATTTACTAACATAATTTCTATAAACAAGGTTTCACACATTGATACACCAGCATCCATCTAGTACTCTATACAGGTCTCAACATTTTTGGCATGTCAGGAATTAGGTAAATCTAGCATTTATATAAGATCATCAAATAGATATTTACAGGATAGATTCAGATCGGTATTCACTCTCCTTAGTAACCATGTTGATCCTAATCAGGAATAAATATATTCTAAATCACATCTCATCAAGTAATCATTACAAGGCAGCAATAAATTAACTGGCTACGTTACCGAGGACATCAGTTAAGGTTAATTATGCATCATGCCAAAGATCCAACTTGATGGAGTAAACATTATCAATTATCTTCTTTACTTACAGTTTCTCACTTAACACCACAAAACCTTTACAAAGGGTTTTGACACTTTCTGATTCGAAGAAAAGGTTCTAAACTTCAACACTCCAACTACCCCAAAAGAAATGAGTAAAGTCAAAACCTTTTTTTTTCAACAAGCAAGGTAAGACTTTCATGAAAAGGGACAATCTCATAAATCAACTATGCTTATAACAAGCAAAACAAATCGTCATTCAGGAGATCAAAGGTTTGCTTTAAGAAACCAATAAAGACCGATGAACTCTTCTCAACTGCAATGAACCAATAACCCAAGAAAACTCACCCACCGTAGCTGAACATCCCAAACTCAAGGAGGACAATAATCTTCCTCAAAGAAACTCATACTCAACACCTGGAACTAGTTGACTCGAGGTAAACTCTCCATTATTCTCAAACCCCAAACGGTGGTGCAACCTGGTAAACCAGGGCAACAACCACGAACTGAAACTCTCGTCATCTACTATCATTACCATAATAATCATATAGGAATATCATAGGCCTTCATAATCAATTCATAACAGCGATGCTCAAAGCGACATAACGAAAACGTAAATGCAATGCTTGACTTATTCCCATCTTACTGTGCACACTGTGTCAATTTAATATTCAACTACCAAGGACCTAAAGCCCGCTCTGATACCAACTGTAACACCCCAGCCCATACTGAGCCTGTAATGCTACTAAACTAGCACCATAACCAATAAAAAAAACTAAGACATCTCTGTAAAATCCGGTAGAACCTCCTTTGTATAGATAGCTAACGAAGGTTCAGACAGTTTAATATAGCATCAATCAACTATCAAATCATCCATTCCAAACAAATCACCAAAGGATGTCCAAAATATGCTAAACAACTAAAGCATAAACAAAAGCATTTCCAACACTACTATGCCCAAGCAATTGGTAATCAAATAGCTACATCTAGAGCATCCATGATCCGCAACTCATGAGGATGATAAAATAATCAAATCAAACCTTCTAATCCATCGAAAGGAATTAAATGAACTTAAACAGTGAGGAATTAAGAACACAACTGGATCATCCAGGATTACAATCAAAACATCCACCAAGAAGGATGGTCACCAAACTGAATCTAAAGTAATCATCAAGAATTTGAATTAGATTATTCGTTGTGGTCTGTGTATTTGTGAAGTGCACCCTGTCTACCCCTTCCCCATGCATGTCGACCTCGATGGGTACCTAGAAAGCACAACACAACAAGAGTGAGTCCATGACTCAGCAAAGTGCAGTAGTAAATCAAACATAGCATCATAAGTAGTCAAGGGGAGTAATCAATCACATCATGAACAACATCATTATATACCACAAATCCATCTCTTATGATAGCATCGTAAGCAGTCAAAGGGAATAAACAATCACATCATGAACAACAACATTATATACCACAAATTCCCTCTCTTATGCAGAAATGCAATGAACATGTCATGAATGCACCTCTTCACTTCTTAGCAATTACCGGTAATGCCGAGTAGTGTATCCGTCGATACATACTCTAGGCCTGTGCCCTCTAGGCACAGGGATCCAAAGCCCGCACTCCACGAGTGTGGGGACCAAAGCCCGTCCAATGCATGACGGGGATCCAATACATACTCAAGGCCTGTGCCCTCAAGGCATAGGGATCCAATGCTATGATGCAAATGCACATGTCCAATGTCATTATCATGATTCATCATTGTCATCATTAACAAGGTAGTCTCATTGCTCACCTTGTCCCATCATTATTGTCATCACTCATAGAACCCTTACCATGTATATACCATCATTTAAACATTGTCATGTAAGCAAGCCCACACTCCACGACTGTGGGGACCAAAGCCCGTCCAATGCATGATGGGGATCCAATACATACTCAAGGCATGTGCCCTCAAGGCACAGGGATCCAATGCCATGATGCAGAATGTAAAGCATGATATCGACTCATCATGAAAAGTAATGCTCATCAACATTATCAAATTTAAAGCATCATCGTTAAACCATGGCATTCATCAATTAGGAAACAAGGCAACGATTATTACTATCTGACTTGCCCTTGTCATTATCATGATTCATCATTGTCATTATTAGCAAGGTAGTCTCATTGCTCACCTTGTCCCATCATCATTACCATCAATGTATAGCCATTATCATGCAAGCATCACCATATAAAAAGTAACATGTACGCATCATCATGTAACCATTAGCATGCATCATCATGTAAACACTCCCTACTAGTAAGCATCGTCATTAAACTATGGCATTTAGGCTCATCAACATTACCAAGCAACAATCAACATCAATCAACTATGGCATTCATCAAGTATATAATATAACAACTCATTAATAATACTTGCACTTGCCTCAACCGTGAGACAGACGACAAAATGACGGAATGCTCTAGCATCGGGGATCACCGCCACCTCCGTGTTAGCCATAGAAGAAACACCACCATCACCATCAACATTCATGTGCATCAACCAAGCATCAATCAGCACGAGTAAAAGGTTTTGGTGGGGCCTGAGGCCAAATAGAAATAACATAGCGGAAAGCAAATAGATAGTAGACCACACGATGCGCCACAAGCAATCGTCTGGGGTGTAGGCCTTAAGCGTCTGGGTCCTCAACGTCCTGATAGAAGTCTTCTCCTGAATAAAAATTATTTAGCAAGAGTGAGTATAACTACCGTGCTTGCAAGTTACACCCAATAAAGAAGTATGATGGATGCATAAGTAAACAAGTGAGGCTGGCAGGGCTTATTTTGCATAAAGCAGCATTTTCAGTTTAAATATTCATACTATGTTCCAAGGCAATTTTTATTCTATATCTAAAATCAGATTTTAAATTAGCAATTTTACAGTGGATAACCTCCATGAATGAAAGGTGAAGGATACCCTCATGTCACATGGCTAACCGCCCAATTTTTCCACAAGGATTAACCATCCTCAAATCATTCGTTAAAATCATTTTAAAACCAAAAACAAAATCTAACTTAGAGTGGCTTTGCTCAACATGTCCATGACCGTGGACACGGCTATTCGAATAGTTTTACACTCTGCAGAGGGTGTACAGCTTTACCCACATGAGATAATTTGCTTTTGATGTCGGCAAATACACGCTTCCGACGGCGTGCGACTAAGCAATTATCATGAGGCCTTTACAATGCACTACCTTAATGTATTTATGCCCACTAATGTTTCACTTCCATTGGATTAACCATCCTTCGGAAGCCCCCTCTTGCGCCAAGTGGGATTACATGTCTAACCGACACCCACACAACAACATCACACAAATAACACTATGCTATTACAAATTATTAAGCCAAATCTGTCCCATTCCAGACATGTGGTGGTATGGTAAGGCGTAGCAAAATACGCTCAAAGACTAGTCCTTAACTAACTTGGGCAACTTCCAAAATTAAACCCTGAGCCTCGACCCTACCCAGATTGAACCCGTGGATAAACTTGCACCCACCAACCATCCATTTCGCTCAAGTCCAAACCATTTTAGTTTATTTTTCAAGTAAAATCATTTTATAAGGTTTCTATGGTAAAACAATACCATAGACTCAAATTAAAACAAGTTTGAACAGTTTGGCTAAAACTTCCCAAATACAAAATTCTGATCTAAGCATTGACTAAGCCATTGGTTTTCAAATTTATTTTAACTAGGGTGACAAGGTAATGATGATTCAACAATCAAGATTGGCCATACAAATGAATTGGATTGACTAGGAATTTAAACAGGGATTAAAATACTTGAATAAAGTTATGCATGCAATAACAATTTTAAAAGCAAAATTAAATAAATTTAAAATACTGGGGTCAATATGATCAAAGTATAACTTACCTTACTCGAAGTCTTAGCACTCTAAAACATCCGAAGGAGCAAGCTCTCCGGAGTCGTCGAAATCTATACGCGAAAATACGACAAATTCAAATGAAACTCAAATAAATTCAAAAGGACAAATAAAACTAACTCCAAATCAAATAATTTTAGTTTAGCTAGCTAGATCTTGAATTTATATAAATTTAGAAATTTGAATAATCTAAATCGGAGTTCGAATGAAGAAATACAAGCTCCTGAAAGTTTTAAATCCTAAAGAAACCCTAATTTGGATTTAAACAAATTTATCGAATTATTTTTCTTAAGGAAAATCCGATTATTGTGCGTGATGACATCAGCCCTCAGGAATTTCATTTTCCCAGTCGAATTAATTTTTAAAAGGAAAAACTATGAGTCACTAACATGTGGGCCCGTGGTCAATAGACCAGGCCCACGGTCCAGTCAATGCCCACGATGAACCCAGCTCATAACACAGTGAACAGGGTTGCCGGGGGGGGGGGGTACTGTGCACGAGATGACGTGGCACCACGTAGGCTCCACGTGGGATTGGACGCTGGCGTGGCAGTGACATGTCACCTACATGGTCGTGCCACGTAGGCTCCGGTGAGCGGCGGTGCTAGGGCTCGGATCACCGGCGCTCTGCGCCACAGCGAGTCAATTAGAGGTGTGCAAATGAACAGGGAGACCACACTGAGCATGCTGGTATACCTTGCGGCGGAGGGGCGCTAAAGAATCACCGGCAACGAGGGGTTTAGCGGCGGCGGTGCGGGCTGTCGACGAAGAGGGTGCTCCATGGGTTCTCCGGTGATGTGGGTGAGCACACCGAGTTTGCGGTGACATCACGAAGCTGCTGGTGTAGAAGACGGGGGTGGAGCGGGCTCGATGGCGGCAGAATCGAAGATTGAAGCAAACTTGGCTGGCGGTGAAGAAGCTTGGAATTGGGGCGCTACAGGGAAGGCGGAGCTGCGAGGGTGGTGGCGTTGGGATGCGGTGACTAAGGTGCACCCGGGGCTCCTTTATATAGGGCGCGGGCGTGGCCGAGGCGGTGTGGAGAGTACGAAGGCCGTGCGAGTTCATCGGCGGAAATAAAGGGATTCGGGACCGGAGATGGAAGGGAGATGGCCGTGTCGGGGGTGGATTGACGCGGTGGTTTTAATGCGCACGGAATCATAGGAGATGCGGCTGGATTTAATCGGTTTTGGAAAGTTCTTGAAGTGCGGCAATGGCGAACGCGCGGGCGAGAAAGGAAAGAGCAGCGAGGAAGAAAGGAAGGTGGAAGAAACACTATAGCGGGCAGTCCCACTTGTCAGCGATGGTGGGAATAGGAAAGTAACTAGTGCTTTGGAGCCGTTAAATTTAGATCTGACGATCTAAACTGAATGGGACATTCGGTCGTTCGAACGTTTCACTGAGATCTGACCGTTCAATTTTGATCCAACGACTGATGTTGGTTCAAGGGGAAAACGCGCGGGAGGAGAGGGCCAAGTGGGCCTCGTGAGCATGGAGGAAAGGGCTGGGCTGAGGGACTTTCGGCCCAAGCACTGCTAGCGATTTCTTTTGATTTAGCATTTTAAAATAATTCTGTAAATTCAAAAGGGCTATAGAAAATAGCAAATAAAATCAAAAAATTATGATAAAATTCACAGAAATTCTCAAGGACATTTTAGACTTAAATAAAATATTTCCAACTATTATTTGGTAATAGATTTTGCAATTAAATTGTTTTAGTTTTAAAATAATTAAGGAAAAGCTTTAAAAAAATTCAGAAAATCCACAAAAATAATTAAGTTTTAATCTTCAACTAAACTTTGAATTTTGGGCTGTTACACCTTCCTTATTTGCAAAGGTTGCTCATTATTTCATTGAAGAACATGACATTAGGGCGAATGCCTCCATTCATCATTTCAAAAGCTAATTCCTCAGCCTTCTGCCATTTGCCACAGGTACACAGACCATGAATAAGGGTAGAGTACAAGATGTCGTTGGGAGTCAATCCTTCTTCAATCACCTGATTCAATTGGGACATAGCATCATCCACTCTACCTATCTTGAAAAGTGAATCTATTACCGTTCCATAGTTAACTATATCAGGGCTCAATCCTTGCTGCCACAATTTGTTAAATATAAGCATTGCCTCATTGACCATTTGGCATTTCACGTTTACCATATGTGCATATCAATATGTTGAACACATGATGATTAGGTTGAATACCATTCCGTACCATCAAATCTATGATATCATGCATATCAACAAGAGCTCCATCAGTACCGTACCCATGAAGCAGAGTGTTGTAGGTATTAACATTGGGTTTTGGGCGATTCTTGAGCATAGAATCAAAAATCATTCTAGCTTCTGTGCATCTTTCATTCTTGCATAGATAGTCCATCAGCAAGGTATAAGTAACAACATTTGGTTCAAGACCATCTCTGCACAATTTTTTTTTCAAAATTCTAACAGCATCTTGCCATTGTCCTGATGAGCATTATCCTTGAATCAGACAAGTATATGTGGTGTTATCCGGCATAACACCGTTATCAAACATCTGTGGAAGGACCCCCTTGGCCCTATCCATGGCTTAAGCCTTGCATAGTCCAAAAATGATCGAGGTGTAAGTCACGACATTCGGCGAAATCCCACGATCCAGCATTTCACGAAATAGGCTATAAGCTTTGTCCACATGACCCTCTTTAAAGAAGCCATCAATGACGGTGTTATATGACACCACATTAGGTGGGTAGCTGCCTCCGTCATCAGCCATCAAGTGGAGCAGCTCTAGTGCCTCTTGGCTCTTCCCCTCAATGCAGAGCCCCTTGAGAAGAATGGTGTAGGAGAAGACATTGGGCGTGCAGCCGAGCTCTGGCATTCACCGGAGCTTTGGCAAGACTTAAACTATGGTTTTGTATTACGTTGTTTGGATCACATAAACATAAAATGTGTTTTTATTAATGTCTTGTTTGGTTGAGGTCACTTAAATAGTTAAATTTCGGAAAACAGAAGCCATGGCCAAAACAATGTTACCAAATAGGAATAAGTCCAGTTTACTCTCTCGAACTATCAGAAAAGTTTCCACCCTGAACTACAAAAATGGTTATTGAACCCCATAAACTTGCGCAATCCGGTAACAAAACACCTCACACCAGTTTAAGTGGGTGGTTTTACTGACGTGGCCGATTTTGTCCAAATCAGCATGTATGTGTCATCTAGGTCAGTGTGTATGTGTCATCCACGTCGGTATGTCTCAACCAATTTAACTTCTCTCTCTTCCTTATCTTCTCCCAGCCGAACACTTCAGGCCTCCTGCTTCTTCTTCAATGCTTTTCTTCTCCGTATTCACCATTCACTTCTTCTCTTTCCATTGCCTTCCTTCTGGTACTTGGTTCCTTGGCCGGAGGCTCCCATGGTGCTTCCTCCCTCTAGCGCCACCCCGACTACATCTCTGCCTGCCGCCATCACCGCTTGGCTTCCTGGTCCGCACCTGGTGCCACCTCTGGCCTTAGGCGCTGCTGGCCCATGGCGCGGGGCTCACCTGCGCCTCCCTCTCTCTCGCCCTGGGTCTCCCCACGGAGCTGCGCCGGCGTCGCCTCCCCGGCCCGACCTCCTCTCGACCCGCCTTCCTCCGGCTCCTCTCACCCCCATGCCTCCCCGACTTGGCCCGGCCCTCCCTGCGCTGACCCTCATGTTCTTGGCTTAGCTCCGTGCATTGATTTTGCAGGCAAGGCGAGGATGGGGGAGAAGGAGTGGTACTTCTTCTGCCACAAGGACCGCAAGTACCCGACGGGGACAAGGACGAACCATGCGATGGAGAGTGGCTACTGGAAGGCCACCAGCAAGGACAAGGAGATCTTTCGTGGGAGGAGCACTCACGTGGCTTCATCAAGAATGTTCAGGACCTCCTCAGGAGCACTTGCGCGGCTTCATCAGGTCCGCTCAGGACCTCCTCCGGAGTACCTACGCGGCTTCATCAGGACCGCTCAGGACCTCCTCCAGAGTACCTACGTGGCTTCATTAGGACCGCTCAAGACCTCTTCAGGAATTCCACGAGGACCTCCTCAAGACCTCCCACATGGACCTCCCACGAGGACCTCCTCAAGACCTTCCACGAAGACCTCCCGCCAGAGCATCCAGGACCTCTCTCCAGGAGCTCCTCAAGACTACTCCAGGGAATATTTAAGGATCTTGGGAATATCAGTTAATATGTGGGAACATACGTGATCGAATAGGAAAGATTTATCAGTTATAGAAGGTTTGGAGATCAGATGGCATAACCGAATCATATCTATGAATCTTGTTTGGTTTTAGGAGTCCTGATCTCTTACGGCTAGGACCTGCCGTCCTTTAAATAGAAGAGGGTCATGGCCGATTGAAGTCATCACCAATCGATCAATACAATTTGCATCTACTATTTTTCTACCATAGTTTCCCTGTAGTCCTATTCTCTGTCGATCTCTTTCTGCTTTCCTGGCCAGGTTCAAGGACCTAGCTAGGGCACCACCACCGCTTAAACACCACGACTAGCTCTGCCTAGGTGTTGTGCGTTGTGGTTCTCGGCCAAGTTGAATCCTAATGTCGTCTGGGTTCAATTTTGTTGCTATGTATCGAGGCAAGCTATTGTGCACAAGAGAATCAGCAAGGGACAACAAAGCTTCGACCAGTATCTGTCCAAGGCTAGATTGAATCAAGTTCAGGCCGTGTTGAAGTATCTTTTGCATGAATTTGCAAGTTGTGTGTTGGTGCTTCTTCGTGTCAAATTTTTTGTGCCAACATATTTTGGCGACTCCGCTGGGAAATTGATCTATTCCCTAGCCATGACGAACGGATCCGAAGTCGACACCGACAACGTCATTATGCTCGCCATTGAGGAGTTGGATGAGGAGGCACAACGAGAATACGAGAAGCACAAGATGGAGTTCGACAAGGAGTTTGCTTCGCGTTACCAAAAGACGAGAGAAGGTGTTATCCAGAAAGGAGGAGAATTCACACCTGTCTACACCAAGCCCGAGGTAACTCCCACTGTGAGTAACACATCTCTTACTGAAGAGCAAGTTGCTTTGATGATTGATCAACAAGTAGGTGCTTCCATATCTAATACCTTGGATAGGTTGCTATCTAGTCGTCTTAAGGCCATGGGTCTTGAAGTACAAAGTGAAAAAGATCTGAAACAACCCATTTTGCCTCATGCTAATGCTTACAATGTTAGCAATGATAGCATCATTCAGCATGGCTCCCTGCTTGTTAACACATCTGCAGCAGGTATACCATCTAAAGTTATGCTGCAGGGTGTGCCGGTACAACATATACATAGCCAAACTAATGCATTAAGTTCGGTTGGTCACAATGCATCGTCGCATGCTATTCCAAATATTGCTATACCCGAATCTGCAGCCCCTATGCCTTCATCGTATACAAATGCTAATTTGGTCAATTCGGGTGCGCCTAATATTGTTAATTACACTAGTATGGGAGAAAATTCAGCAATTTTGCAAACACCTTTGTACCTCACTATAGCATATAGTATACCTCCCGTGCCACCTCAAGGTTCCGTCATTCCATGTGGTCCACTACCTGCTGGTAATTTCAACAGTTCTCCGCAACATATAACATATTCACAGCCGAACCATACTACATATGCCTATGAGACACCACAACCCAATGTTTTTAGGCAACAACAACTAGTTGATGTGACACCCACTCAGCCTACAGCCGGGCCATACATGGGGACTGAAAATGTTAGAGAGCAAGTGGTTAATGTTTTGAGAGAGCAGTTTGGTGTGGAGCCCAAAGGTAGAGCACGTGCGTATCAAAAACCATACCCCAATTTCTATGATAATGTTCAGTATCCCAGAGGATTTAGAGTGCCTGAATTTATTAAGTTCACTGGAGATGATGGTAGAACCACTTTAGAACATGCTGGTCAATTTATTTTGTAGTGTGGTGAAGCTAGTGCTAGCGATGCTTTAAAACTAAGATTATTTCCTTTATCATTGTCTGGCCTTGCATTTACCTGGTTTACTTCTTTGGCACCTAATTCTATTTATACGTGGTCTCAATTAGAGCAAAAATTCCATGAATATTTTTATACTGGGACACTGAGCTTAGATTTTCGCATTTAACACCGATTAAACAGAAACACAATGAGTGTGTTGCTGATTATATTCGAAGGTTTAGAGATACAAGGAACCGATGTTTTAATTTGACAATTTCTGATAGAGACTTGGTTGATCTAGCTTATTCTGGTTTACTATCTCAATTAAAAGAAAAGCTAGAGAATCATGATTTCCTAGATGTTAGTCAAGTATTACAAAAAGTTCTAGCTCAGGAAAGCCGGGCTAAAGAGTCTAGAAATTTTTAGAGGTCAAATGATAAAGTAAGAGTCGATCGTCCTAACGTTCACATGCTTGAGTTTGAATCTGAAAATTCGGACGATGATGATGTTGATGTATGTGTGGCTGAATGGGATCGGTCTTCAAAATCTAAACCATTCATTTGCTCAGCTTTAAAGCCGGTTCCACAAAAGAATCGGCAAGAAGAAATTAAGTACACTTTTGATGTTGCTAAATGTGATAGAATCTTTGATTATTTGCTACAAGAGAAACAAATTAGATTGCCTGACAATCATGTCATACCAACACCTGAAGAATTAAAAAGGCGTGCATATTGTAAATGGCATAATTCTTATTCTCATGCCACTAATGATTGCAATATTTTTCGTCGACAGGTTCAATCGGCCATTAATGAAGGACGATTGAAATTTGCTGAAAGTTTGAAAATGCAGCTAGATCACAATCCCTTCCCTATCAATGTGATTGATTTTGAGAACAAGAAAGTGTTTGTCCGGCCATCTCAGGCCGAATCTACAAAAGGCAAGAATGTGGTGGTAGATGAGAGGGGCACAAGAACAACGAATTCTGGGGCTATGCAAAGTGTTGAGCCAAAGATGATCAAACCGAAAAGCCCGAAGGTTGAGCGTTGGAAGGTGAATAAAGGTAGAGGCAAGACCATCAAAAGGTTGAAAAGCCGAAGCCCACGTTTAAAGCGCTTCTGGCTAAATATGAGAATGGTAAGGCTGGCCACAAGGTTGCTAGTCGGCCAAGTAATTTCAAGCGACCGAGATCATTTACAAAGCAAGAGTTTGATGGTTGGGATCGTTGTCGAGAGGACTTCTGTGCAGCAGCGCCGTATCCTCCTTTTGGACCGCCAATGCCCGTCCCATGGGGTCCTCCTCCTATTGGTTTTCCTCCTTGTCCACCGTGGGGCTGGTGTGGTCCATGGATGCCGCCTCCAATGCCTTTTGGACTATTCCATCTGGGCTGGACAGCACCAAGAAGGCCTGTGTTTGATAGGTTATCACGTCCTAATAATGACCGTTTTGATCAAAGAAATCGGTCTTACGATGGGAGAGATAATAAAGTGGTGAAGAAGGTGTATTGTGTCAAGAGTAATGGTAATTTGGGTGAAAGATCAGATTCGAATTCAAAGGCAGAAGAGCTGATTATCGAAAAGGAAGGGAAGCAAAAACGATCGGCTATCGTTGTTTCAAGTGTTAATAATGGGAAGTACACATCAGCAGCAGCAGTGCATGGTTCGGATACGAGTAGTAGCGCGTCTACAGTAGCCATGAACAGTACCATAGCTACAGTGCCTGTGGGCATCAGTTCTTCTACAGTTGCAGCTACAGTTGCAGCTGAGCAAACCACATCACGTGCTGATTTTGAAGCACCAAAAATAGTGGGAAAAGTTAAGGGAAAAACATCTTTGCTACCCGGGACAAAGCCACAGCCCCGTTGGTGTCCTCTTAGTCTTTCTCATTCCCAAAATAGAAGGTTGCAGCGGCTGCGCATGAAAGAACTTAGAGAGGCTAGAGTAGAAAAGGTGAGAGACAAAATATTTAACGAAATAAAGCCTATGGTGCCTATCCGAAGAGAGCGGAGGGTAAAGTCAGTTGAAACACCAGTTCATGCACCTATTAAATCTAGTTTTAGGCCTTATAAGCAGCCACCTAGAAGATTTAATCCTAATATGTATGATCGGATCAAAGAAGAAATAGACCGATTGTTGAAGGCTGGTTTTATTAGGCCATGTAGGTATGCTGAATGGATTTCTAACATGTCCCGGTTGAGAATAAAATTACTGGTAAGTTGAGGGTATGCATTGATTTTAGAGATTTAAATAAAGCTACTCCTAAAGATGAATATCCTATGCCTATAGCCGACATGTTAATTAATGATGCTTCAGGACATAGAATAATTAGTTTCTTAGATGGTAATGCTGGTTATAATCAAATTTTTATGGCCAAAGAGGATATGTCTAAAACAGTATTTTCGATGTCCTGGTTTTGTTGGTTTGTTTGAGTGGGTTGTTATGACTTTTGGTTTAAAGAATGCCAGTGCCACTTATCAAAGGGCTATGAATTTAATTTTTTATGATTTACTTGGTGTTATCCTAGAGGTATACATTGATGATATAGTTGTTAAATTGGATGGTATGGACCATCACTTAGCCGATTTATGTCTAGTCTTTAAACGAATGCGTCAGTATGGTTTGAAGATGAACTGTAACGTCCCAAAATTTGGCTTTTCAAAAATCTTTTAAGTAGTTTAGGACCCTGAAAAATTTCACCAATTTTATTTGAATTAACAAAGCTTAATTGGGAATTTTCTAAATTAAAAATATTTAATTTAACTAATCTAAACATCAATTAAATAAAAACCTATGTTATTTGGTTTCCTTGTGTTCCAAGAAATTTTCTGAGATTTTTCTGGATTTGTTTGCTAGTTATTTGGCCTCCTTGATTTTTAGGATTTTCTTTAATTCTGAAAATCCACCATTTTCTCTCTCCTACCACGTGCTACAGTAATCACGATTACTGTTCATCTACAACCTCCAGCCAAATAGAACTCCAAACCGTGTACGCAACAAACTGAAAATCTTCCAAAAATCATATCTTTCTCAGCGAACCATTTGCGCCTACGCGTCCGTCTTGATCTCCTCTTTCAATCCCCTAAATTGGTTTCCTCTGAATCGTCCTCGTTTCATCGCAATCTACAGAAAACCGAGCTTCAACCGAAGTTCTTCTCTGGCGAACTGCGCCTTCATCCGACGTCCGCCGGCCGAACCGTCTACGGCGTTGGCTTCGCGTCGTCGTCCTCTACATCATGGTACCATCCACTTCGCCCGAAGATCGCCAGAGCACCGTCGGCCATGAAAGCCCAAACGTGTTCATCGTGTTGCTCGCTTCCTCGGTGAGTTTTTCCAAAATCTGATCGCACTATCGCGTCCGACTCATCGTTTCCTTTCCGTTTTGCCCCTTCGCTGCCGTCGCGTCGCCTCCGGCCGCCGGCCATACCGTACGCCAAAAGCAACCTGTGCACTGTTCATGTGTGTATACATACGTGTGTTGCTGAATTTCAGATTCTTTCTCTGTTGCACAGAAGCAGTGCCACACACAGCCACCGTCGCCAGGAAACCATGTTAGTGCCATCACCTTGCGCCATAACCAGCCAGCAGCCTCCCTGTCTTCCCTGTTGATTTGGTCTCCCAGTGTGAATTCTTTCCTCTGTTCTTTTCTTCGTTCAGTTGTTGTTCTATTTTCGGTTTGCTTCTTGGCTTCTCTGTCTTCTCTGGTAGATGGACCAAGCCTGCTCAATCATCTTTGTTCCCTGTTAATTCTTTCTCAAATCCTTGCATGTCATCTCTTGCCATCATACGCCAAAACCGACTGCTCTCTGTGGTTTCGGTTTGGCTTCTCTGTTGATTAACACTTCTTTAATTCTTGCTACGTGCATGATTTATTCTCTATTCTATTTCTCCAGAAGGTGGAATCCATTCCTTTCTTCTCGGCTGCGAAGACCAAGTATTCCTATCTATTCCTCTAATCTTTGCTTTGCCATGTCAATGTTTCCATGCACTATAACCAGCTGTGAAGCTTCTGTCTCCTGTTCCTTCTCTGGACGATGCATGCATGCATAATTTCCAACGTGGGCTCCTGTTGGTTTCCTTCTCTGTCTTCTCTAGCATGCATGCCCCCATTTACTTGCCATCTTAGTGCTAAAAAGTCTATCTTTGTCTCCTCGCCTCCTTGCGGCAAAATCAACAAACAGACTCTGTTGTTCTCTGATTGCTATTCCCTGTTCGGTTTCCTCTGTCTTTCTTTTCCATCCAATTAACTTAAGCCACATATGTTCTTCCTTTCTCTCTATGACGAGTGGGCCCCATATGTCATACAAGAGAATATATATACCTATCTCTCTTACTTACATGTAGACCCCACTTGTCATCCAAGCCATATATATCTTTTCTCTCTCCTGTTGTGTCGACCCCACATGTCATCCACTCAATTAGAAACCCTAATTATTTCTCTCTCTTACATGCGGGTCCCGCATGTCAGTCAACCTTTGGTCAAACCCTAGCCATGAGCTTGGTCCACCTTAGACTAGCATATCTCTGTGGACCTGGTCCATAGACCAGTGGCCCACACGTCAACCTCTAATCCTATTTTCGGGAATTAATTTAATTCTTGAAAGGTCTCTTTATCGTGTTGGTCCCACATGTCATTCACTACCTTTGTTCTCTCTCTCACTTACCAGTGGACCCCACTTGTAAGTCTCCAATTCTATTTAATTATCTGATCCGAAAGAATATTCTTTGAATATTCTTTTCTCTCTCGATTTCATCATTTCATGTGATTCTTTCGAGAGTCATACCTCTTGCATCCGAACCCCGTTTGAATCCATTCAAATTCCTAAATCCATCTAAATCCCAGATCTATTTATCTGAGTTTTTATTTAATTTTGGAGTTTGTTTGCTCTCTGTTATTTATTTATTTGGTTTATTTGCTTGTTTGCGAGTAGACGTTGATACTACAAGAAGTGTTGATCAAGAAGGAGCTGAAGATGAAGGAAGTAAAGATTAAAAGATTAAATAAGGTCGTCATTGCTATAGCAAGGCAAGTCATACCTTTGATCATATTGAACCTAGTTTTCAAAAGTTATTTTGATTCAAAGTATTGCATTTACTTTAATTATTTATTTCAATGTTTTGGGACTAGTTAATATCCAATTTGTTATAACCTCCTTGTCTAATTGTATGCCATAATCTTTTGTCACCCTAGTTTGGTTTATTTAGTTGGTCCTATTGTATTACCAACATGGGATGGTTAGATGCGATTAGATTGCTTAGCCATGCTACGAGTCATCATCTCATGTAAGTTGCAAATATAAACTTGACTAAGTGACTATGGAACTATGTGATAAAAACTATGTGTACTATGTGCTATTACTCGTTGATGGCATATGTTGCACTTAACCAACAGGGTGGGAAAAGGTTTTGGACGGGTGCAAGTGGTCCTGTATGCTTTTATGGTGGATCTGTGTTGGCAGGAATGATAGGTTAGAATTTGGAAGTCTTGCCTCGGTCAATTAAGGACTTAACTTTGTGCGCCATTGAACTGGGCTTCTCGTACAATCACGTGCCTGATGGGACGGGCCTAACTTAGTAAGTTATGGAGTTTTGATATTGATTACTCAGGTTGTAGGTTAGCTGTGTCGGATTGGGTGGAGGTGTGTACTACCAAGTAGTCACATCACGGGCGGTTCGCCGCTTTCCCCAACAAGCGATTGTGCGTCTGTATGCTAAGCATACTGGGAGTGTCAATGTTGAGATGAAGTTTCTGAAAGGTTTTGTTGTGATCAGCTCTGATCAAGTTGATTGCATCTTGTGGGTAAAGTGTACAACCTCTGCAGAGTGTTAAACAATCTATTCAAATAGCCGCGTCCGCGATCATGGACATGCTCGGGGATTTCACACGAAGGGTAGATTTTTATAAAACTTGGGATGGGACAGCTGTGTGAGATAACTTATGCAGCTGTGTGAATAACTTGATTAGGCTATGTGTCTTTGTGAAAAGAAATGATAAAACTTATTATTGTTTATTTGTTTTGAATTATGCTTTCAATCTATTATTCGTATTCAAATTGCAAATGTCGCATTTCTGCGAAAGAACCACAGAAGCCATTCCTTTGGAATAAGCCTGCATCTATAAATTGCATTCTGTGGTATGACTTGCGAGTACGGTGTGTACTCATGCTTGCTTTAATAAATCAAGCAGAAGTGAAGGGATCACTAGTCACCAAGGTCTACTTCAAGGATCGTGGAGAACTAGATCGCGCACCCCAGCCGATTGCTTGTGGGCATATGGATGGGCTTCACTGAAGTTATTCTGTTTCGTTCCGCTGTAGTTTCATTGAGCTATTTGCCCTCTGGAGCATTAATTGTAAGCTTTGACCTTAAGGTCTTTACTCTGATGTTTATTGTTATTTGCCTATTTATTAGTTATCTTTGTATATAAAAATGATATTTCACTGATGTTGCCACTGTGTGCACTAGCGTGATCTTGGACAAGTGCAGTATACACAGAGGGTCCAGAATTGTATATTTTGGGTCCCGATAGAGGTGGTATCAGAGCCATATCGACTGTAGGTTGTGATCTTAGTTAGAATGGCCGTTGATTAAGAAAAACTTCAAAACCTATTTTACAAATGGAAAATCATAATGATGTGATGTTCTCATCTTGTCTAGCTTCTATACTCTTCCATTCCATATCTTTCTCATCTATATTCTTGCTCACCGTTTTGAGTATTAAATTGGGCTCGCTTCCCTCAAAACTTCTATAGTTGTCGTTATCTAAACCCAATGTCTCAATGGATACCCAAGAGCTGTTTTCAGCAACTCTTTGAAGACCATGCAACCAACAACAACGTATCAATATCTCTCCAAGTGTTCAAGACAAGTTCGTCGCAAGAATTGAAGACCAAGAAGAAGTTGTATGTCGCCCCTACCTTCTCCAATCTTCGCCTGCAAGGATCACAAGCAGCCAACATTTGATGATGACCGTGACCAGTTCAGGCTTTCTTCAGACCAGCCATATAGGATAAATCAGTGATTGGTTCCTCCCGTGTGTTGAGCCAAGTCAACCAGTTAAGTTAGAGCTTAATCGACTAGACGATTAGATTTTCGTTTTCCTTGGTCTGTGTTGTTTGCTTGTGAGTTTTGTGCTTCTTAATAGCTCTCCAACTATTGGTGTTCCTTGGGTTAAACCTACTCCCCTTAGTAGATTGTCTTCCCTTACCTCATGCTTTTCCCTCTCATCTATTAGCCCCGGTCAGCCGACAGATGAAGAACCTGAGTAAAGCCAACCTTGTCAATAATCTTGAGACAGTCTGTGCCAGCTCAGATCTCATCAACCCCAGTGGACAGTTGCTGGTATCAGGAGTAGCAGATCCTATCATGGGACAATTCTTGGTAGCTCATACTCAATTCATGAATGCGGTGATGCAGAACATGAACAACATGATGACCCAGCAGAATCAGACCACCGCTACTTTAATCAATTTGATGAATCAGAATAACCAAGCAAGCCATCGTACCATCACCAGTGGCAGTACCAGAATAGGTGATAACCAACAACTATCTCCAGTGCCAATAGTGACACATCAGCACCCAAGCCAGCTTCCTACCACCCAGAATCAGCTCATGCAAGTGACGATTCAATCATTAGACAGTGGTAATGCTTGCAAGGATGCACAACTCGTTGCCATTCCAATGGCACACCCTCATTTCAAGTTGGTGAAGTTCATGATGACCAAGCCGCCTGTCTTTGAAGGATCAACCACACTCAGGGATGCAGAATCTTGGATTCGCACCATAGAAGAAAAGCTAACTATTGTGCAATGCAACGATAAGGAGAAAGTTCTCTTTGCTACTCATCAATTGGAAGGAGTTGCATTGGATTGGTGCAAAAAATTTCGCGCCGCCCATCAGGACGAGCGGACCATCACCTAGTCAGACTTCGCCGCTACTTTTCGTCAATAGTATGCGACATCGAGCAAGAGTGATCAAGAGAAACCGGATATTCCGACATCCTACAGCAAATCTAGTCGTTGTCCCTAAAGTGCTGCCAACCAGATAAGTCAGAAGATTGTGCATATAGTCGTTGTGGAGAAATAGGCCATAGTGCCGATGAGCACAATATCAATTGTTCCAGTTGCAAGGGAAACCATTCCGATGGAGAATGTCCAATGAGCAAAATCACATGTTTCTTATGTGAAAGCGATGATCATTGTCCGAGTCAGTGCCCTATGTATTCAGTGTTGACTTCTACAATACAACGTCAGCGAGAAAATTTTCGAGCTACTGTCAGAGCATTAGCAAAAGAAGACAAGCCATTGTTAGTACAAGGTTTGTCAGCCGAAGAATCACAAGAGCAGAATGTTGACTTTGACAACCCACCTCAAAAGGGAAACAAGCCAGTCTCACCAAGAGTGTGATTCGAGTGTGGTAAGTAAGGCCACTATGCCAAGAAATGCCCTGCAAAGCGACAAGCTTCGACCTTCAAGAAGGATAGTCATTTTGCCATAGTCTCGTCAAAAAAGTCGCAAGGCTCGACACATATATGCTACCGTTGTCGTAGGAAAGATCACTACATCAGCCAGTGCCCGCAGCAGAACCAATCACTCACTCTAGATGCAAGAATGCCAGAAGTTGTGTCAGTTAAGATAGTAACTCCCAGAGCAAGTGGTAACGCAGCAGGATCCGTGTGTCCAGCGGAGCAGTCATAGAAGAGACGTTTGTGCGAAGATGTTACCATGAAAGCCTAGATTGGCGATACCAGATTATGCAGTGTCATGGCTCTGTTAGTAGCAATTAAAGTAGAGAATCAGTGTAACCTTCTTTTGTTGAGAACAGAAAAGTGGGCATCTTTGTATGCAATCTATGAATAAAAAGGATCGTTGGATAATAAATCATTGGATATCTCTCTAAGTATGTAACATTGCAAATCGAGTAATCAAGCTTTGAATCATGCTATTTGAAGGCCGTAGAGCCGTAATCACGGAATGTGATGTTGAATTCCAACTCATCGTTTTGCATAGTAGTGAGACCACAGCAAATGATTGAAGAACCTAACCATTCGATAATGTCCATATCCGCAAGAGCGTATGCAATCGTTATTGCAAATGATCTATACAGCATGCAACCATACTAGGAGTCAAGTTTGTATTTGACTTGATACCCTAGGGTCAACCAATGTTAGAAGGAATTACGTCAGAGATGAACTACGACAGAAGTTGTTAAAAGAGTTAGCAGAAGTGATAGAACAGATCAAAGGATTCCCTCAAATATAGGCAGTGTCAAATCAAGTTCTTCCGTTTGTCAAGCACCAATGTGAGCTGTTATGATAAATTGCTAGCACAGGATGTGCGAGAGTTTGCTGACGGGGCACATGCACGTGGCCCTCCGGGGCCTCCTGGATGGGCTATAAAATATGTCTGCCTCGGTGTACGTGTCGACGTGGCCACCTCCTAGACCATTCTACACGACGTCAGGGTTACAACACGCCTCATCCCACTGTAGACCCAACAGAGAGCCTGCGGCAGCTCATCGCGCGCCACCTTCGCACCGTGGGCAACCCTATCCAGGATCGACCGGTGTCCCTCACAGTCCCAGCGGTGATGTCCGTCTGCAAGGAGTACATGCAAGTGTACAACTTGTAATTGTGGTAAATGTACTCTGACATTTCAAAACACAAGAGTACCTACCGCGAGGTGCACGTTCCGTGCAAAGTGTACAGGGTACACGTCGATCGATGCTGGTACGTGAGAGGGGGGAGGGTCGATGACATGCATCAGCCCGGTGCGTGTCTGTGGAGTGTACAAGCATAGGTACTCGTCGTACACGCTAGGGTCGTACGGAGGGGCCTCCTACACGTAGTCCTCGAGGGTGTCCGCCCACTCTGCCAGCCATGGTGCCATCTTCCCCGCCCAGCTCGTCCTGCTGCCACCCCTCCTATTTGCCTGTAAAACGTACCACTACAATTAGAAGCCATCGTAACATAACTAAAAATATATAGGGACATGTGTTCTGTGTAACTCACGCGACCGAGTCGGGCACCCGACGCCCGACGGGGACTGGAACAACCTGGCAGAGACCGAACTGGCGCATCACCCTATGCACCACGTAGTCCTCGACGAACATGTCGAAGACGAGCTTCTTCCACATCAGCTAGTACGCCCGGTCGCGCCAGCACAGTGAGGACAACCTGGTCATCAGCGGTGAGGCGGTCGAGCTGCTCGACGAAGTGCTCGTACACACGTGTGACATGCACGTGTGCAAACTGTGCCTGTTAGCCGGAACAGTGGTTACAAAGGATGACCCGTAATACGACAAAAGTAAAGGTACAGGTGAGTACGTACCCATCTACAGCACCAAAGGGACCCTGCGGTCGGTCGGTCCACCGCACCCCCATGGTATATGTTCGCACGGTATGGACTGGTGTCGAGCAACATCGGCAGTCTGAGGGAGGAAGTGCTCGAATGACCACAGCTGCAGCAGGAGGGGCAGCCTGTGAGGATAGAGCTCAGCCTCGTCCTACAGCATGCCTCGCACATGCCATGGTATGTCGCGGCAAGTATGGCTAATCCCCAGCTGATCTGCACCTCCTCCCCACCAGCGATGGCCCTCGCGTACCGCGCGAGGCGGGCGTCGACGGAGTCACCATGGCTGTAGGTAAATAGTACCCAGTTGAAAAGCCACAGCAAGTATGCCTCGAGGTGCCACGACACTTGTTACTCGGTGGGATCCGGGACCATCCGCTCAACCTGCGCACAAACGAATAATTAGTAAGCCCGTCATATGGCCAGGATAATGCATTACTAAACAGGAAAAATGGATAGCACACGTACCCGGAACTACGAAAGCCACCGCAGGGGCGTGTCATGCCTTTGTCGCACCGAGAAGACGTAATACACTACCATGGCCTCGGCCAAAAGAACCCCCTCAAACCGGTCCAACAGGTCGTCGCGCCAGTTGGCAGGCACGTCCGATAGGGAGGTAGTGGATCCCGCGATAGGCAGGCTGAGCAGCACCGCGACATCCTCCAAAGTAGGGGCCATCTCCCCGAATGGGAGGTGGAAAGTGTGCGTCTCAGGCCGCCACCGGTCCACCAGAGCTGCCAGCAGCGACCAGTCGAACGGGAACTATCATGACCGCTCCGGGCCGGCCTGGACCTCCCCGTCGTCCTCAACCGAAGCGTCGTCCTCGTCGGTGGCCTCCACCATCCGTGCGAGAGGTAGAAGGCCGACATCGCTTAGCCTGCAAAGCACAAAGAAGTAAGTACATAGTGGACATATGATAAAAAGAAGTGCCATAGTTTGCACACAAACCTATCTCTCCAGCGTGGGTCTAGTCTCCAAACCCGTCAGGATGTCCAAGTACGGACCACCCCTAACTTAGCCGCCTCATCCCCGCCCTCAGGAAGCTGGACACAACGCTTGGCGCGGTGCTGCACGTCGATGCGCTGGTCCAACAAGCCGAAAGGCCAATCTGAACCACAAAGTTCGCGAGCCATACTTGCAAATCAATTTCAAGTTAGCAATTAAGACACAATTAGTGGTTTAATTATTTATAGTGCAGCTCTGGAAATTCTGAAAATTTAGTTGCATTCTTGCATTAACCGCATATTCCTCAACATATATAGCCATAGTCGCATTTCGGTTTCAGGGTTTCAGGGTTTAGGGGTTAGGGTTAGGGTATGGGGTATTGGGTAAAGAGGTTAGGGTTAGGGTTAGGGTTAGGATATAGTCATAGCCGCATTGCAACTATTAACAACTAAATTAGCGTAAGTTTTACAACTACACTATTTAGAATTATTTACAACTAAATTGGTGTTAGTTGTACGACTACACTATTTACAACTATTAACAACTAAATTGATGTTACTTTAACGACTATACTATTTACAACTATTAACAACTAAATTGGCGTTAGTTTTACGACTACACTATTTACAACTATTAAAATCTAAATTGGCGTTAGTTTTACGACTACACTACTTACAACTATTAACAACTAAATTGTCGTTAGTTCTACGACTTCACTATTTACAACGATTAACAACTAAATTGGTGTTAGCTATACAACTGCACTAATTACACAACTACACATCTAATGATTTTAGTTGCTAACCTACCATGGTTTCAAAAGTAATGTATACAAAGAAGTGCAGGGGACTCACCGTCGTCAATGTGCAAACCTCTCCTCCTCTCTTTCCCTCCCCTTCCCTCTCCTCTCTTTCATTCCCCCTCTTCTCCGCTCTCTCTCTCTCTCTCTCTCTCTCTCTCTCTCTCTCTCTCTCCTCTTTCTCTTCCTCTCTTCTCTACCGGGTGCAAATGCTCTTTGGTGAAATGGCGAAGAAGCAGGCGCTGACAGCAGTGTGAGTTATAAACCCCTAGTCGCTCAACGGTTGAGCGACTAGGGGCTATTGCCGAACGGTTGTGCAACTATGGGCTAAGTCGCTTCACGATTGAGTGACTAGTAACCGAAGGGATTAATCACTCAACCGATGGGCGACTAGGACACTTGGCGCGCAACTGTTGGGCGACTAGCTCAAGTCGCTCAACAGTGGAGCGACACAGTATTATTTCTGTAAAATAAAAAATCGGAGGTATATTAATGTATTTCGGAATAAAAATATATTATTTAAAAAATCATTCGTTAGGCCCGAAAAAATCCAAAAAAAAAAAAGAAAAATATGTAGAATTCATAAATAGATATGAAAATTGTAAAACATGAGACAAACATATAGAAAATATAATAAAGAGTTTTGTTAATGTTCAGATGGTTGCATCGTTAAAACCTTTGCCAAGTAAAAACTCATCATTAGAAAATCTTGGCAAAGGAAAAATAGTACAGCCTATAGCTCTACATACATCCTTGTTCTACGTGTCATTTTCTAGATACAGATTTTTGAACACCTCTGACAACTCTGGATTTTCCACAGAGTGTTGTGTTCATGAATTAGCTTGTTCCTAGTCCTTCACAGTTAGAAGTATCTCCACTATCTCACTTGTGAGACTTGTTCTTCTCTCATCTAATATTCTTCCAGAAAGACTAAAAGCAAACTCGGTGGAAATCGTTGAGACAGGAACAGTTAACACATCACGTGCAAGTATAAATAGCATAGGATATGTTAACTTATGGGCTTGCCACCATTGCAAAATTCCGAAGCCTTTTGAGTTGAAATCCACTGTATCGTTGTCCAGATAGGTAGATAGTTCCCCACTCCTTAGGGTTCTTGGCTGAGCAGGCGGTGTTATAGAAGAAGAAGACCTGGACCTGAAGGAAGAGCCACCGAAGATGTTGCCCCACATATTTATCTTGCTACTTGAGATGGGGGCTACTGGAGGTCGTTGCAAGCGGACTCCCTAGAACTTATTTTCATACCTTTGGTAAACCACGTGTAACTGAGAATAAACTTCTGCAAAATAGTTAGTATAGTCTAGCCCTGTAGCATCACTAAGAAAATCAAGTACACCACCAAATGCTTCAATTTTAGCTCTAGGATCTAAAACAAATGTAAATACATATAGGTAAGGGATTTATCTCTAATATTTAAGGTATTTACTTTTCATAGCAACAATAGCCTTGCATAAAACTAAGTCATTTTCATACATTTTCAATTGAGTAGCAATCTGTAAAATACTATGCACAATGGTAGGAGATGTTGGATAGTAGACAGCGTACAAAGCAACAGTGACTGCATAATTTGTTTTCTAAAAACTGTAGTATCTTCTCAGCAACGAACCAATATTGCTCAGTCAATAGTATACTACCATCAGTGCTATGATAGTGTGTTTGAATAAAAATAGAAAAAGTGCTCTTATATGGTAAAAGACTCTTAAGCATTAGGTAAGTAGAGTTCCATCTTACCGGCATGTCCAAACCGAACTTTCTTGGACGTACAACCATCGCCCTACAGAAATTCTTATATGTTGCTAGTCTTACGTTAGAATTATTCAAGTCAAAAATCATATCATGAAAAGCTTTAATATATGAACTCAACCTCTTCAAACCACATTTGACTATAAGGTTAATAATATGATAAGTGCATCGCTGATGTAGCAAGAAGGAATCGACGTATGTACTCAACACTGGAGTAAGAATATCCATAGCCCTAGAGTTCGAAATGGCAATGTCTAAAGTAATTGAGAATATTTTGTCTGTAAGACCAAAGTCCTCCACGACTTTGATAATACAGTCTGCAATATTCTCCCCCGTGTGTGCTACATCAATTAATTTCAAACCTATAATTCTTTTCTCCATTACCCAGTCGTCATTAACATAATAGGCAACTACACTAAGATAATCCTCCCTAGCCTGACCACTCCATATGTTTGAGGCCAGGGCCACAGAAAATGTGCACGTACTAAATACTTTCTTTATTTTATGACGATGTTCATTGTAGTATTTTACTAGATCCCTAGTTGTTGTCTATCTAGAAACGATAGAAAATCTAGGATTATGCGGTCCTAATATAATTTTGGAAAGCAACAGACTCCCTAAAGCCTAACGGTAAATCCTCATAAGTAATTAAACGACAGAAAGATTGACGGGCTACCTCAGGATCGTAGTCCCAGCTACATACCATACTGTTGAGGTTGTACTGTAGTTGCGTCTGCCTCATCACCAATCCCTGCTTGGCCTTACATCTTGTAGCATGTCTAAGAAGGTGCCCCCATTCCACCTATAGACCTTGCAGACAATTTATTGCAATAAATTTTGCAAATAGCATATGGTACCTGATTTTCCTGTACGTCTTACTTGGTTGTCCTGTTGAAATTCTCCCACACTCCCGATGTAGACGGCATCGACCTCTTTGCCCGGGTGGTCGCCGATGTAGATCCTATCGTGGAGCCTGATGATGGAACTCTGCCTTACCCTTCCGATTGACTTGACACAGCCGCAACCGCCTCCATGGATGCAACTTCCTCCGGTGAAAGTCCGTAATCACCAAGAGCAAAGCTGTCGTAACTGTCCATAACGAAAACTGTAAAATCAAAACTAACACTATTATTACTTTCATCTAAGCATAACAAGTACAAGCAATATAATTATGCAAAAAAATTAGCATTGCACCTCTTTTGCTGACTTGCTGCCGAAAATTGAATTTTCCAAAATTTGGCAAAGTTTTTTTGAATTTTGCCAAATTATCTCACAAAAAATTTGAATTTGCATACCAGAATTTGAAAGAGAGATTAGGGAATGGATGGGTGCTGAATGAGGGGGGTATGATGACTATTTATAGAAAAAAATCTAGGATTTTTTTGAATTTTTTGCTATTTTTAAAGAGCCAAACGATCAAAAATGCCAACGACCAGATTTTAGTCGGGCCATGACGTGCCAGGCACGGCCCACAAGCCCACCTACTCGGCCTGCCTGCCAGCTCAGCACCCCTACTCAGCCTACCCGGTGCCCCTACCCCACCTGCCCGGCTCCTCTTTTCCCCCACCCGACTGCCCACTGCAACACTACCACTACCGAGTGCGGCATGGCCGCATGGGCGCACAGCCACATGCCTGCCTGCCTCCATGCCAGCGCCCTCCCGGCCTTGTCCTCCCTCCACCCAGCCCTCCTCCTCCCTCTTCTCCCTCCGCTCTGGCCACCGGCGCCGCCCCCGTCCCGCCCTCCTCTCTTCCTCTCCTCCTTCTCCTACTGGCTCCCTCCTGGCCTTGCCCTCCCTTCGCGCCGACTGTCAGCGCCGCACTACCCTCCTCCTCTTCCTCTGCGTCAACGCTGCCCCGCGGCCTCCTTTCCTCCCAGCCCGGCTCACCGGCCGTGTTGGGCTCGTGTTGTGCCTGGCACGACCCGACACTGTTCGTATTGTGCTGGGCCGGCCCATCATGCTGGGTGGTGGCCCAGGCACGGCCCAAGCTATCGAGTCTTGCCGGCCCGACCCATGAATAGTGTGGATCGACCATGCCTGGGCTGGGCCAACACTGCCGTGCCTCGGGCTGGCCCGACAGGCATGGCCCATCTGGCCAGCTCTAATAGATATTATCTAGATAATATCACATGATAACCACATATTCAGTGGAAACTTGGAAACCTCGAGATGGACCGTGGGATCCAAAATGTACACGTGACATCTAGTCGTCAACCCACTAGTGGTTTTACAAATACCACCGCCGGCAATTATGCACATTTACACAAATCCCCCTCCTACCTTCATCATCCTCATCTTTATCATTCCACTCCATCCCTCTCGTCTCTCTTTCTCTCTCCACTATAAGGAGACGACGACACAATCGGGCAATGGGGATGAGGAGGCGGCGCAGAAGGCAAGCAATGGCGGTGGGCAACAGGGGCGAGCAGAGGAGGCACGTGAGCCTAGATTCAGGGCCGACGTGGTTGGAGGTGGACGGATTAAGCAGCTGCATGCTGGGGGAGGCTAGATTTGGCAGCTGCACGATGGGGATGGTCGAATTTAGTGGTGGCGCGGTAGGAGACAGCCTAATCTGGTGGCTGCACGGCAAGGTACAACCGAATCCAGTGTCTTCATCATTTCTGGCCACCTAATCTGGAGTGTCATTCTCAACGTCAGGCCATGTCGTACGTGTGAATGATTTTGACCATTTTTCCCCGATCTTGTCTTCTGTTTTTTTTGTTCTTGTGTTCTTGAATTTTTGGTTCTTGTGTTGTGGCTCGGCCAAGCAAGGAGAGATGAGCAATTGTGCAATTTTCTACGCAATTTGTGATGAGCAGGTGCGAATAAATCCATTGGGATGCATCAATTTTCTTCATGTAATTTCCTCAGTATTTCCATATTTTTCTTGTTGATGATTCAATCAAAATGTTATTGTTGTTGCTTGAATCTGGGTGAGTACTTCGGCCATCGTGGGTGGCGGAGGAAGCTCCTCTTCCTACCGCCCACCTTGCTGATTTTGATGGCCGGAGTGTTCCACAATCCCATCCCGCGGGCGTGGTTCACGATCAGCGGCGGAGCGGGATCCCGGGGGTGGTGATCCCACCCCTTGCTGAGCCCTCGAATGAGTCGTACCTCCCGTCATCCTGTTGCCACACGAATATTTAGCAATCCGACGAAAGAAACGCTCGAACAAGCGCAAAACAAAAATCTGGACAGCGGAGGTATTGTACTTAATCTAGCATGCATAATGACATGATATGCGCAAAAATTTAACACCAAATAGGGGTACAAAGGCACATAGGCTAGTACAAGATCCATTAAAGCCGATAGTAGTTTTCCGGTATGATTACATCCATATGAGCCGGTAGGCGAATGGCAACTGCCTAAAACAAAAATTCTTGCAACAAATACATAATTAGTTCAACCAATACTACCGTATCACATTATTTAGGGAAAGTTGCTCGCTGAATACAATCTCACACAGTGAGCTCATGGCACTAATGACTTAGGCAATTTGATCGAAATTCACCAAAAATCCATCGAGAAGCCAAAATCCGGGTGATCCCGTGTCCTCATGATCTTCCGAGTAGGTGAGGCACCCCGGGGATCCCAATATGATAGTGGCCTCTAGTGGGTTCCGACATATGAGTACAAGCAAAACCCGAGGTTGATATATGGGCTCGGCGACTCACCCCATAGTTGGGTGCCTACCCCACCACTTCCGAAAGATGAAACTCTAATGATGCGGCATTGTATGGGGAGGTTTCATTCTCGCCATAGAACAAATTGCGGGAACGCGCCTCGTGTTGACCATGAGCCTTAGATACTCCTAAGTCACCCCAAGACGACGTCGAGTCTCCCACAACTCGTGCATGGCACAACGATGAACCTGGTCCATGATATGAACCAACCTCGCCAATTGACACACTTGAGGGTCTTCTCCATATTGAATTTGAGTGAAGGTGTTCACCACCGCGCCATGCTCTCTCTGCGGAAAATGGTTGTATGGCGGCTGAGCTAACCCCGTCAAATCATGGCGGAGATGGCTTATGGCCACACAAGCCACTTCCTGCACTGCCATGGCTTCAGAGGTGCCGCGCGCCTAGAAGCGATATGGAACGCACCCCGTCACTCGCCTTGCGATGATGTTGACCACTGCAAGGCACTCCTCCATTCCCGGTCCTCGGTCGCGGTGGTAGATGGCCTACTCCGGTTGATAGGTGAAGTTGTCCCTCTATAGCATATCTCGTAGCAGCGCCAGGTATCCATCAACACCTTCAGCTTGGGTTTCATTGACCAAATATCGACGACTCATCTAAACATAAGAAGGAAAAGGTGAGAAGAAAGTTAGTTTGCAAATCCAAATGAACATAGGGTAAGAAAATGACACTAAGATGGATAAGGAATAAAATATTCATATAACTTAAACTCTCTGAAATTATTTTACTAATTTGAAAATAATTTGACTGAAAACTTGCTAAAACTAACGCCTGTGCTATTTCTAACCTACAATCAGTTTGGCTTTGATACCAACGCTGTGAGGAACCCCGGGTTAGATTCGCAAGACCTAGACCTTCCCAGCCATACGAATATAACTCTGGGGCCTCAGAGAAATGAAATCCAATTTAATTCGATTAAGTAGGAGGACCCCACTGAGCTAGAGCCACAGAGACCATACATGCCGCTCCACTGCGGGTGCTACATGGTGACCGGTTCCCCAACAGCCCAAGCCTCCACTTAAATGAATGAAAGAGCATTTCAAATACATTGGATATGTGTCCCGTGTTAGCTCCCCATATCAGCGACTAACACGCACATAACCTCATCAATGTCATACAAAGCCATTCCATGCAACATATGATAATATTACAAGTGGCATACAACGAAGGACTTATGTCCATAACTATTACAAAAGTGGTCGACCATCTAAATTCAGATATTAACATCAAGTATGTAGTGGAAACAAATTTAGATAACCAAAAGACCACCAAGGTGTGCCCACTCCCAAAGGCAACTAAGTGGGGGTTAGAAACAGCTTCATTCGTTAGCGTCGCCGAAATCAGCACTAACGAACGGATCTAGCGTATAGTCATCCTCACCTGAATCAAAGTGGACAATCTGGTTAAGTACAAAATGTACTTGCAAGACTTACACAAAATAAAAATTATACATGCTAGAGCCTAATCAAAAGAGAGGCATTAGTGGCTTAATTTTTGCATAAGACGCAGAAGTTTTCATCCCTACACAAACTAGTTTTAAATTGCCATTTAGCAAACAGATTTTTAACCAAAAGAAATATGAATAATAGTGGTACATATATAGCTCAAACAATACCAAAGTTGCAGTCCACTTTGATAAACTAAAACACATGAATAACCATTCATGTCGATACTAAGTTGTAACCATGTCAATTTTAATTTTGAAGTCTAACAATGATGTCTCCCGAATCGAAGTGATCGTCCGTAACCGTGAACACGGCTATTCGAATAGATTAAACCCTACAGGGGAGAACAACTTTACCCACACGACTCAATACACTCGTGAGCCTCCGAAAAGGACACGCTTCCTAAGGTATGCTGGCCAGGGAAATCGAGACTCGATATTTTTTAGCAAGACGACCCTATTGAATTGATTCACCCATGCAAGATGACCCCAAACTTAGTACAAGCTATTTATAAAACTTGTTAAGCGGGCATGCAAGTTGTGTCGGAGATGCTGATACAATGTACAGAAAGAAAAATAGTGCTCCCATGCACATTATAGAAAATTGCATCAGATAATACGAACATATGATCACACACTTGATGTCCCCACACCATCCGTGTTTCAACCCAATAGGAACCCTCCCCTTACTTGACCAAGCCAGCGCCCATACGCCAGCATGTGGAAGTACAAGTTTTACTTGGATTAACGATGGCACAAAGTTCAGTCCTTAGCGATCTGGACAAGACTACATTAATACCCGAGTCTCGTGCACGAAGGCACCCACACTACTAGCCACTTGTCCAAACCAAAATCAATTTAAATACACAATATTTAACTCAACAACCAGATACGAAGATATGGACAAAATATAAATATAAAGTGACCGGTGTTACCCCACGATCGGCGGGCTAACCCCGTCAACTGACTACCATAACTATTCGACTTGCAAGGCTAAGCAATAACATAAGTAATAGATACACCATCACAACATCTAACTTAAGCTTACTGAATAATAAGTGGGAATAAATCAAGGATAACATGCAAGTGTTAGGTCATAACTAACTAAAACTCACAAAGTGTCGATATAACAAAATAGCATGCAAGCAAGTATCATTGCAATTTAAAATACTAGATTAACAAAATATGGGATCAATATGATGCAGGATGATGCTTGCCTTGCTAGAAGTCCACTAGTTCACCCTCGGGTACGTATTCATTCAATTCGGGCGATTCGAAATCTATAGAAAGAACGACATCGAGTAAACACCGAGGAAAGCCGAAAATTTCAAATGCCCAAAAATGCATGGAATTTATACAGTAGTGAGATTATGATTTTATATAAATTTAGGTGAAAGAATTAGTTCATTTGGAGTTTGTATGTGAGAGTTATAGCCTTTGGAAAAACAGCTAGGAGAAAAATGCTGGAAAATCAAAGTTTTGTCACTATTCACCCGAATTTAATTAATTCGTGAAAATTTATAGATAGTAGTAGAGTCAAAAACTACATGGTTGGATAGAGAATAAAATTTTATGAACAACAAATTTGGATTCATCTCATTTGGAGTTCAGATGAATTTTCTATAAATTTTTAAACTTAATTGAATTTTTAGTGTAAAAATAATTGTTTTCTGAATTTTCTATTGCATTAAATACTTTTTACACTCAGGCTAACCTAGCCTTTGTCATGACATGTGGGGCCTATGCATTTTATTTTTCTTTTTCATTTATTTCCTACGGAAAGCCTCTACTAATATGTGGGCCCCTATTGTCATAGACTCGGTCCATGCAAATAGTGCATGGACCGAAGGTCAACATGCACAGGGCATGGTCCACCGGTCCATTGCGCAGTGCACTGTGCACTTAGGGATTCCGAGCGGGCATGTCATTTGTTAGAATAGGTATTAGAATAGGGACTCTTTTGTATTTCCTTATCTGCCTTTTGAATTGTCTTATCTGTGTATGGCATACACCCCTTGTACCCACTATATATATTGCCCATTGGGCCTCTTCAATACACACACAATATTCATAACATGGTATTAGAGCGAAGGTTAGGGTTACTGTAGCGCCGTCGCCGCGCCGTCGCCGCCTAGCCTCTACTCGCCCCTGCTGCCGCTACCCCTGCCCCTGGGAGGACCGATCTTCGCTCCCGGGTGTGGCCTTCTGTTGTAGATTTTTCTTGGTGTAGAAGCAGCAATCTGTAACATCCCAAAATTTGGCTTTTCAAAAATCTTTTGAGTAGTTTAGCTCCCTGGAAAATTTCACCAATTTTATTTGAATTAATAAAGCTTAATTGGAACTTTCATAAATCAAAAATAATTTAATATGATTAATCTCAACATCAACTATTATCAAAACTATTTTATTTGGATTCTATGTGCTTGGATATATTTTCTAGATTTTTCTAGAAATTTTTCGAGTGCATTTGCTATTTTCTATTTGGCCTTGTGTTTTCTGCTATTTTCTAAAAAGGAAAACTATTATTAAATCTCAGATAACAATCGGGCTCAATTATCTTTTCCTTGGCCCGTAACCATTTCTTCGGCCCCTTCCTGTTTTCTTTGGTCAACCGAAACCAGCCTAGCCGAATCCCTCCATTGGCTCAACTACCAGGCCGCCGCTCTTTTTCTTTCATTTCACGCGCGTGTGAGCAGCCAAGCCAAAGCCGTCGGCCATCCTTTTTCTTTCTTAATTTCTTTGTTTCCCGGGCCGGCCCGCAACTCCCTCACGTGAGTGCAGCCAACGCTGAGCTAGCCCGCTGCCTTTCTCTGTGCTAGCAGCCTACTTGCCGTTCCCTTGTGCGTGTGCGTTAAGCCCAACACCAGCCGAGCCAACAGCCATTTCCTTTTCTCTTGCGTCACTGCCGAGCGGGCCCAGCGTTGCCATGTGATCGTCTTCCTCAAGCATTCCCGAGTGGGACTCTCTGGTGTCCGTTCGCAGCACGCCATAGCACTGGCCTCCTCATGGATTCCTTCCATCCGAGCCCTATAAAAGGATCCCAACCGTGTCATCTTTTTCACCCGGTGCTCCCCTCTTGAAACCCTATTTTCTCTGCCCCGGTTTCATCTTGGTTTCGCTGCAATCGCCCAAGATCTGAGCACCGCTGAAGCTGCTTCGTTGCTGGAGTTCTTCACCGTCAGTGCCTCTCCGGTCGTGCCGTCTTTGCCTTCGGGTCTGCAATAGCGTGTGCTACGCCGTGCTTGCACCCTCTCGGCTCGGAGAAGCTCTGTTCGCCGTTGTCGTCTTCATCCAAAAACCAGCCACCAGCGTCATCTACTCGATCTACTCCTTGGTGAGCCCACTAGCTCTTTTAAGCGCGTCATGTCATGCCATAACCCCCCCCCTCATCTGGTTTCCTCCCTTATCTCTCTCATTCCTTCACCGCATTACCGTCGTCGCTCGTTTTCTTTGTCTCCGGTCATCTTCTTCTTGCTGGCGTCCTCATCGTTCTCAGGTGGCTTCCAGGTGGTCTCTGAGCTCCTTTCGTCATCACCAACGCGGTGCTCACCTCATCCTCCCTCGGGCGCCACTCCATTGCCCAGTTGCCGTCACCGACCGTGGAGCTCATCACCGACCAAGCCTCTATCGATCCCTCCCTCTCTCGGTTTCTCTGCACATGTGGCACTCCACCTCACCCTTCCACATCCACAGCTGAGTCAGCTCTTTGCTGATGTGTCATATCCATGTGGTATCCTAGTCAAGCCATGTGGTGGACTCAAGTGCACACGAGTCCAAGGAGCTATGGACTCAGTCCATCATACACCATCTCTTTGACCAGTGGGACCCGCATGTCGGTACTGTTCCATAGACTCATTCTACCATGAACCCAAACCCTAGCCCGTGGACATGGTCTATGGACCAAAGGCCCACATATCATCCTCTTTGTCCTTTTCGGGAATTCTTTTAATTTATGAAATTCAATTATCCAGTTGGTCACACGTGTCATTCACTGCCTTTGTTCTCTCTCACTTACTAGTGGACCCCACTTGTAAGTATCCAATTCTTTTTATTTTTAATCCAAAGGAATATTCTATGAATATTCTTTTCTCTCTCAATTTCATCATTTCATGTGATCTTCCAAAGCTCATGTTTTTCGCATCCGGACTCCGATTGAGTTCATTCAAATTCCTAAATTCATCTAAATACAAGATCTATTTATCTGAGATTTTTATTTAATTTTTTTAGTTTGTTTGCTCTCTGTTATTTATTTATTTTGGTTTATTTGCTTGTTTGCGAGTAGACGTTGATACTTCGAGAAGTCCTGATCAAGAAGAAGCTGAAGATCAAGGAAGTAGAAGATTAAAGTTAAATAGGATCATCATTGCTATAGCAAGGCAAGTTATACCTTTGATCATATTGTACCCAGTTTTCAAAAGTTATATTGATTCAAAGTATTGCATTTACATTAATTATTTATTTCAATGTTTTTGGGATTAGTTAATATCCAGTTTGTTATGACCTCCTTGCCTAATTGTATGCCATAATCTTTTGTCACCCCAGTTTGGTTTATTTAGTTGGTGCTATTGTATTACCAACGTGGGATGGTTAGATGCGATTAGATTGCTTAGCCATGCTACGAGTCATCATCTCATGTAAATTGCAAATATAAACTTGACTAAGTGACTATGTGATAAAAACTATGTGTACTATGTGCTATTACTCATTGATGGCATATGTTGCACTTAACCAACAGGGTGGGAAAAGGTTTTGGACGGGGGCAAGTGGTCTGGTATACTTTTATGGTGGATCTGTGTTGGTGGGAATGATAGGTTAGAATTTGGAAGTCTTTCCCCGGTCAATTAAGGACTTAACTTTGTGCGCCATTGAACTGAGCTTTGTGCGCCATTGAACTGAGCCTTTTTGTACAACCACGTGCCTGGTATAGGACGGGCCTAACTTAGTAAGTTATGGAGTCTTGACATTGATTACTCAGGTTGTAGGTTAGCTGTGTCAGATTGGGTGGAGGTGTGTACTATCAAGTAGTCGCATCACGGGGCAATTCGCCATTTCCCTATCCAACGGTGTGCGTCTGTGGCGGCTAAGCATACCGGGAGTGTCAATGTTGAGATGAAGTTTCTGAAAGGTTTTGTTGTGACCAGCTCTAATCAAGTTGATTGCATCTTGTGGTTAAAGTGTACAACCTCTGCAGAGTGTTAAACAATCTATTCGAATAGCCGCGTCCGCGGTCATGGACATGCTCGGGGATTTCACACGAGGGGTAGATTTTCATAAAAACTTGGGATGGGACGACTGTGTGAGTTAACTTATGCAGCTATGTGAATAATCTGTTTAGGCTATGTGTCTTTGTGAAAACAACTGTTAAAAATTATTACTGTTTATTTGTTTTACTTATGCTTTCAATCTATTATTTGTATTCAATTTGCAAATGTTGCATTTCTGCAAAAGAACCATAGAAGCCATTCCTTTGGAATAAGCCTGCATCTATAAATTGCATTCTGTGGTATGACTTGCAAGTACAGTGTGTACTCATGCTTGCTTTAATAAATCAAGCAGAGGTGAAGGAATCGCTAGTCAACAAGGTCTACTTCAAGGATCGTGGAGAACTAAGTCGCAAGACTCAAATTGCATTGTGGGCATATGGATGGGCTTCACCGAGTTATTCTCGCTTCGTTTCACTCTGACTTCATTGAGCTATCGCCCTCTGAAGCATTAATTGTAAGCTTTGACCTTAAGGTCTTTACTCTGATGTTTATTGTTATTTGCCTATTTATTAGTTATCTTTGTATATGAAAATGATATTTCACTAATGTTGCCACTGTGTGCACTAGCGTGATCCTGGACTAGTGCAGTATACACAGAGGGTCCAGAATTGCATATTTTGGGTCCCGACACAATCTTGACAAGCAGCAAGCAACAACGATCATCAGCATCCTCGTCATCGCGTGAATGATGCCGGGGAGCTCACACCGTGGCTGTCGGGACCAAAAAATACAATTCTGGACCCTCTGTGTTTAATGCACTAGTCCAGGATCACGCTAGCGCACACGGTGTCAACAAAGATGGATATCGATCCACACAAGCGAATAGTAACATAAACGAATAGTTTGATTAATAAATAATGGTTTGACCTTACGGTCGAGTTTACATTTATTAAGCCACGCAGGGCTAACAGAGTAATAAAGCAAATAAAAATAAACGCAGCGGTATCCCATCGATTCACCACAGCAACCGATCGATCAAGACCCCACGATCGGGCACCTTCGATAAACTCCTCCTCGAATCTTTGGCGAAGACTCCTCCTCTTCTGCTTGATTTAGTTTAAAGCAAGCGTGAGTACACACCATACTCGCAAGTCACACCACAGAAATGCAATTATACATGCAGGCTTATTACAAGGGAATGGCATTTTGTGGTTCTTTTGCAGAAATACAACATTTGCAGTTAAATACAAATAATAGATTGAAAGCAATTAAAACAAATAGACAATAATAATTTAACAGTTTAATTTCACAAAGACACACACAGCCTAAACAGATTATTCACATAGCCATATGATTTAGATCACACAGCTCCCTTCCCACACAGTTTTTAAAGATCTACCCCTTGTGTAAAATCACCGAGCATTGTCCATGACCGCGGACGCGGCTATTCGAATAGATTGTTTACACTCTGCAGAGTTTGTACACTTTACCCACAAGATACAATCAGTGTTGCAAGCACTAATCGTAACAAAGCATTTCAGAAACTTCATCTTAACATAGATGCTCCCGTCATACCAAACCATACACAGTGTATGGTACAACACACACCGTTGGACAGGGAAGCGGCGAACCATCCCGCGATGCGACTACATGGTAACACACACCTCCACCCTATTCACATAGCCTAACCTACCGCCTGAGCAATCAATGCAAAGAATTCATATCTTACTATGCTAGGCCTGTCCCATAACAGGCATGTGGTCGTACAGGAGGGCTCAGTTCAATGGCGCACAAAGTTCAGTCCTTAAATGACCGAGGCAAGACTTCCAATTCTAACTAAGGCACACAGATTAATTTGACACACAGATTCACATTCCCATATCACATAGCCACCATGTCACACAGTTCCCACCACTTGCCTCAGTCCAAACTTTTTCCCACCCGGTTGATTTAGGTGCAACACGTGCCACAAAGACACATAGTACACATAGATTATTACAAAGTTACATAATCACTTAGTCAAGTTGATAATTGTAACTTTACATGAATACATGATTCGTGGCATGGCTAAGCAACCTAATTGCGTCTAACCAACCCACGTTGGTGCAACAATATTATCAACTAAATATCAACTAGGGTGACAAAGGATCAAGGCATAACAATTATACAAGGAAGGCATAACAGATTGGATTTAATAGCTAATCCCAAAAATATTTAAATAATTACTTGAAATAAAATGCAATACTTTGAATTAAAATAACATTTAGAAAACTGGGATTCAATCATGGTCAAAGCATGACTTGCCTTGGAATCGGTCTAGAAATTGATCTTGGTCTTGTTGTGCTCCTTCTTCTTCAAATCTTCCAGAAGTGTCGAAATCTACTCGCAAACGAAGCAAACAAACAAACTAAATAAATAATAGAGGCAAAAAAACTCCAAAAAAATAAATAAAAATCTCCATTAAATAGACCTTGAATTTATAGGAATTTAGAAATTTGAATGGACTGATTTGGAGTTCGGATGCAAAAGTTATGGGCTTTGGAAGTTTGAATCTAAAGAAAATCCTATTTTTGGAATATCCCGAATTATTTCTTAAAGAAAATCGGAATATTGCGCAAGCATGACGTCAGCATGATGTCAGCCCTGGGAATTTCAAAAAAGATAAATAAAAAGAAAACCTGACATGTGGGACCCACACGTAAGTGACATGGCTCACAGTGGACCAAGTCCACCGAGCCGATTGGATCTGGGTTGGGCTGGCGTGGCGCACTCGCGCACGTGGCGCTGACGCGGCGCCTACGTGGCTGACACACAAGCACGAAGGGTGAGGTGGCTAGATGACTTGGCGTCCACGTCGGCGGCGAACGACAACGGCGGCGAGCGCCTCTGGACCGGCCGGCAATGGCGACCCAGGGCACGATGGCGACGGTGAGTGCGCGTGTTGGAAAGGGGATGCTATTGCGCACTTGGAGCTACCTTCTTTGGCACCGGAGATGAACGGAGGCGGCCGGAATTGGTGTCGGAGCGGAGGACGAAGGCACGATCTTGTCAAGGATGACAACCGATGGCGCTCCGCGACAACAAGCAGGTTCCTGGTGACGCTCTGACGACGGGGAAGGTGATGGTGTACTCCATGGAGGCGGAGCACGACCGGTGGTGACGAATTTTGAAGAATTGGGCTACGGCTCGAAAACCCTAAACTCCAAATTCCGGCGGCGCTGGAGCTTTAGGAGGGAGACGAGGTGGGGATTCGGGATCAGGGGGCAAGGGCGAAGCAGGGGGTCCCTTTTATGGAGTTAGGGCGCACTGGAATTTGAAATCCCCAAATTTGGATTGATACGGGCTCGCCGGGTTTTAGAGATAGGAACGGACTCGAGCGGCGATTCAAATCCCAAAAGATGTAGAGGAGATAAAGATTGAGTTCGGTGAGAAAATCCACGGGACTTTAGTTAGCGAGACCGAACGTGGGGCGGAGTTTCTAGAAGCTCTAATGAAGGACGGGCCGACTTGTACGCAGCGAAGAACGCGCGATGAAGATGACGACATCGGGCGGTCCCACCTGTCAGCTGGAGATGGAGGTATGAGCGAAAGCAGCAGCTGGCGGTGCTCGATCAAGCGTCCACGATCAAATGGACGACCCACAGATAAAAGGCGTGTTAATGCACAAGGAAGCGGGCCAAGAGATGGGCTGCGCGTGAAGCTGGGCCGGGAAAAGGGCCTCGCACGCGGAAGGAGTTGTGGGCCGAAGGGATTCAGCCCGAAGCCAAATGGAGGTTTTTAAATAGCTTTTCTATTTTAGAAAATACCAGAAATTCCAAATGGCAATAGAAATTAGCAAATGAACTTGGAAAAATTCTAGAAAAATCTAGAAAATATATCCAAGCACATAGAATCCAAATAAAATAGTTTTGACCATTGTTCATGTTGACTTTAGTCATATTAAATTGTTTTGTTACTCAAGGTTCATATTTAAGCTTTTGAATTAAATTCAAATAAATCCAAATGGTGAATTTTCTCTCTACTAACTATTCAAAGGATTTTTAAAGCTCAGAAAATTGGGATGTTACAGTGGCATACCTTCGCACCGTCCAGATCCGCCCTGGCCGGCTGGCCCGGTGGACCTCTTCTTGGCCTAGATCCTCTCTCGTCGCTGGCGCCGCCTCTGGTCCCTCCTCTCCTCTAGGATCGCCGCTCGAGCCGCCCGATGCCGTCGATGGCTTCCACGGTCGCTGCCTCCCATATCCGCGCCACCGTCACATGGCGGGCCTCCTCCTCGTCGATGACACCTCGCCATCGCCGACGCCGTCTCATCCCGTGGGGGATCTTCTCTGCCTTAGGATCCTTGGGGGAGGAAGCTGAGCGAACGACCGTGACTCGGATGCACCATCAGCAGCCGCCGCCGCTCCCGTCGGCGCCGCCTCCATCACCGCGCTATCTTCTCGTCGGGTTATGCGCTTTCGAGAGGAGCTCTCTGTTAAGAGCCTTCGCGTCCTCACCTACTCGAAGCTCCGACCGGCAGCCCATTCCTCTTGCTGGATAATGTCCATGGAGGCTGCGCCACCAATAGTGGAAAACAAGGGAGGGAATCCCCAATCCTTCCCTGTGTTCCTTTTCTTAATGGGCCAACGTGCACTTATGGGCCCGATTGGGAAGCTGTGATTGCCCTTCGACTGCTACGCGATTAGCAATGTAGCTGTTGGTCTAGTTTGCTTGCTGTTGGAGGATAGTGCTTGAGTCTTGCTTGCTGCTGCTAGTATCTGATGCTAGCTATTCTTGCTGCTACTGCTAGCTATTATTTGTGTCTTTTTCTTCCGTTGCGTCCATCCAAGTTCGTACCACTCAATCTTTGAGTTTGTCTAAGCCATGCGAGTCCACAAATTTATTGTCAGTCATATAAGCATAGGAATTGTATTATGCATGGCAGCAGCCACTACTCCCGCTCTTCTTTCTGAGCCGCGTGCAGATCGTAGAAGTCGTTATGATGCCACCGCCCCGAGCTTCTAAGGCCGTCACGCTTCTTTCACGCCGCCACCGTCTTGGGCTTCAATCTGCGCTGTCAAGCTTCCACCTATTCCTATTCGGCTTGATTTGATGGCTCTGTTTATTCATGTTGGTTTCATCATCTTCTTCATCGTGTTGTTGCGCTCGACTTTCTTAGCCCCTGCACCTTGTGTATTATGGGCTGACGCACGACCCTGGATGGGAGGAGATCTTTTGATACTCGACATATTTTCATGGAGCTACATGCTACGTCAACATTATCAAGACTCGTACTTCGGATTTTTCATATTTTTAGTGTTAACCCTTTACAAATGCAAAGCTATTGCATACGGCCTGCATTTGAGAGGGGGTGTTAGAATAGGGACTCTTTTGTATTTCCTTATCTGCCTTTTGTATTTCCTTATCTGTATATGGCATACACCCCTTGTACCCACTATATATATTGCCCATTGGGCTTCTTCAAAACACACAATATTCATAACATCATTAACTCCAGTTTAAACCTGTGAGACCCCGAGGTATTTAGCTTGTAATGCTTAGTCTTCCAATTGACCCTAGCATCACAAACAAAATATCACGTGCCTCGGGAAAATATGTATATCCCAGAAGATGCTGTACATACACCCTTTTACAAAATCATGCATCAATTCCATACAAGCATAGAACCAAAGCACGAACTAGATTAAACAAAAGACATACAATAGTAGAGTTATTACAGCAAGGCCAACCGGCCACAACACAAGCTAAGAAGCTAAAATACAGCGGAAGCAACATGCCATAAGATGGCGATAACAAAAGAGCCACTGTTTTCCTTTATCCCACAAGGCAAACTGACCGAGCCACCAACCTAGTCGTCGAAATCGAAGTCCGTATCGCGATAGTCAATCCCTTGGGGATCAACTTCCTCTGCAACAATTTAGCAATGCAAATGAGTACAAAAATGTACTCGCAAGACTTACAAGTAACAGCCTATACATAGCTACATGCAAGCTTTAATCAAAGGAGTAGGCTGTAGGTTATTTTCAGCATAAAGCAATTTTCATTTGCAATAATATAATAACTTGAAAGCAGTTTTATAATCTGTTTTTAATGTTCAAATAACAGCGAGACAACAATAATATCAATAGATAGATGAGAACAACATCTTGGAAGTGACTAACCCAATAGTCACCACAACAATAGCATGAATTACCTATTTATACCACCCACAACAAGTTTTAATTAAAAGGTTATAGTCTAACTCTCGAAAGACCTCCCCAAGCGTGTCCATAACCTAGGACAAGGCTATTCGAATAGTTTATACCCTGCAGGGGTGTACCAATGTACCCACACGTCAGACCGTCTTTTTGACACATGATTTAGCACACTACCTTTGGTATGCCGACACGGCTAAGTCCTACGAGACATTTCCAATGGAAAGAGCAAATTAAGAGTCGCACGTATGGGGGTTGTCACCTAGCGGACCGCCGTTACGGGCTCCCACTAAGGACCCATATGAAGAGTAGGATGCACCGGCCCAGCTCAAGCCGTTGCGGGTGCTCCCCTCCTTTCCCAACAACAAACATTTTTCTTTACAACAACCACCAAACGACTCATTAATTAACACCCCCCCCAAAGTACTTAGCCAAGAGAGGTCCCATATCCCCCTCGTGTGGTTAGCACACAAAATTGCTTGGTTTAGTGTAGCAAGATGTTCGGTCCTTGTTGACTTAGGCACCATTCCACACACCAACAGATCACACCATCATCCATTGTGCCCAAGTCCAAAACAGTTTTTATTTTCAGTTTTTGACTTTACAAATTAACAAAGCACAAGTTCTGGACATAATGGAATAATAATTAGATTTGTGTGATCAAGATCATCGACTAACTCGATGACCGCCCAATACTACCAATAGCTAAGCATGACTAAGCAACAATAACTCGTCAACTAGTAAGTGACAAGAGCTCATCCAACAAACTCTAATCATAGAAAAATAATCCTAGGCTCAGTAGTAGAGGATAAACATTTACCTACAGATTATGCAACTAGAGGATCAACTAATCGAACCAAAATTTAACAACAAAATAGACCATGCAATACATACAAGTTGTAAACAATATATTTAGACTTTGAAATAATGGGATTAGTATGATCAAATTGCTTGCCTTGTTGATAGCTCTCTTGCTGCAGAGGGTCGCTTTCGGACTCAACGAAATCGTCGGCACCTAACGAAAAGCACGAAAAGAACGAAGAACACCGAAAAGACTCAAAAACCAACTTTAGCAAAAAGCTCTGAAATTTTTACAGCAGGTAGAGAATGATTTTTAAGGAATTTAGCAATAAGAACCAATTGATTTGGATTCTTAATGCAAACTTTATGGCCAAAACAAGTTTGGTCTGTTGGAAAAGGCTAAAAATTCATCTCTGGTACTATTCATCCGAAATTAAATTTTTGGCACAAATTTCCAGAGAGGTGTTGCACCTGAAATTTTTATGGTAAATCAAGCACCTCATAATATGAACAACACAATTTGATTCACCTCATTTGGAGCTAGGATGCATTTTCTATGATTTTTCAAAGACATGAAAAAGTGCACAAGTTAAATGCAATTGCAAAACTTTTAAAAATAGTAGCATGCCTAAACCCTATTTTACAGATAAGCTTACTAACAGAGGAAACCAACAAAGTTGATTTCACTCAAAAAGGAGCTACAGAGAAATACTTATGCATTTTTCAAGTTAAATGAATTTTTAATGCAACAATTAAAGCTAAACAAGAATTAAACCTATTTACAAAATTTTCTGGAGCAAAATTAAGCTCACAACCATTTTTAGATTAAATCTTAGTTAAAACCAGAACTAACAAAATTTGAATCAACCGAAAAAGATTTAAAATGAATGAGTTATGCAATTTTAAAGTTTATCACAATTTTCAGTTTAGAAATAAAGCTTACCGGGTTTTTAGAAAACAATTACAACGCAAAACAACCTGGGCCGTTGATCTGCCATCCTACGGCCCACAACACACCAAGCACAGCGCTCGTGCGCAAGAAATGCAATACAAACCGATAGATCAAGATCCAACGGTCCACAATGATTAAGGTTCGGACGGTCCGAACGACACATCAAATCTGGACCGTCGATCTTGATCTGGACGGCTCTCAGAGGTTGAGCCGATGGGGTGGTCCGAACGGCCCAACAGATCAGAGCCATTGATCTAAATCCAACGGCTCACGATCCAAGGAACGTAGCGCATGCGCCCGAGGGAGATTAAAGAAGCGGGCCCCACTATTAGTGACTCGTGGCCCCACACACATGTTTAAAGTACCTGGGGGGGTTTAAACGCACGGGCCCACCTGTCAGAGGCAGTAAGGCACGGAAAAGGACGGCTATTAATTTCTAAGCCATTAATTAACAGTGATTAACCATGATTAGCAATTAATGAACCGAATCTCTGTTCAAAGGCGACGCATAGAGAGCGATAAAGCTCGGGCCCACCCAACAGAGACTCGAAGGCACATTAATGCCAGACATTAACTACTAAGCATTCATTAACATTGATTAATCAATGATTAGCCATTAATAAGAGGATCTTTGTCTTAATCGAGTACGGCACAGTGCCGTTCCCGTCCGACAAAAGACCGAGGGCAAAGGTTGGCTCACCACCGGCGACGTGGACCACGCCGGCGCCGACCAAGGGCCAAAACGAGTCCGCAATAACCACACGCATACGCTGGTGTAGGTGGCGACCACGGAGGAGGACCACATCGACGGCTAGCCGGAGAGAGGCGGTGCGGCAACACACGGCCGAAAACAAAAAACGCAAAGGAGCTCCGCAGCGGTTCAGAGAAGCGGGAGCCAAGCTTCTAGGGACTAATGCGAAGCTACCTTAGCACGGAGAGGACCAGAGGAGGCCGGAGCTGCTCCGGCGATGAAGCATAGCGCCGACGATGGAGACGATGACGAGGACTAGGCGGTCTGAGCAAAAAGAAGACCAAAGAACGGTAAGGATAGCTCCACAAGGGCTCACAGAGGGTCCATGAGCAAGGAACTGAAAAGCTAAGGGCTTACCGAAGCTGAGGACGAAGATGGATGAACACGGCCGCAGCGAGCAAGAACTCAAAATTAGGCCGCTCCTGTGAAAGCAACCTAAAATCAAGTTAGGGGATTTTCCCAAGGTGATTAGAGGCTCAAGGCTGAGCAAAAAGATTTGAGGAAGAGCCAATGGAAGCCTGTCGGCAATGAAGAGCTTCAAGGTCCAACAATGGCGGCAAAGGGCTCACAGGCGTTTTAGCACAAGCAAGCCGAGAGGGTGTTTAAAGGAACACTAGGAAGGGGTTGAGGGCTTCTTATATACGAGGAGCAAAGGAGATGAGCCAAGCACAGCTCCATGGTGCCCCTGGTCCATGCTCTGCCATGGACGAACTGAGCAGGTGGAGGAGCTCACAAAGGAGACTTTGGGGGCAAAAGCTGCTGAGCATTAAATGCTTAGCGGCAAAGAGCCGTTTAAAGGACTCTAGGAGGTGACCTAGCACTGCCATGGAGCTCTGGCGCGCACGCGTGCGAAGGCAATCGAGGAAGACGAAGAACAGACGCGGCGCAGGCCCCACCAGTCAGAGACAACGACTCAAAACAGCTCGGGTCAAAGAGAGCAGCAGGGTTGAGTCTAACCCAATCGGTACGAGCTCAAACCCTTGGATAGAAAATGGACGACTACGATTGATTGGGACAAAAGGAAAAGCCGAAAGGCACACGAATCTAGAGCGTTAGATTGAGATCTAACGGTTCAAACCACGCGCGCAAGTGGCTCGAGCTCGGTATGACCGATTTGATGAGCGGTACTACCGATTGAAGCGGTACGACTGGAGGAAAAAGGAAAGGCACCGCACGGTTGGATTCAAATCCAACGGTGGAGATCAACGAGGAGATGGGGAGGTCCGAACGGCCCAATCAACGTGGGCTGTTAGATTGAACTTCAATGGCTCACATTGATCGCGCGTGTTTAGACAGGGCTGGGCTGAGCTGAGACGGTTGGGTTCAACCAAATCTCAAACTGGCTCGAGTCCGATATGAACCCAACCACAAGGCTTTGAGGGTTTGACTAAGGCTCAAAAGCAAGATGAAAACTTTGGAGAATAATTAGATATAGAAAACTAACTCCAAAAATTCTAAAATTTGGACTAGAGGTTTCTAGCTCTAGGATAAACCTTGTGTAAATTTTCCAGAGGTTTTTATGCACAGTATTTTTCTCCAGAAATTTAAGAAAACTTGTTCAAGGGTTTGACCAAGAGTCAAACTGGTTTGACTGCCTCTTAAAAATTATCAAATAATTTCTAAAAATTATGAAATTTTTCAGAGGTGTCACATAGCATCCCTAGAACCAAGGAAAATTATTTCCAGGGATTGAACACAAGATTCTCAACAAGAAGGTCATGACTTTAGTCAATTGGAGATTTTGGTTTTTGATTTCCCACAATTCCTTTACAAGAATTACAAAAAGTTCAAAAACTTCAAGATGCAAGAAAAGTTTTAATTTCTACTCCTTTTCTTACATTTGAAATACAAACCCATATTTGGGATGTTACAAAACCGGGTTCTTAACTCCTTATCATTTTCTGTTCATGGTCCCACTAGTCAGTGAAACATAACGCCATTAACTCAACAACTAATGATTAATTAGCCCTAACCTGACAACGGTTTTATGCTAATCACGAGCTACAATGATTATCGGAATTCTGGCAAATCAGAAAACTCCTGAGCTTCATTGTTGTGCTCGTCGTCGGCGATGTTATCCTCGGCGCGTGAACCAAGGCCAGAAATGGAATCCCCATAGCCTTGCGCATCTTCCAGTACCGGTGGCGAGCCTCACGGCGGTGTGTAGCGGTAGCACGCCGGAGAAAGGCGGCAGTGGAGCTACGGATCATGTGCTTGTCGCAACCCAGCGACACATTAAGCAATTTAACGTGCGCAAAAGCATCTAGGAGGTCCAGGGAAACTACCGGGAGGATGAGGAGGTCCGAAGGTGGTTGGAGAAAGCTTGGTGACATTAATGGCGACGGCGGCGATGCGGTTGACGCGGGGAGGACAATATGTGCAAAAGGAAAAGAAGAGGAGGTTCAGGAAAGCTTTGGTGGGGGTAGAAGATGCTTTGGGAGGAAGCAATCGGAAAATGGCTTACCAGAATGGAGATGGGGAAGAAAGGTGCGCTTGCGACCGAAAATGGGGAAAATCCAAAATCCACAGGCTCCTGTGAAAGATTGGCTAAATTAATTGAGGGGAAAAGAACATCATGCCCTAGAACACATGGTGACACACATAAGAGAGGATGGAGCTCATCGAAGATGAAAATGGCACGGCGGTGGCACTCGGTGCACGCTCTGGAGAAGATGATGGCACCTTCGCGTTCCGAGAACTAGAGGCAAAGACAAGGGCTCAGGTTAGCAGAAATGGAGATGACGAGGAAGGTAGAAGGAGAGGGACGCGGTGGTGCGAAGCTTACCCGAGAGGAACACAAGAGAGAGCGTCCTCCTCCTCAGCCACCAAGAGGAGAAGTGAGTGAGAGAGAGGGCATGGAAGCGGGTTAAGCGCGTGCAACGGCCAGAACGATGACGACGTGAACCAGCGATACTTTGGGATAGGTTGGCGAGGGCGGTGGTGAGATGACGTTGACGGGGCTGCAAGGAGAGCGCGGCTGTGTGGCGTGCGTCTCCTGCACCCTCGCCAGCGAGAGGAGGGAGAAGCTTCTAATGGTGGAGCCGGGTCGTCGACGACACAGGTAAGTGGCTGGGTCGAGTAGGTTGAGCCGGACTAGGTCAAACCTGGTTCAGTCAGGTTGCACCAAGTCAAAACATTTGACTATTTTAATTTCAAACTTCTCCACTTTGACCGGATAGTTTAAAATAGCAAATAAATTTAGAAAATTCTAAATTTTGCAGAGAGGTTCCTGGGATGATCTAGTACACATAAAAATTTTCTATACTCACTATTCATATTTTATTTGCTTGTTTTAAAATCCTTTACAATAGGGCTTTAGGAACTTGGTTTGAATTATCTCAGGGTTAAATTAGATTCCAAAAAATTGGGAAAACTCATAGTAATTCATTATAAATATTATAAGATTTTAATAAATTATTTACCGAGATAATTTTGTAAGTATTTATTGATGTTTTCTTTTGGAGCTTCGATTTGAGTTATATGTTTAACTTTAATTTGAAATTTTCCAAATGCACTAATTTGTGCAAATGCTCCAAAAATAAAATACATGCTCATGAGATGCATTTTAATTCAGTTTAATAAAAATGGGGCTGTGACAAACCACCCCCACCCCTCTTACAGAGAATCTCGACCTCGAGATTCTGTCGATTCGGCAAATAGGTGGGGATATTCGGTTCGCATTCGGTCCTCACGCTCCTAAGTTACTTCATCATCAGCATGATTGATCCTCTGAATTTTCAGGAACTTGATGACACAATTTCTTGTCTTGCACTCTGTTTCGTCAAGAACGCGAATCGGACGCTCTCGATAAGAGAGATCGGATTGCAAATTGAGGTCTTCTAACTTGGTTGCTTCGGTTAGGACTCGAAGGCACTTCTTCAGTTGTAAAACATGGAAAACATCATGCACATCTAAATGTGATGGTGGCAACTCCAATTGATAGGCCACCGGTCCTCATTTCGCTAGAATTCGGAATGGACCGATGTAGCGAGGTGCCAACTTGCCCTTGATGTGGAAACGATGTGTTACTTTCATCGGGGTGACCTTAAGGTAAACATGATCATTCACCTTAAAACTCAACTCGCGTCGACAAAGGTCGACATAACACTTTTGGCAGGATTGAGCTATCCGGAGTCGCTCCCCGATTACACGAACTTACTCTTCGGCTTCATTTATCAAGTTCGTGCCAAATAATTGTCTCTCTCCGGTCTCAGACTAGTTGAGGGGTGTCCTACATCTTCTCCCATATAGTATTTCGAAAGGTCACATTTGGAGGCTAGATTGGAAGCTATTGTTACAAGAAAGGAAAAAGTCTATTTTACACCCTTGAACTCTTCGAAAAGTCCATAAAACAACCCTGAACTACAAAACCAGACACCGAACACCCTCAACTATCAATACCATGCAAATTACCCCCCTGAACCTATTCCAAGCTGGTTTTCATCCAACATGGCATCCACGTGGATCTAAGGTGGGCACTGTAGTGTCCCTGGCCCACATGTCATACTCTGATGACTTTCTTCTTCCTCCTCTCCTCTCCTCTCCCCTTCTCCCAATCCCACCTCTTCTCCTCTCCTCCACCTCCACCGACGCCAACACCACCGCCCGCTTATCCTCCTGAGATCTTCTCCCTCGGTGACCTCCACGCCACCGCCAATGCCCGCCCAGATGCCTCGCGCGGCCTCTCCTCCTCTTCTCCCTCGACGACCTCCACGCCGCTGCCAAGGCCCGCCCGAACGCCTCGTGTGTTCCGCTCCGTGCCCGCCTCTAGCGGAGGCGGAGGCGGCGAACTGAGGAGGGCCATGCTTCACGCAGTAGCCACACCGCCTCCGTCGCCCAGGAAGACGGTGGTCATGCTGTGCCCCGTCGGCCCCGTCCCGGGAGGTGAAGCTAGGCAACTTCAAGGGTGTCACCAAGCACCTAGAGAAGAACCCCAACCCGGTGTGGCGGCAGGTGTTCGCCTTCTGCCACAAGCACCTCCAGTCCAACCAGTTCGAGGTCATCGTCATGGACAAGGACGTCCTCAAGGACGACTTCATCGGCCGCGTCCTCTTCGACATGACTGACATCCCCCACCGCGTCCCCCCAGCAGCCCACTCGCGTTGTAGTGGTACCGTCTCGCCGACCGCTCTGGCGAGAAGCTGCGCCACGGCGAGATCATGCTCGTCGTATGGATGGACACCCAGGCCGACGAGGCCTTCCCGGAGGCCTGACACTCCGACGCCCACTCTGTCTCCCTCGAGGGCCTCACCAACACGTGCTCCAAGGTGTACTACTCACCCAAGCTCACCTACCTCAAGGTCGTCACCATCTCCGTGCAAGGCCTCATGATGAGGACATCCCGATTGGACCGATTACACGAGCACGAGCTAAATTAATTAATCATCAGGTGAACTCGCTCCTAATTAATTTTAATCTTGATCCTAATGAATATATGCTCCTAATTAATTTTAATCTTGATTCTAATGAATATATGTTAATGCCTAATAGTCTTATATTGTGTGTGTGCAGTTTTATACATATAAAAGCATGGGAGACTGTATCAGACCGAAGGAGAAAAGATGCTGCGACTAATATACACCTATGATTTATGGGGTGCACAAATGTCACCTATGAAACCATGAGCTGCAATTCATCAAACAAATGCAAGCCTCCGTTGGTTTATTGATTAACATTGAGAGAAGAGCAATATTATTCTTTTATTACGGATGCATGCAACGTGGGCACATGGTGCAATCACATTGTCTAGCCAAGCATGAGGCATAGTATTGCCCATAAAACAATGAGGATTTGGTTGTCCTTTATTCAAGAAAACATGATCAGCAGATCCTGGAGAAAGCAAAATCGGATTGACTTCTATCCACCACGTCACGGGTGGGCCTATTGCATGCATACTAATCCCTTGGTCGAACCATGTAATGGTTGGTCTGTAATTTACTTTCCTTGATTATCTCCCTGCCGAACCAACTTAGGCTAGTGTGCGTCTGACTTGGGTGGAACCGAGTAGGAATCGGTCCTTTAGCCAGCCGGCCCTATAGGCTATATCTATTTCTTGTACTCGTGACTTTTAGAGACCACCACAAATATGAATTAATTATTTTGAGAGAGAGCTATACACTTGTTCTTTCTAGCGTTTAACATACAGTGCAACTTAGAGGGGAATTGGGCGTTCTCAACCCTGTTATTCTTGTGATTTCTTTTTTTTTTGCAGGAGCAGTGACACGTCTACTTTGTGTGGTCAGATACACGGGATCACGAGCGTGTGGTTGGGCGAGTTCTTTTGTCGTAGGTTACTGTGGTTGGCGCCATCGGTTCGTTAGGTTGCACGGATCCAAAGTTATCATCGATCTTACGTCGTGAAGATCGGGCATCCCCCGTATCATATTGGTACAAGAGCATCGGTTGCCACGGTAGGATCAATTTACTCTTAGTTAGATCTATTTTTCATGTCCTATACACAAAAGCCAAAAAAAATCCTTTAGCCCGTAGTGTGATTCGAATTTTTTTTAGTGAGTTTGGTTAGTTCTCAATCCATTAGAAACTGTGTTTAGTCGTTGATCATAATTTTTCCTTTGCGTATCTTGTCTTTGTATTTATCTAAACCCTAAAATTTGTTGGTTTGGAGCGCCTCAAAACCAGCGAACAAAAAAAATCCGATCTTCTACAGTCGCTGCGTTTGGGCGCCGCCATCAATCGTGAAAAAAAAATGTTGGCTGCTATTGTAGCGTGCGCTGCAGTGATCGCTTCAGGGTGCTACAGTACCAGTGCGCCAAAAGCCATCGTGCGCTGCAGAACGCGGTGCTCTCCAGTCACGCGACAGCGCTGCGAAAAAAACTTTGCAAGCACAACTACAGTGCCAAGATTTCTACACTAGCATGCTACAGTATCATGATCTACAGTGCACGCTGCACTGTTTCACTTGCGCGTCTACGGGGGCACGCTACAGCCGCGTTGCTACAGTAGCATAAACATGCGCGGCTATAGTGTATATATATATATATATATATATATATATATATTGTGAGCCAATTCAATTCTTTGCGAATACTTTGCTATTATTTGAGACTAGCTTGTTGATATTGCTCTAGGGCTGCTAGTTTTCATCTCATTGCACAATCTAGCTTGTGATTTTTTGCTGTACCTAATAGGCTTGTGCTGCTCTTTGTGAACCTTTTGTTGGCCGAGTACCAAAAAAACAGAAAAAATAGAGACCAAAAAAAAAAAACAGTGACTCAAAAAAAAAAAGGAATTAAAAAGTGCTTGGCCGACATTGTTTTGTAAGCACACCTAGCTAGTATCTATTTTCAGATTGTGCTATTTCATTGTTTTGAGCAATCTTGTGTCCTATTTTATATTATTGAGCAATTAGCTAGCGTCTCTCCATAACTTGTACAATACGAGCTAGTTTTCCATCACTTATATTTTGATATATTAGCTCATTCCTTTGATTGCACTAAGTTCCATCATCTTTGCGTGTGAGTTGCTTCGTTCTTCGCTTATATCATAAGATCAGCTACTAGGCATTGAATTCTAGTTTGGATTGCTACCTAGCTTTACAATATCTAGAAATTTCAGATTGCATAGGTAAATACTTTTCCCTCCAAGCTCCACAAATAAGCCATTGTTTGACAGTGTTAGTGCAATTGAATTCACTTAATCTATCACCTTGTGTTGTCTACCGTCACCAAAGTGCATGCAGCTCTTTAATTCTATCAAGGATGCATAAGAACTTCGGTTGGTAAGAGAAGGTGAGGTTGAGTGATTTCCACAAATAAAAACTTCCACATATATAGTTTTTCTTGGCTTTGCTACTAACCATGGCAGATCGCGAGTATACATATCTTCCCTTCTATGGTAGTAATGATCCAAAGGAGTATCTTGAGTGGGTACAAGACATAGAGTTTGAGCTTAAATCCCAAAAGTTCGAATCAGAAGCCAAGAAAGTGAAAGTGGCCACTATGTTTTTTGAGGACTATGCCTCTAGTTGGTGGCAACAACTAAGTGAGAAACGACTCATTACATCTTGGGTCAATTTAAAATGGGCCATGAGAAGATAATTTGTTCCATCCTATTATGAGTGGGAGCTACTACGCCATGTGGGAGCTATTATGAGAAGCAGGCTTGAATTTTCAGATCGTTGCTGCACTTCAAGATAAATATTTTTGAAGTCTGCAAGATCTTGTGAAATATGCAATGAAGGTGGAAAAGAGACTTAAAGACATGCACACACATCAATTAAATCTAAGCCGACTCTTTAGTTCTCATTCATCCACTAGTGTGTCACTTGAGAAGATGGTCAAGCATGGGGATTCTTCTTCGGCCAAGGAGACGAGTAGTGCTGCTCCGTCACAACCCGCAGTACATGAGGAGATCGTGGTTGATGGCAATTGCGCCATTGCTGGCCCACGATTAACAGAAGATGAAATGCTTTGAAACCCATGTGAGCATGAGAGCCACATAGCCAAATTGAGTGAGAGTATTGAAAATTGTGAGCTGTGTGATTCCACCAGATGTGAGGTTGAGAGCAACCAATTTGAGAGTGTGAGGGATAAACCAAAAGAAATGAGAGAAGTAGATGAAACTAAAAGTGAGGTTATTGTTGAAATTAACGATTTACTCTCTACTTCTAGTGTTGTTTATCACATTGTGCAAGTTGATATTAAAGAAGAGGAGTTGAAGTTTCAACAACCGGCACCATTGGAAGTAAAAGACGAGGAGATAACCACGGTTGGGGATGGAGTGTTCGCTACCCCGTGGTTTCATCATGAAGATTTGATACCTACAACACCTACAACAACTGATGAGAACGTTAAAGGTAACAATAATGGTGTTGAATTGAATATTCATCAAGAAGAGGTAAGTAAGAGTGAGAACTCTAGTGTTCCTTTGAATATTTCACATGCTGAATTTAATGCGCTTAATTTATGTAATGTGGAATTGATTACTCATGATGAAGTTCTTACTAGAATATACCCTGATAATTCTTTATGCTATATCATGTTCAATGAACCTATAGAGCTATCTAGTGTGATTGAGAGAGAGTTTCTAAAATTGCATGCTTAAAATCACTAGCTAGTACCTACACCTCCGCTTATAAATTTAATTTGATAGGAGATTATAGTGTAGACAACAATTTTCATGTTTATCGAATATGCATTACCCGTGATAAGCGTGTTGAATTAAAATTGCTTGTTTTGGATAAACCATCTTTTGGACAATGTCATGATCACTTAGAGGTGAGTATAAATAGTAGTGCCTACTATTTAGAAAGATTTATAAAGTCTTCTTGGTTATCTTTTGTTGAACAATCATGTATAAGAAATCAGAGTAGCGCAATTGAAGCATGAAAGGCACAAACCATTTTCACATCCCCATTACATAAAACTGATGTTGTAAAGTCGAAATATGATTATATGAGCCACTTGTATACATTAGAAAATGATTTTGGTCTATCCATTAATAATTTGCATACATGCTTACAAAAGTCGAAGACGACTTCTTTTCATGGGTGGGGGAATAATGTGGATGAAAGAAGTATTGAGATGAATACAACACATCTATCTAATGGCTATTGTTGTACTATTCATGATTTGCAAAACAAAAGGGATGGAAAAACGGATGAGAAATACATATACCATGCATATACGTTGTTCTCTTTGTTTAGTACACTTTCAGGTTACCAAAAGCCAAGGACGGCTTTTCTTGAAGAAGGGGAGGATGAGGAGGACATCCCGATTGGACCGATTACATGAGCACGAGCTAAATTAATTAATCATCAGGTGAACTCGCTCCTAATTAATTTTAATCTTGACTGTAATGAATATATGTTACTGCCTAATAGTCTCATATTGTGTGTGTGCAGTTTATACGTATAGAAGCATGGGAGACTGTATCAGGCCGAAGGAGAGAAGATGCTGCTACTCATATTAGGGGTGAAAATGGATCGAATAGTTTCCGTCCGATCCGGACGGAAACGGATTCAGATGGTCTCGGATCGGATTTTTTTTCGGATCGGAAATAGATTCGGATTTTTTCCTCGGAAACGAAAACGAATACGGCAAGCATGATATCCGGCGGATACGAATATGGATTCGGATTATCCGGATAAGAGCACATCCAGATATCTGGAATTTTCGGCCCACCACAGTCCACTTAGCACTTAGGGAGTTAGAGTCATTGTCTTCACACTTCTTGACTTCCCTTTCTATTATTCCACAGCCCAGAGCCGACAGGGCCACGGCGGCGACGCCGCCACTCGCCTCACCGTCGGCCACCTCGCCTGCCTCCGCTGGCCACCTCTGCCTCTGCCGCACCCGACGCCGGGACCTATCGCCGGTCGCGGCCGTCGTGAACGCAGGAAGAATAGCGATCTTGCGGCGGCGCGACGCCCCCGCCACCGCTGCTTGCTACTGCTGCTTGCTCCGTCCGCCCTCGGCCCTGCGGTGGCTCCTCAGCTGCGGGATCACCGTGATGCACACAAAGGCCGCGCGGCGTCTCCGGTGAAGATTGTGAAATTGGGGAGAGAAAGGAAGGTGAGAGGTGCGATCGAGTGCGGAATTGACAGAGCAATTAAATGCGTGCGAAATCTTGGAGTTTACGGATTGACACGGTTTTGGAAAGCTTTTGAATTGTGTCCATGGCGGACGCGTGCGCGAGTTAGGAAGGCAGCGAGGAAGAAGGAAAGCGGAGGGTGACGACCCTATAGCGGGCCCCACTTGTCTGTGACAGTGGCAGAAAGAATGAAACGGGCGAAACGGTGGCCGTTCGATTTAGATCGAACGTTTCACAGCGATGGAGCTGTTCAGACTGCCCGGTAATGCAACAAGATCGGACCATTCAAATTCGATCCAACGGTCAAAATGTAACGGTCGTTTGGAATCGTCCGAACGTCTCAACGAAATCGGACCGTTAAATTCGGATCCAACGGCTGAGATGGTTTTGCGGTTTTGAGAGCGCGCGGGTCGCGTGTGTGTTGGCTGTTGGATCTTGATCCAACGGTCGACAGCGGGCCGCTTAGCTAGGCTGAAAGCGCGGGGAAAGATGGGCCGGGCAGAGATTCGGTCCGAAAGGATTTCGGAAATTTAAATTGATTTAGCAATTTAAATATTCTAGTTAATTCAAAAAGGCTTTAGAAAATAGCAAATAAACTCCAAAAACTCTAGAAAAATTCACAGAAATTTCTAGAGTTATTTTGAACTTGAATAAAATACTCCCAACATATAATTGGTAATGAATTTTGCAAATAAATTTATTTTCGCTTTATAATAATTTGGAAAAAGCTTTTAAAATTCTAGAAATTTCCATAAATTAATTAAGTTTTAATTTTTCAACTTTAAATTTAATAAAAGACATAAAACTCAATAAATTATATTTTAGACTTTTAGAACTTTAGAAATTCGAAAAGCAACTAAACTCTTTTAAATTTCAAAAAATTTAACAAATTAATAACTTTACTAACTTTATTTTGGTAACAAAACTTTGGGATGTTACAATACGGCGAAAGACGAAAACCAGAATAGTAAACACTATTTACCATCTGAAAACAGGACGTTACAAAGTCCTTGAGCTATGCCTTCGATTATCGCTAGGCGTTTATTCCAATTTAATAAAGCTCTTCTTGTTTCATCTGCACATCAATTAAACATAGATATACTAGATAAAACACCTTCAACAGTCAAAGTTAACTCCTCTTTAAAAAAGAATTATGGTTAGTGTTACACTAAGTGCTGAAAATATGAACAATTTATGAATGTTTGCATCAAACAAACTAGTTATATGTTTTCATTAATTTCTGACATGCAATTTAAGGGGTCTTCATATTCCGAAAAATATCCGTGACCGTATTCGTTTCGATTCGTATTCACACCGTATTCGTATTCGATATTATTCGCATCCATATTCGTATCCAGAGTATCCATATTCGTATCTGCATCCGGGAAAAATATGAAAACAAATATGGCAGGAGTTGAAGTTTCAACAACTGGCACCATTGGAAGTAAAAGACGAGGAGATAACCATGGTTGGGGATGGAGTGTTTGCTACCCCGTGGTTTCGTCATGAAGATTTGATACATACGACACCTACAACAACTGATGAGAACGTTAAAGGTAACAATAATGGTGTTGAATTGAATATGCATCAAGAAGAGGTTAGTAAGAGTGAGAACTCTAGTGTTCCTTTGAATATTCCACATGCTGAATTTAATGCGCTTAATTTACGTAATGTGGAATTGATTACTCATGATGAAGTTCTTACTAGAATATACCCTGATAATTCTTTATGCTATATCATGTTCGATGAACCCATAGAGCTATCTAGTGTGATTGAGAGAGAGTTTATGAAATTGTGTGCTCAAAATCACTAGCTAGTACCTACACCTCCGCTTATAAATTTAAATTGATAGGAGATTATGGTGTAGACAACATGTTTCATGTTTATCGAATATGCATTACCCGTGATAAGCGTGCTGAATTAAAATTGCTTGTTTTGGATAAACCATCTTTTGGACAATGTCATGATCACTTAGAGGTGAGTATACATAGTAGTGCCTACTGTTTAGAAAGATTTATAAAGTCTACTTGGTTATCTTTTGTTGAACAATCATGTATAAGAAATCAGAGTAGCGCAATTGAAGCATGGAAGGCACAAACCATTTTCACGTCTCCATTACATAAAACTGATGTTGTAAAGTCAAAATATGATTATATGAGCCACTTGTATACATTAGAAAATGATTTTGGTCTCTCCATTAATAATTTGCATACATGCTTACAAAAGTCGAAGACGACTTCTTTTCATGGGTGGGGGAATAATGTGGATGAAAGAAGTATTGAGATGAATACAACACATCTATCTAATGGCTATTGTTGTACTATTCATGATTTGCAAAACAAAAGGGATGGAAAAACGGATGATAAATACATATACTATGCATATACGTTGTTCTCTTTGTTTAGTACACTTTCAGGTTACCAAAATCCGAGGACGGCTTTTCTTGAAGAAGGGGAGGATGAGGAGGACATCCCGATTGGACCGATTACATGAGCACAAGCTAAATTAATTAATCATCAGGTGAACTCGCTCCTAATTAATTTTAATCTTGACTCTAATGAATATATGTTACTGCCTAATAGTCTCATATTGTGTGTGTGCAGTTTTATACATATAGAAGCATGGGAGACTGTATCAGGCCGAAGGAGAGAAGATGCTGCTGCTCATATTAGGGGTGAAAATGGATTGAATAGTTTCCGTTCGATCCGGACGGAAACGGATTCAGATGGTCTCGGATCGGATTTTTTTTGGATCGAAAATAGATTCGTATTTTTTCCTCGGAAACGAAAACGAATACGGCAGGCATGATATCCGGTGGATACGAATATGGATTCGGATTATCCGGATAAGAGCACATCTGGATATCTGGCATTTTCGGCCCACCATAGTCCACTTAGCACTTAGGGAGTTAGAGTCATTGTCTTCACACTTCTTGACTTCCCCTTCTGTTATTCCACAGCCCAGAGTCGACAGGGCCACGCCGGTGACGCCGCCACTCGCCTCGCCGCCAGCCACCTCTGCCTTCGCCGCACCCGACGTCGGGACCTATCGTTGGGGTCGCGGCTGTCGTGGAGGCGGGAAGAATAGCGATCTTCTTGGCGGCGCGACGCCTCGCCACCATCGCTATATTGCTTGCTCCGTCGCCCTCGGCCTGCGGTGGTCGCCACCGCGGATCACCGTGATGCACACGAAGGCATGGCGTCTCGCGAAGATTGTGAAATTGGGGGAGAATGGAAGGTGAGAGGTGCGATCGAGTCGGAATTGTGAGCAATTAAATCGTCGCGAAATCTTGGAGTTCTACGCGATTGACACGGTTTTGGAAAGCTTTTGAATTGTGTCCATGGCGGACGCGTCGCGCGAGTTAGGAAGGCAGCGAGGAAGAAGGAAAGCGGAGGGTGACGACCTCATGAGCAGCCCCACCTGTCGTGATGTGATGGTATGAAAGAAACGGGCGAAACGGTGGCCGTTCGATTTAGATCGAACGTTTCCCAGCGATGGAGCTGTTCGGACTACCCGGTAATGCAACAAGATCGGACCGTTCGAATTCGATCCAATGGTCAAAATGTAACGGTCATTTGGAATCGTCCGAACGTCTCAACGAAATCGGACCGTTAAATTCGGATCCAACGGCTGAGATGGTTTTGGGGTTTTGAGAGCGCGCGGGTCGCGTGTGTGTTGGCTGTTGGATCTTGATCCAACGGTCGACAATGCGGCCTTCAGCTAAATTTGAAAGCGCGGGAAAGATGGGTAGGCAGAGATTCGGTCCGAAAGAATTTCGGAAATTTAAATTCATTTAGCAATTTAAATATTCTAGTTAATTCAAAAAGGCTTTAGAAAATAGCAAATAAACTCCAAAAATTCTAGAAAAATTCATAGAAATTTCTTGAGTTATTTTGGACTTGAATAAAATACTCCCAACATATAATTGGTAATTAATTTTTCAAATAAATTTATTTTGGCTTTAAAATAATTAGGAAAAAGCTTTTAAAATTCCAAAAAATTCCATAAATTAATTAAATTTTTATTTTTCAACTTTAAATCTAGTAAAAGCCATAAAACTCAATAAATTATATTTTTGACTTTTAGAACTTTAGAAATTCAAGAAAAGCAACTAAACTCTTTTAAATTTTAGAAAATTTAACAAATTAATAACTTTATTAACTTTATGTGGGTAACGAAACTTTGGGATGTTACAATACGGTGAAAGACAAAAACCAGAATAGTAAACACTATTTACCATCCGAAAACAGGATGTTACAAAGTCCTTGAGCTATGCCTTCGATTATCGCTAGGCGTTTATTCCAATTTAGTGAAGCTCTTCTTGTTTCATCTGCACATCAATTAAACATAGATACAGTAGATAAAACACCTTCAACAGTCAGAGTTAACTCCTCTTTAAAAAAGAATCATGGTTAGTGTTACACTAAGTGCTGAAAATATGAACAATTTATGAATGTTTGCATCAAACAAACTAGTTATATGTTTTCGTTAATTCTGGCATGCAATTTAAGGGGTTTTCATGTTTCGAAAAAATATTCGTGACCGTATTCGTTTCGATTTGTATTCGCTCCGTATTCGTATTCGATATTATTCGCATCCGTATTCGTATCCGGAGTATCCGTATTCGTATCCGCATCCGGGAAAATATGAAAACAAATATGGCAAGAGTTGAAGTTTCAACAACCGACACCATTGGAAGTAAAAGACGAGGAGATAACCACGGTTGGGGTTGGTGTGTTCGCTACCCCGTGGTTTCATCATGAAGATTTGATACCTACAACACCTACAACAACTAAGGAGAACGTTAAAGGTAACAATAATGGTGTTGAATTGAATATTCATCGAGAAGAGGTAAGTAAGAGTGAGAACTCTAGTGTTCCTTTGAATATTCCACATGCTGAATTTAATGCGCTTAATTTACGTAATGTGGAATTGATTACTCGTGATGAAGTGTTCCTTTGAATATTCCACATGCTGAATTTAATGCACTTAATTTACGTAATGTGGAATTGATTACTCGTGATGAAGTTCTTACTAGAATATACCCTAATGATTCTTTATGCTATATCATGTTCGATGAACTCATAGAGCTATCTAGTGTGATTGAGAGTTTCTGAAATTGCATGCTCAAAATCACTAGCTAGTACCTACACCTCCGCTTATAAATTTAATTTGATAGGATATTATGGTGTAGACAACAAGTTTCATGTTTATCGAATATGCATTACCCGTGATAAGCGTGCTGAATTAAAATTGCTTGTTTTGGATAAACCATCTTTTGGACAATGTCATGATCACTTAGATGTGAGTATAAATAGTAGTGCCTACTGTTTAGAAAGATTTATAAAGTCTACTTGGTTATCTTTTGTTGAACAATCATGTATAAGAAATTAGAGTAGGACAATTGAAGCATGGAAGGCACAAACCATTTTCACGTCTCTATTACATAAAATTGATGTTGTAAATTCAAAATATGATTATATGAGCCACTTGTATACATTAGAAAATGATTTTGGTATGTCCATTAATAATTTGCATACATGCTTACAAAAGTCGAAGACGACTTCTTTTCATGGGTGTGGGAATAATGTGGATGAAAGAAGTATTGAGATGAATTCAACACATTTATCTAATGGCTATTGTTGTACTATTCATGATTTGCAAAACAAAAGGGATGGAAAAACGGATGATAAATACATATACCATGCATATTCGTTGTTCTCTTTGTTTAGTAGACTTCTAGGTTACCAAAAGTCGAGGACGGCTTTTCTTGAAGAAGGGGGGATGATGAGGACATCCTGATTGGGCCGATTACATGGGCACGAGCTAAATTAATTAATCATCAGGTGAACTTGCTCCTAATTAATTTTAATCTTGATTCTAATGAATATATGTTACTGCCTAATAGTCTCATATTGTGTGTATGCAGTTTTATACGTATAGAAGCATAGGAGACTGTATCAGGCCAAAGGAGAGAAGATGCTGCTGCTTATATACACCTATGATTTATGGGGTGCACAAATGTCACCTATGAATCCATGAGCTGCAATTCATCTCACAAATGCAAGCCTCGGTTGGTTTATTGATTGACATGGAGAGAAGAGCAATATTATTCTTTTATTAGGGATGTGCCAAGCATGAAGCATAATATTGCCCATAAAACAATGAGGATTTGGTTGTCCTTTATTCAAGAAAACATGATCAGTAGATCCTGGAGAAAGCAAAATCGAATTGACTTCTATCCACCACATCACGGGTGGGCCTATTGCATGCATACTAATCCCTTGGCCGAACCGTGTAATGGTCGGTCTGTAATTTACTTTCCTTGATTATCTCCTTGCCAAACCAACTTAGGCTGGTGTGCGTCTGACTTGGGTGGAACCGAGTAGGAATCGGTCCTTTAGCCACCCGGCCCTAGAGGCTATATCTATTTCTTGTACTCGTGACTTTGAGAGACCACCATGAATATGAATTAATTATTTTGAGAGAGAGCTATACGCTTGTTCTTTCTAGGGTTTGACATATAGTGCAACCTAGAGGGGAATTGGGCGTTCTCAACCCCGTTGTTCTTGTGATTCCTTGTGTTTTGTAGGAGCAGCGACACGTCTACTTTGTGTGGTCAGGTAGACGGGATCACGAGCGTGTGGTTAGGAGAGTTCTTTTGTCGCAGGCTACTATTTGACAGTGGTTGGCTCCATTGGTTCGTCAGGTTACATGGATCCAAAGTTATCATCGATCCTACGTCATGAAGACCGGGCATCCCCCGTATCACCTATCCCAGCCGAGAAGGCCAGAGAATGGGAGTGGTGCGGCCGAGGGAGGCCAGAGCCGTGCGGGTTGGGGGGGCGACCGAGGAGGTCGGTAAGCAAAGTTAGGGGTGGCGGGTGGGGAATGTGTGGTATTTGGGTTAGGTGGGGAGGGATGCGAGGAGGTGTGGACTGAGAGAGAGAAAGGGGAGGAAGAAATAGGATGAAGAGAAATGTGACGTGGACTTGACGTGGATGTCCACGTGGCACCACATCGCCCAAAACCACCCCTGTTTGGGTTGAGCAGGTAAAATGAACGGTTTTAACAGTTAACAGTATAGGATGTCCGGTTTTGTAGTTTTGGGTTGATTTTTGGACTTTTCGAAAAGTTTAGGGTTGTAAAATAGACTTTTTCCTATAAGAAAATTCCGCGAACGGCAAACATTTCTCCCATATCTTGTCATAGGACAGCTCATGTGCCCTCAACATGTCCTCCAAAATTTGATTCACCCTCTTAGTTTAGCCTCTGGTCTGGGGGTGGTATGTGGTGCTAAAAGATAATTGAGTTCCCATAGCTTCATGGAGGCATTTCCAGAAATACGAGGTGAATTGAGTACCTCGATTTGAAACAATCCTCTTTCGCACACCATGTAGACATGCAATTCTTGAGATGTATAACTCTGCCAATTTTCTTCCTGAATAGGAGGTCTTGACGGGGAGGAAATGAGCAACTTTCGACAATCGGTCGATAATTACCCATATAGAGTCATACCCTTGTTGCGTTTTCGGGAGTCCAATGATGAAATCCATCCCGATCTCATCCCATTTTCACTCGGGAACGGCGAGGGGCTGAAGCATGCCCCCTGGCCTTTGGTGCTCAGCTTTCACCCGTTGACATATGTCATACTCGGCAATGAACCGTGCAATCTCCCTTTTCATCCGAGTCCATCATAATTTTTTGCTTCTAGTCTTGATACAACTTCGTGTTTCTTGGATGAATGGAGAAAGGAGAACCATGGGCTTCAAGGAGGATTAATCTCTTAAGCTTCACGTCCTTCGGCACAACCAATCGTTTCCCAAACCATAAGACAGCTTGGTTGTCTACGGAGAAACACGTGGCTTTGTCGGCCTTCATTTTCTCCTTAATTTTCTCCACACCCTTGTCACTTTTTTGGGCCATCTTGATCTGGTATTCTAGGCTAGGTTCCACATTTAGGGCAGCAAGAGACCCTTCCTCAACCATCTTGAGGTTCAGATGTTGCAGTTCAGTGCACAAGCCTTCCGAAGTGGGTGTTACCAACAGATAGTTACATTGATATTTTCTGCTCAACGCGTCTGCCACCACGGTGGCTTTCCCCGGGTGATAATGGAGTCTCATATCGTAGTCCTTGATCAACTCAAGCCATCTCCTTTGCCTCAGGTTCAGATCGGCTTGGGTGAAAATATATTTGAGGCTCTTATGATCGGTATAGATCTCGCAACGATTGCCGATGAGGTAATGTCGCCAAATCTTTAGAGCATGGACTACGGCTGCCAGCTCCAAGTCATGCATGGGATAATTCACTTTGTGATATCTCAATTATCTCGATGCATACGCCACCACTCAGCCCTCTTGCATAAGCACGCAACCGAGCCCATGGCGAGAAGCATCGCAGTATACGTCAAAGCTTTTGTGAATATCAGGAAAAATGAGCACGTGAGCTTTGGTCAGGTGTTCTTTCAAAATCTGAAAGCTTTCTTCACACTCCTCTGACCATTTGAACTTATTCTCCTTCTTTAATAGTTGGGTCATAGGCCTCGCAATTTTGGAGAAGTTTTTGATGAACCTGCGGTAGTACCCCGCAAGTCCGATGAAACTGCGAATGTCGGTGGCGCTTTTGGGATGCCCCCAGTTCATTACATCTTGTACTTTTCTTGGGTCAACGAAGACACCACCTTTGGATAGCATATGACCCAAAAAACTAACTTCCTGAGCCAAAATTCACACTTGCGGAATTTTACATAAAACTGATGCTCACAAAGTTTCTCCAACACAAGCCTCAAGTGCTTCTCGTGCTCTTCATCAGATTTGGAGTAGACGAGGATGTCATCAATAAACATGATGACGAACTTGTCCAGATACTCCATGAAAACCGAATTCATGAGGCTCATGAAATAGGCTGGTGCATTTGTCAAGCCGAAAGACAGGACGGTGTACTCGTACAAGCCGTAGCGAGTGGAGAATGTCGTCTTTGGAATATCCTCAGTTCTGACCTTGATCTGATGGTAGCCCAGTCGTAAGTCAATCTTAGAGAATACTTGGGCTCTGGTCAGGTGGTCAAACAATTCATCAATTCAGGGAAGTGGATATTTGTTTTTGACCATGACTTTGTTTAACGGACGGTAGTCAACACACATCTGCAAACTCTTGTCTTTCTTCTTGACGAACAATGCCGGGCATCCCCAAGGCGAGGAGCTCGGCCTGATGAACCCCTTGTCTTGCAGCTCCTTTAGTTGTTCCTTCAATTCCATCAACTCATTCGGAGGCATCCGATACAGCCGTTTTAAAATTGGCGCAGTGCCGGGAGGAGAGAACCTCTGACATAAGTCTTATGAATATTGTGTATATATATTCAAGAGGCCTAATGGGCATTATATATATGGTACAAAGGGGATACAACATTGCCGCGTCCATCTCTTGGAAAATATGTTGAGTATCAAAAAATCTCTCATCCATCTGGGGTCGTGCGACAACCCATAAAGCACAAGGTGCAGGGGCTGACTAAATAGAGACAAGCAGGAGCAAAGTTAACCACAACAACACGACAAAGAAGATGATAAAACTGACATGAATAGAGAAAGCTGTCAAATCAAGCCGAAGAGGAATAGATAGAAGTGTGGCAGCGCAGATCGAAGCCCAAGACGGCGGCGGCGCAGTGCATAAGAAGCGCAACAGAGGAGTAGTGCAGAAGAAGCGCGGTGGCCTTAGAAGCTCGGGGTGACGACTAAGAGAGAACCAGCAACATCATAACGACTTTTACAATCTGCAGAGGCTCAGAGAGAAGAGCAGCAGTTGCTGCCATGCAGAAAGAATTCCTATGCTTCTATCACTAACAATAAATTTATGGACTTGCATGGCTTAGACGAACTCAAAGATAGAGTGGTACGGATTTGGATGGACGCAATGGAAGAAAAGGGACTCAAAGGAGCATCAGACTAACAGCAAAAAGCCCACCATCCACGTTGTAGCAGTTGGTGGTAGACATGGCACACGCAAACTGAGGCACGAAGATGCATCGCACACGGACGGCATGCGAGCAGATGCCCAAAGAAGCAATCGGCTAGCAGCAGCGAGCAAGCCACCGAGGAGGAGACGGATGAAGAGCCGCATGAATGCACATGATTAAGAAGCAAACAAGCTGATCGAGCACATGCATACATGTAGATCAAAAAGTTCCATTCATGAATGCATGCATGCTGCTACCACGCGGCTCTCGGTGAGGACGAGTGCATGGACGATGTTCCCAGCAGCTCGCGGATGGTCTCAAGTAGCTCAGTGTCTTGATAGCATCGCGATTGCTACAGCTCAGAGGGCACAGTGGCCTAGAAGAAGATGATGATGAGGTGCGAGCCAACGGCAAGAACCGATCTATTGATCCACATCGTAGCAAACGATGAGGTGCGAGCCAACGACAAGAACCGATCTATTGATCCATGTCACAGCAGGTATGGTAATGACAACATCCTGACTGTGATTGGTTGACGGGAGCATCTGTGTACGTATGACCTTCGTGGCGTCGCCTCACTGGACTCAGTGGAACAAATAGTGTTTTGATTGTGCTTAGGTTTGAAGACTCAACGATAGAAGGAGTAGCTTGCATGCACCAAAAAAAATCACAAAGAGAAAGCTTGGAAAGGTGTTGCATGCACGTGAAAGAAATAAGGAGGATTCGGTTTTGGCAAAACACAAAGACAAGCTCTTGGATTAAATGCTGACCATGAGGTAATAAAAGGAAGGTGTTGATGTGTACAAGGTAGGAAGGAGTATCATCGTGGAAACGCATGTGCGCCATACAGCAAGCTGAATCAATGTGATTCAGTTGTAACCAATTAGGCAGGAATCTATTTTTGGTATTAATTGGCTACTGTTTTGGAAACCGTGGAGGACCTGCCGATCAGCTGCTAGCCACTACCGTGGTCCTTTAATTAGCTAGCAAAACATATTCTGTTGTGGACCACTTTTATGAAAAGAATTGAACATAGCTTTTTTGCTTGTTCTTTCATTCTAGAGTTCATGCAAGGATTTCGGTGAGAGAATTAGGCTATCTGTTATTCGTTCTACAAATCAAGGTCAAGTTTGCTTTTCTGCTGGAAATTGAGGGCTTGGCGATCCCCGCTCGTGGTCTAGCGGCGATCATTCTAGTGCATGTAGGTGAATAACCAAAGAGCTACAAGTTCATGCACTGGCGTGTGGTGTACAGCTGAGCATTGTTCGTCGTCAAGCACTATTTATCCACGGTTCTACTCGAGAAGATCGGGCCACCCCGTATCAAAGTTCGATCACGAACTTAACTTCGTGATCCGGGGGCATGCCCGGGAGTTCCTCGGGAAAGACATCCGGGTACTCGCAAACCACTGGTACCTTCTCCAATTCGAGAGTGGTACCAACTTCCAGAGCATAGAGATGAGAACCGACAATTCTTGGCGTGAAAACGACTTGATTGTCATCTTCACTTGTGACAAAAATTGACCGTTGTGCATAATTAATTTGCCCCTTATTTTTGGATAGGCAATCCATCCCCAAAATGACATCTATCCCCGCTGAATCTATCACTATCAAATTTGCCAAAAATTCTACCCCCTGAATCTTCATTTTTACTTCCCGACAAATTTGATCAGTTTGCAGAACCGATCCTGGTGACTGTATGAGGTATGGTGCCTGAAGTGTATGCAATTCAAATTGATGATGTGCAGCAAAACCCTTCTTGATAAATGAATGTCGCTCCTGAATCAAACAAGACAGTAGATGGACTGGAATTTATGAGAAGCGTACCCAAGACGACTTTCGGTGCGCCGATTGCCTCCTCGGCGGTAACATGGTTCACCCGGCCACATGTCGGAGCTTGAGTGGGCTTGGCCACCATCTTCAGAGGTGGTGCTGGGTGTGCGGTAGCTGGAGATGGTTGAACACGTGGCATGCCACGGGCTTTCGCCAAACACTGGTGTGCATAATGCCCGGGATGACCGCAGTGGAAGCAAGTCATGCTCAGTCTGAAGTTGCTACTGTTCAGGGGCTGATTTCCCCCACTTCTTTTCTGCACATTTGGTGGTGGAGGGCAAGGCACGAATGTTGGTGGCCTTGGTGGTGTTGGAGCTTGGAAACGAGGAGGGTTGGGCTACCAAGTGTGCGGCTTAGAGAAACCGTCGCTTGCTGAAATCTGCGTGGCCCTCTTCCGCTTGCGCAATTCCTCCAATGCCTGACTCTTGTTTTCCACCAGAATGGCCTTATTGACCATATGCTGGAAGTTACGGAAGTCATGTACGGCCAGAGCTAACTACATCTCCTCCGTCAAGCCGTTCATGAATCGGCTCTGTCTGCGCGCGTTGGTGGAGACATCGTCAGGAGTGTACCGAGCAAGGAAGTTGAATTCAATCAAGTACTCGGTCACACTCTTCCTCCCTTGTTTGATATCAAGGAATTGTTGTTGCTTGATGATCATGACGCCCTCCGGAATATGCGCCTCACGAAAGGCAATCTCGAACTCGTCCCAAGTTGGGACGTGTCTGGCGGGTTGTCCCACCAAGCGTTTGCTGCCCCGTCGAGTTGATAGCTAGCAAAAAGGAACTTCTCCATCTCGGAACATTGAGCAATGGTCAGCTTCTTCTCAATCGCACGGAGCCAATCCTCCGCCTCCATTGGATCTTCGGAACTTGAGAATACCGGGGCATTGGTTCGCTAAAAATCAGCAAGCCCGCCGTGAGCTCGGTGAGCGGCAACTCCCGCTCCACTGGACGATCCCGGAGCAGTAGAGGCGTTGTGCGTAATTTGCTCCAATATGCACGTCTGATCCATGCGGTTACACTTAATCTAGGCGGGTACTTCGGCCATTGTGGGTAGCAAAGGAAGCTCCTCTTCATGCTGTCCACCTTGTTGATTTCGGAGGCCGGAGTGTTCCACATTCCCATCCCGCGGGCGTGGTTCACGATCAGCGGCAGAGCGGGATCCCAGGGGTGGTGATCATTCCCCTTGTTGTGCCCTCGAATGAGTCATTGCTCCCGCCATCCTGTTGCCACACGAATAGTTAGCAATCCGACGAAAGATACGCTCGAACAAGCGCGAAACAAAAATCTGGACAGTGAGGGTATCGTACTTAATCTAGCATGCATCATAACATGATATGCACAAAAATTTAACACCAAATGGGGGTACAAAGGCACATGGGCCAGTACAAGATGCATTAAACCAGATAGTAGTTTTCTGGTACAATTACATCCATATGAGCCCGTAGGCGAATGGCAACCGCCCGAAATGAAAATTATTGCAACAAATACATAATTAGTTCAACCAATACTACCCTATCACATTATTTAGGGAAATTTTCTCCATGAATATAATCTCACACAGCAAGCTCATGGCACTAACTACTTAGGCATTTCGATCGAAATTCACCGAAAATTCATCCAAAAGCCAATATCTGGGTGATCTCGTGTCCTCATGATCTTTCGAGTTGGTAAGGCGCCTCGGGGATCCCAATATGAGAGAGTGGCCTCCAGCGGTGTCTGACATATGAGTACGAGCAAAACCCGAGGCCGATATATGGGCTCGGCGGCTCGCCCCATAGTTGGGCGCCTGTCCCACCACTTCCGGAAGACGATACTCCAATGGTGCAACATCATATGGGGTGGGGAGGTCTCATTCTCACCATAGAGCACGTTGCAGGGAATGCGCCTCGTGTTGACCATGAGCCTTAGATACTCTTGGGCCACCCCAAGACGATGTCGAGTCTCCCACAACTCATGCATGGTGCAATGATGAACTTGGTCCATGATATGAACCAGCCTCGCCAACTGACGCACTTGAGGGTCTTCTCCATATTGAATTTTAGCGAAGGTGTTCACCTCCGCGCTATGCTCTCTCTGTGGCGAATGGTCGTATGGCGACTAAGCTAACTCCATCAAATCATGGCGAAGGTGGCTTATGGCCAGACAGGCTACTTCCTACACTGTCATGGCTTCAGAGGTGCCGCTCGACTAGAAGCAATATGGAATGCTCCCCGTCACTCGCCTTGCGATGATGTTGACCACTGCAAGGTACTCCTCCATTCTCGGTCCTCGATCGCGACGGTAGATGGCGTATTCCGGTTGATAGGTGAAGTTGGCCCTCCATAGCATATATCGTTGCAGCGCCAGGTATCCATCAACATCTTCGGCTTGGGTTTCCTTAACCAAATATCGATGACTCATCTAAACATAAGAAGGACAAGGTGAGAAGAAAGTTAGTTTGCAAATCCAAATGAACATAGAGTAAGAAAATGACACTAGGATGGATAAGGAATAAAAGATCCATATAACTTAAACTTTCTGAAATTATTTTACTAATTTGAAAATAATTTGACTGAAGACTTGCTAAAACTAACGCTCGTGCTATTTCTAACCTGCAGTCGGTCTGGCTCTGATACCAACGCTGTGAGGACCCCCGGGTTAGATTCGCAAGACCTAGACCTTCCCGGCCATACGAATATAACTCTGGGGCTTCAGAGAAACGAAATCCAATTGAATTCGATTAAGTAGGAGGACCCCGCTGAGCGAGAGCCATGGCGACCATGCGCACCGTTCCACTGTGAGTGCTACATGGTGACCGGTTCCCCAACAGCCCAAGTCTCCACTTAAATGAATCAAAGAGCATTTCAAATACATTGAATATGTGTCCTGTGTTAGCTCACAAGATCAGCGACTAACACACACACATATCCTCATCAACGTCATACAAAGCCATTCCGTATAACATATGATAATATTACAAGTGGCATACAACAAATGACTTATGTCCATAACTATTACAAAAGCGGCCAACCGGCCAAATTCAAATATTAACATCAAGTATGCAGCGAAAACAAATTAAGATAACAAAAAGACTAACAAGGTGTGCCCACTCCCAAAGGCAACCGAGTGGGGGTTAGAAAAAGCTCCATTCGTTAGCGTCACCGAAATTGGCGCTAACGAACGGATCTAGCGTATAGTCATCCTCACCTGAATTATAAATGCTAGGGGCTAAATCAAAAGAGAGGCATTAGTGGCTTAATTTTCGCATAAGACGCACAAGTTTTCATCCCTACACAAACTAGTTTTAAATTGCCATTTAGCAAACAGATTTTTAACCAAAAGAAATATGAATAATAGTGGTACATACATAGCTCAAACAATACCAAAGTGGCAGCTCACTTTGATAAACTAAAACACATGAATAACCATTCATGCCGATACCAAGTTGTAACCATGTCAATTTTAATTTTGAAGTCCAACAATGATGTCTTCCGAATCCAAGTGATCGTCCGTAACCGTGGACACGGCTATTCGAATAGATTAAACTCTGCAGGGGAGTAAAACTTTACCCACACGACTCGATACGGCCGTAAGCCTCCAGAAAGGACACACTTCCTAAGGTATGCCAGCCGGGAAAATCGAGACTCGATATTTTTTAGCAAAGACGACCATATTGAGTTGATTCACCCATGCGAGATGTCCCAAACACAGTACAAGTTATTTATAGAACTTGCTAAGTGGGCACACAAGTTGTGTGGGAGATGCTGATACAATGTACAGAAAGAAAAATAATGCTCCCATGCACATAATAGAAAATTGCATCGAATTCTACGAACATATGATCACACACATGATGTCCTCACACCACCCGTGTTTCAACCCAATAGAAACCCTCCCGTTACTTGACCAAGCCAACACCCATACGCCAGTGTTTGGAAGTACGAGTTTTACTTGGATTAACCACAGCACGAAGTGTGGTCCTTAGCGATCTGGACAAGACTACCACAATACCTGAGTCTTGTGCACGAAGGCACCCACACTACTAGCCACTTGTCCAGACCAAAATCAATTTAAATAAACAATATTTAACTCAACAACCAGATACGAAGATCTGGACAAAACATAAATATAAAGTGATCCGTGTTTCCTCACGATTGACGGGCTAACCTTGTCAACCAACTACCGTAACTATTCGACTTGCAAGGCTAAGCAATAACATAAGTAATAGATATACCATCATGACATCTAACTTAAGCTTATTGAATAATAAGTGGGAATAAATCAAGGATAACCTACAAGTGTCAGGTCGTAACTAACTGAAACTCACAAAGTGTCGATATAACAAATTAAAATAGCATACAAGCAAGTATCATTGCATTTCAAAAAAACTAGATTAACAAAATATGGGATCAATATGATGCAGGATGATGCTTGTCTTGCTGGAAGTCCGCTGGTTCACCCTCGGGTACGTATTTGTTCAATTCGGGCAATTCGGAATCTACAGAAAGAACGACATCGAGTAAACACCAAGAAAAGATGAAAAATTAAAAATGCTCAAAAATGCATGAAATTTATGCAGAAGTGATATTATGATTTTATATGAATTTAGGTGAAAGAATTAGTTCATTTGGAGTTTGTATGTGGGAGTTATAGCCTTTGGAAAAATAGCTAGGAGAAAAATGCTAGAAAATCAAAGTTCTGTTACTATTCACCTAGGTTTATTTCTCCTGATTATCATGCACATTCTATTTTTGTCGTGTATTTTGAACCCCGAGATATCACCCATGCTTTATCTGATTCCTCTTGGGTCAATACCATGCATGAAGAGCTTGAAAATTTTGAAAGAAATAAAGTCTGGACCTTAGTTGAACCTCCATCTAATCATAATATAATTGGAACAAAATGGATTTTCAAAAAAAAAAAGCAAAGTGAGGATGGGTTGGTAGTTCGCAATAAGGGTAGGCTTGTTGCTCAAGGTTATTCCCAGGTAGAAGGCTTAGACTTTGAAGAGACCTTTGCTCCTGTAGCTAGATTAGAAGCCATTCATATTTTGCTAGCATTTGCGGCATCCAAGGGTTTTAAGCTTTATCAAATGGATGTCAAAAGTGCTTTCCTTAATGGTTTCATAGAAGAAGTAGTCTTTGTCAAGCAACCTCCTGGTTTTGAAAATCACAAGTTCCCAAACCATGTTTTTAAACTCTCCAAAGCCTTGTATGGATTGAAGTAAGCCCCTAGAGCTTGGTATGATAGACTTAAGAGTTTCTTGCTTAAAAATGATTTCAAAATGGGAATGGTTGATAAAACCTTGTTCAACTCTCAGGCATGACAGTGACTTTCTATTGGTTCAGATTTATGTGGATGATATCATATTCGGTGGTTCTTCTCATGCTTTGGCGTCCAGATTTTCAAATTCTATGAGCAGGGAGTTTGAAATGAGCATGATGGGTGAATTGACCTTCTTCCTTGGTCTTCAAGTCAAGCAACTGAAATAAGGTACCTTCATTCATCAAAGCAAGTACACAAAAGACCTTCTTCGACGCTTCGATATGGGAAGCAGTAGGCCAATGTCTACTCCCATTGCCACATCCACCGTGCTGGACCCTAATGAGGATGGAGAGCTTGTGGACCAAAAGGAGTACCGCAACATGATTGGCTCTCTCCTCTATCTTACGGCGTCGAGGCCGAACATACAGTTTGTTGTGTGTCTGTGTGCTCAATTTTAGGCTTCCCCTCGTGCCTCACATCGTTAAGCAGTGTGTCGCATTTTCAGGTACCTCCAGGACACTCTTGACTTTAGACTTTGGTATTCTTCTGATTCTGCTCTCTCCATTCGGGCTTTTTCTGATGCTGATTTTGCGGGGTGTAGAGTGGATAGGAAGAGTACTTCTGGCACTAGTCATTTCTTAGGCACATCTCTGATCTCTTGGTCATCTAGGAAACAGTCTTCTATTACACAGTCCACTGCTGAGGCCGAGTATGTAGCTGCAGCCAGTAGTTGCTCTCAAGTTCTCTGGATCTTATCTACTCTGCGGGACTATGGGTTATCTTTGGATAGTGTTCCTCTCTTTTGTGATAACACTAGTGCCATTAACATTGCCCAAAACCCAGTGCAACATTCTAGGACCAAGCACATTGACATTCGATACCATTTCCTTAGAGACCATGTTGAGAAAGGTGATGTTGTGCTTCACTTTGTAGAGTCCGAGCAGCAGGTTGCGGATATTTTTACTAAAGCTCTTGATTCTTCTCGTTTTGCTTCTTTGCAGGGAGAGTTGGAGGTTCTTAGTCCTCTTGACCTGTTTTGAAGGGGAGTTTGCTCTTTTTGCATTCATTGTACCATAATGCATTTTAAAATTCAGCAGCTTGCATTGTAATATAAATCTGTGGAGCTTTGATTATTATCCGTGTATGACATGATTTCATACTTTATACCCTGCCATGTCTTGTGCTAATTTTGCTAGATTGTTGATGGTGGGTTCGACCACAATCGGATAGCGACCTGGTCGGGTCGAAGGAATCGGGCAATCACCCTTCTCGAAGGAGATGGTGACTTCCTACCACTTCAGTAATTTATTGACGAGAGGAGGGTCTATGGAGTTTACCTCGCGTTCGGTAGCTTTAAGCTGTCGCTTTGATTCGTATGCCGACGATCCCCCGTAGATGTGCTCGACGATATGTTGTGGATCCTGGAACGGCATCTCCTCATCGTCATCCGACGACTTACGACCACTCGTTTGCCCTACCTGCTCGAGAGTGGGAAGTGGTCCTTTGCCGTTGTAGTAGTTCTCGAGTTTTCGCTAGAAAACTCGACAATTGCGAAGGTCATGTCCTTCCATTTTATGGAAAGGACACCACCTAGGCTTGTCGTTCTTCCGATCGGGGCACTTACCATTGCCTTGGTCGGAGTACGGCTTGGAGCTTCGTGGCTCTTTATCGTTTACAGCCAAGACCTCCTTGGAACCGCTGGCTTGAGGTTTTTGACCCTACGCCTTGTTCTTGGACTTCTTCGCTTTCTTAACCTTCTTCTTGCCACCTTCGCTTGGCTCTCGAGAGGTATTGTCTTCTCGATCAATTGTGTTGTTCCACTCGACCGCCTCGGAAGCAGTCGCATATCGATCGGCCATCTCGAAGAGTTCGGCGACAGTAGCGGGAGGATTCAAAGCGATATCATCTGTTATCCTTCTACTGCGGACTCCTTGCTTGAAAGCCCTGATGACAGATGAGTCAGAAACTTCCAGAATTGAATTACGAACCTGACTAAAGTGCCTGATAAATTGGCGCAAGGTCTCGTGGTTGTTCTGTCCCATCCGGTGCAAGTCGTCCTCCTTTCTAGGGCGATTGTAGGTGCCTTGGAAATTTGCCAGTAGTAGGACGCAGAGGTGTTGCTAAGAATAGATCGACTCGAGTGGTTGGTTTAGTAACCACGATCGAGCGGACCCTTCGAGCACAGTTGGAAGGTAATTCACCATTATATGTTCTCCTCCTCCTGCTGCTCGGACAACTGTTGTATAAATTTGAAGGAACTCGATGGGATTTTGGGATCCATCAAACCTCTCCATGTTCACTAGTCGAAAACGAGGTGGCCAGCGAACAGCTCGGAGGTCAGGCGAGAATGCCCGACATCCGGTAATGACTTCTTGATGCCTCCTTTGCAGGAAAGAAGGGTTGATATCACTAGGTGATCGTATTCGACGATACCTAGTAACAGGTTGACCCGACCTGTGGTAGGTCTCGGTCCTACGAGGGAAATACTCCTCGTATTCCATCTGCTGCTACAGATTTCCATGTCGAAATGGTGAGCGATCACCTCTCTGAGGGGCTTGTTGATCATCTGACGTTCGAAGGACATTTTTCCGGGTAGGAGATCGATGCGACTTGTCTTTGCGCCGATCTCTACGCGGGGAATTGTTCGAACGACTGCTAACTGAGAAAGTTGTATTGCTATGACTTCCTGAATGATGTTGGCGAGGTGCTTCTAGTCTTGCCATCGTGGTCCGAAGCCTTTGTGCGATCTCTTCAACAAAGAGGTCGTAGCCTGGTGCTCGGGCGAGCTCTCGAGTCGGTTCTCGAGCAAGTCGTTGATGTGCTGGAGTTCGTGAGCTTCCTCTGATTGATACTGGATGCGTCCAGGAAGATTTTTCTGGGCTGTAATTTTCTTCCATCGAATAGCCTCAAGATCTTCCACATCAGATCCTTGAGATTGCCTCAATGGAGTAAGAGTATGTCGAGGATTTCCCTCACGCTCATCAAAGTGTTGGTTTTGTCCGTCACCGGTGGTGCCCTTGCCATTGCCACGAGGGGGAACAATGCGTGATCTTCGGGGAGTGTCCCTAGCTTGGTCTCTAGGAGAGTGACCTTGATTTGAGAGAAGGACGAAGACCTCCCATTGATGATTCTCACTTGCGCTCGAGGCCTCCCCACTTGAGGAGTAGTTGAGAGATACCATCTGGCGACTTGGAGTAATCCCCTCTAGGAAGGGGAACTCTGGGTTATAACCGTCTCCGTCCGCAAGTGTGACCTACGAAGAGATGGTCGAATTTGCAGGAAAAGCATGCTTGATTCCGCTCTCTGTGGAATTATTCGGAGAGAGAGGACCACCAGATGCTGGTGAAGCCCTGGAATTGTGGCTTCCAGAACTTGTCTTACCAAGTCGGACCGCCTTAGGGGGACTTGGACACTCGAAGGAAAAACTCTCGTCGTGTTGTGAGTCCGCCTGGGTGTAGTCCTGATTGTGGTCGGATTGACCCTTGTCCTTTGAGGAAATCGACTCCTCTATTGGACGTACCGTTGTGGGGGATAAGGATCCCTCCTCAACTCCATCAGTGGCATGGTCTCCTGGATCTACAGAAAGATCTCTGGAGGCAACAATGCCATCGGACGAGATGATACTCTGTTCGTAATCGAAACCGGCATCCATGTCGACGTCCGCGTAATCTGTCAAGTTAAACCAGTTCTCCTCGTTCCATTCTCCTACCATGAGTGCATGAGATTCTGGAAAAATAGAGTATGTTGATAAGAGATTACCGGAAGATCCCCACGGACGGCGCCAACTGTCGATGTTTTAGAACCGATCTTATGTAAAGATTGTTTGATTCAGGGGGTCTCCTAGAATGGAATCACGCAGAGAGATCGACACGGGGATTTTTATACAAGTTCAGGCCTTCTCCGGGGAGAATAACAACCCTACTCCTGTGTGTGTATGGTATTGAGAGTATCTTGTACAATCGAGAGAAAAGACTAAGACTATTACAGAAGATAGTGCATGTCTTCCCGATTGCTTGCTCTCTTCCCGATTGCTTGCTGTCTTTCCGATTGCTTGCTCTCTCTCCCTCTTCTCTGATTGTCGCCTTTATATAATCGGTGAAGGAGTAGCCGTTTCTCCAGGTGAAGTGGTGCCTCATCATGTCCTGTAACGGGCGCATGTTTGCAGTAATCACCGGAGTGTCAACTCCTTCATGCCGCCTGGCAGTTACTTGTCAGAGATAATGGAGTATTACGTGCTATTACTCAGTAGAATAACAACGTATATTATTTGCTTGGATTCCTTAATCAATTGGACCCACAAATGCAGTAGGTTTTATTGATCATAAGGTGGTAAATGGTGACACGGTCGTAGAAGAGCTTACGACCATGGGGTAGTCGTAGAATAACTTACGTTGGATAGTGATCGTAGAAGAACTTACGACCATAAGATAGACGTAGCAAGACTTACGACTATGGGGGTGGTCGTAGAAGAACTTACAACCACCTAGTAGGCTTCTCCCTTGTAAATATAAGGGGTATACATAGGGACCACATGACATCATATTTACCCATAATAAGAATTATAGATATAAGATAAAATGAGGATTATTAGATCCTCGTCACTTTCAAACCTCAAAACATTCATTTTTTGGAAATTGCTAATGTGTTCATCAAGGGGGAGATTGTGGACATCATGAGGATATGCTCATGATCTTAGGTGATGTTACAATTGGCAATTTGGTTGAAGGTTTGTTGGATTTCCTGTTTTTCAAAAAGTTTCCACAAGTGTCAGCTAGAACGGTAGTACCGGCAAGCAAGTTGCGGTACTACCGCGTTCCGGTAGGACTTCTATTCTCTAACGGTATGAGTTTTACAGAGTGCTTGAGTTTTTTCTAAGAAACGGTAGTACCGGCTTGTAAGTCACGGTATTACCGCGTATCAGTTTAACCGCCAGAGGGAACGGGACTACCGCTTATCTGGTTCCGAACGCGTGTTTTGCTCGAACCGTTAGATCTTGATCTAACGGTCTATATTGAGAGAAACGTCCTTACCGTCCAAACGTGAAGGGGTCTTTTGAGCGTCGAATTGAAATCGGACGGTGCAAATTTAGAGGGACATTCGGACCGTCTGAACGGTGCCCAGATCTGACAGCTAAGACACGCGGTCCGAATGGCCATGCGATCTGGCGCATCCACGTGGTAGAGAGACTGTTTCTAAGGTTGTTGAGCGATTTCGAGAAACGGTAGTACCACAAGGTAATGGTGGTAGTACCGCACTTAGGTATGACCGCTTTGATTGCGGTATGGAAATTGCAGAAGCAATGTTTTTGGAAAGTTTTAAGTTCTTTCGAGTAGTGGTACGACCGCAATGCTAAGAGCGGTACTACCGTGAGGCGGTAGTACCGGGAATGTCTTGGCGGTAGTACCGCATTTGCACTGAATGCTGATTCTTTCAGAGAATTGATTATGGGATAGGTCATATCCATGTTTGTATTTGCATATGTGTTGCATATTGCATGTTTTGAGCTAACGTGGGTCAAGTTGTGAAGAACTTGTTCTCGGAGACGATTTCTTGGTCTATTGCTATGCAGGTGGCTTGCAGGTCAACGACGGTCAACGGCGAGGAGGATCGGGACTAAGCTTAGAGAGCTGAGTTCCAGAACGATCATGGATGCCGGGTGAGGTCAGGTGACTCAAGCATGGCATAGAATGGACGAGGTTGATCGAGCAGGCGATTCGATCTGTTGGTTGGATCATCTTGGCGAGGATTGGTGCAAGTGCCTTGGAGGTTCCGATGGGATTCGGACAGGAGAGACTTGCCGACTTGATGAGAGCCATTGATCAACCTACACGTGGCGAAGCAGGCGATTGCTTCGACAGGATTGGACTTGGTCCTTGAAGAAGGATCGAGAAGGGGTATTTTGGTAATTTCACCAAATACCGCCTTTGTGATCTCTTAGCTAAATTGCGACGCGGGTCGGCGCTTGGAGAAGCGGTTTAGGTCAATCAAAGATGAAGACGACGCTTTGAGATGCGTGCGTGTGTTAACCCATTGTGTGTTAGGGTTTAATGGGTGCCCTAATGGAATATTCTCTAGATACTAGCCTCCACTATATAAGCACTTGGGTGCTGTGTGCATTGTAATGAACAGAGCGCGAGAGAAACCCTTGTGTGGTTTTAGGGTTTGGAGAGCTAGGGTTTTAGGGATTGATTGATCGTGTGCTCATGTATTGAGTTGTGTCCCCCAAGATGGAGAGGCTATAAACATCAATCCATATCTTTGGATCAATCAAATCATGTTTCTAAAAGTGAGTCTCTTTCGTTCTTGCCTTCTATTTTGGGAGTTTTGGTGCTTTTGATGATCTACTGCTTTTCTCTTGATTCCTTCTGTTGATCTTGCTTGCTGTGACTTGTGGGAGACCATCTAAGGTCATCTTCATCATCCATAGCCCACGAGCAAGCCTAGGATCAGATTTGGGTATTTGACCTTGTATTGAACCGATCTTTACCAAATTTGAAAAAGGTCAAAACTTTGTCGTGGATCTGTTGAATAGATGATTGGAATAGGTTCCTAATCTTATCTAGAGGATATGTTTTAAGTTTGATAGGTTTTGATTGGATGAATCAAAAGTTGTTTTGATTTTTAGCTTCATTTCTCTGTTGTCAGGAAGAACTCCAGGAAGAACGATAATACCGCACCTTCATTAACGGTTGTACCAGCCTGTAGTTATACCACGAGTTACACAATGGTAGTACCGTGTTTGGAGTCCTTCAGCATAGTTTCTTAATTTCTGTTACTGTGCTTTGAGAGTTTGCAAAAATTGGTTGTGCTCCTATTCACCCTCCCCCCTCTAGTCGCCTTTCCGGTCCTACACTTTTTCATTTATTTCTAACGAAAAGGCTATACTAACATGTGGGCCCCTACTGTCATAGACTCGGTCCATGCAAATAGTGCATGGACCGAAGGGCAACAAACACAGGGCATGGTCCACCGGTCCATTGCGTAGTGCACTATGCACTTAGGGATTCCAGGCCCGCATGTCATTGACTCCAGTTTAAACCGGGTTCGTAATTCCTTATCGTTTTTTGTTCATGGTCCCACTAGTCAGTGAAACATAACATCATTAACTCAATACCTAATTGTGGATGTCATGAGGACATTGTGGATGTCATGGAGACATGTTCATGATCTTAGGTGATGATACAATTGGCAATTGGTTTAAAGGTTTGCTGAAATCTGTTGAAAATCAGCAAGTGTCAGCATTTGCGGTAGTACCGGCGTTTTAGCTGCAGTACTACCGCTCGGTGGTACAACCGCAAGTGAAGTGCGGTACTACCGCAACTCAAGGTTTTGAACGTGTGTTTTGCTCAAACCATTAGATCTTGATCTAATTGTCTATATTGAGAGAAACGTTCGGACCGTCCGAAAGTTAAGGGACCTTTTGACGTCGGATTGAAATCGAACGGTTGAGATTCAGAGGGCCGTTCGGACCATCCAAACGGTGCCTAGATCTGACGGCTGAGACACGCGGTCCGAACGGCCACGCAATATGGGTCGTCCACGTGTCAGAGGATGGTTTCTGAGGCCTTTGTGCGCTTAAGTGGAGCGGTAGTACCGCAGGGTTAATTGAGGTAATACCGTGATGCGGTAATACCGTATTGAGAAGCGGTAATACCGTTCAGCGGTAGAACCGGCAAATGTGTGGCGGTACGAAAATTCCAGAGAAGGTGTTTTTGGAGTTTTTGAGTTTCTCCAATGTGAGGTACGACCGCAGTTATGGGTGCGGTACTACCGCTGTACGGTAGTACCTGCCATAACGTGGCGGTAGTACCGATTTTATACTAAAATGTTGATTTCTTTGATATTTTGTTTTGGGTTAGGTCGAGTTCATGTTCATCAGTGCATATGCGTTGCATCATGCATGTTTTGGCTAACGTGGGTCAAGTTGTGAAGAACTTGTTCCCGGAAATGGTTTCTTGGTCTATTGCTGTGCAGGTGGCTTGCAGGTCAATGACGATCAACGGCGAGGAGGATCAGGACTAAGCTTGGAGAGTGAGGTACTGAAGCGATCATGGATGCTGGGGTGGTCGAGGACTCAAGCGGTGCGAATGGACAAGGGTGACCGAGCAGGCGATTCGGTGCAAGCCAGTTGGATCAAGCGCTAGCGGGGTCGGTACAAGTGCCATGGTGGTTCGATGGGGCGAATGGGAGAGACTTGCCGACATGATGAGAGCCGTTGATCAACCTACGTGCATGAGCGGCGATTGCTCTACGAAGATTGGACTCGGTCTTTGGAGAAGGATCGAGAAGGGGCATTTTGGTCATTTCACCAAATACCGCCTTTGTGACATTTGGCTAAACCGCGGCGCGGGTCGGCGCATGGAGAAGCGGTTTAGGTCAATCGAAGACGACGACGACGCTTTGAGATGCGTGCGTATGTTAACCCATTTGTGTGTAGGGTTTAATGGGTGCCCTAATGGAATATTCTCTAGATGCTTAGCCTCCACTATAAATACCCCTAGGTGCTAGTTGCACCCAAGGCTCGCTGTTCATTTTTGATAAAACCCTATTGTGTCTTAGGGTTAGAAGGAGAGCTAGGGTTTAGAGAGTGCTTTGATCTTGATGCTTTCTTGGTGAGTCTTTGTCCTCCGATAGAGTGGCTGTAATCCAAATCTCTCTTATCAATCCAAGCATCAATTTCTGAAGATGAGTCCCTATTTTGTTTTTTGCTCTCTCTCTATTTTGATGATTTAGGGCTTTAGTTGATTCTGTGGATTTCTCCTTTGTTCTTGCTGTGTTTTGGCTTGCTGGGACAGGTGGGAACACGTCCTAGACCATCTTGTTGATCATTCACCTACGAGCAAGTCTTAGATCAACTTTTTGTTTTCAACTCGGTTTTGAAGCAGTCTTCATTCAAATCAAAAAAGGTCAAAACGTTTCAAACGATCTGCACGATCCATGTTTGAAATAGGTTCTTGATCTTCCTTAGAAGATGTGTTTCAATTTTTGTTGAGTTTGACCGTAAGGATCAAAAGTTCTATCGATTTTGGTTTTTGTTTTCGGGGTGTCAGCTTGCTGTTCCAGGATTATCGGTCGTACCGCTTGACATACGCTGGTAGTACCGCTATGCGGTAATACCGTTCATTTACTGCCGGTCATACCGATTGTAAGGTCCTATACAACACTTCTTTTTTTCTTTGCTGCTGTTCTTCAGGGGGTGATTGATTGGATTCAGGACATAGCTTCCACTGTGCCTAAGCATTGATCTTCATAGCTCTCATATCTATTGGAGAGATTTCAAATTGAATCCAATCTTTGCAAAAAGATTTTGAGCTCCTATTCACCCCCCCCTCTAGTCGCCTATTTCGGTCCAACACTAATGATTAATTAGCTATAACCCGACAGCGGTTTTATGCTAATGATGAGCTACAGTGATTATCGGAATTTCGACAAAACATAGAACTCCTGAGCTTCACGGCCATTCTCGCCGCCGGCGATGTGGTCCTCGACGGTGCGAACCAAGGCCAGGAATGGAATCCCCATAAACTTGCGCATCTTCCAGTACCAATGGCGAGCCTCACGGTGGTGTGTAGAGGCGACGCACCAGAGAAAGCGGGGTGGAGCTACGGCTCATGTGCATGTCGCAACCCAGCGACACATTAAGAAATTTAACGTGCGCAAAAGCATCTAGGAGGTCCAGGGAAACTACCGGGAGGATGAGGAGGTCCGAAGGTGGTCGGAGAAAGCTTGGCGACGTTAATGGCGACAGCAGCGATGCGGTTGACGCGGGGAGGACAATCTGTGCAAAAGGAAAAGCAAAGGTTCGGGAAAGCTTTAGTGGGGGTAGAAGATGCTCTGGGAGGAAGCGATCGAAAAATGGCTTACTAGAACGGAGATGGGGAAGAAAGGTGCACTTGCGGCCGAAAATGCGGAAAATCCATAATCCACGGGCTCCTGTGAAAGATTAGCAAAATTAATTGAGAGGAAAAGAACACAATGCCCTAGAACACATGGTGACGCACATAAGAGAGGATGAGCTCACCGGAGACGAAAATGGCACGGCTGTGGCACTCGGTGCGCGCTCTGGAGAAGATCGTGGCACCTCCACGTTCCGAGAACTAGAGGCAAAGACAAGGGCTCGGGTTAGCAGAAATGGAGACGACGAGGAAGGTAGAAGGAGAGGGACGCAGTAGTGCGAAGCTTACCCGAGAGGAACGCAAGAGAGAGCGTCCTCCTGCTTAGCCACCGAGAGGAGAAGTGAGCAAGAGAGAGGGCATGGAGGCGGGTTAAGCGCGTGCAACGGCCGGAACAATGACAGCGTGAACCGGCGATGCTTCAGGATAGGTTGGCAAGGGCGGTGGCGACACGGCGTTGACGGGGCTGGAAGGAGCGTGTGGCCACGTGGCGTGCGTCTCCTGCGCGCTGGCCAGCGAGAGGAGGGAGAAGCTGCTGACTCGTGAGGTCGAGTTGTCAGCAGCACAGGTAAGTGGCCGGGTCAAGTGGGTTGAGCCGGACAAGGTCAAACCTGTGATGCCCCGTGTCATTATCCCAAGGGTAATCACACTTAGGCATACGCATTACTATTCGTTTGCTCAGCAGAACACTGCTCCAACGAATAGTAAGCCTTTACTAGAGTCACGCAGCAGAACAGTAAGATAGAAACTGTACATTTTATTCCAGTAATAGCCACGCAAGGCTAGGATTCTTAGTACAAGTATTATACAGTTACAAAAGGAACTGCTTCGCTTCTCTCGCCAACACTAAAGTCTTGGCCTTCTATTCGTCCCACGAGTCAAATATGGCGTCCACCTCGCCCTGACCTCCATAGTCGGTGCCTTCTCCTCTCGCAGTTGCTTCGGTACCTGCATGTCCGTCATCCCACTCGGGAAAGTTCCTGGTCGAACTAGGATCTACAAAGGAGAATACTAACAAGGTTGAGTACACAAATGTACTCAGCAAGCATTAATAGCAAAGAATGCACTGGATGACTATCTCTGGTTGTTATTACATTTTCTAAGTCATATCATTTCTGAAAATAATTTATTAAAACATTAGGTGGCAAATTTTAATACTGAAAACACTACTTATTACTCGGAGAGAAGAAAGACCCCTAACGATTCCCGTAGACTCTAATCCAGGAGGCTGGCACGAATTTATGATTTGATATAGCACTCCGTAGGCTTGTACCACTTTACCCACAGTTATTCTAAACTCTCTGAGCAAGGTTCACCGCATTTCCTTTGATGTGATTTCAAGTCCAGAACACAGAACATTTTCCAGGTTACGTGATTAAGTCTCCACCCATTACTTTCCATCAGTGCTGATTTAGTCACGCTGCTGACCTCGTCATACACCGAGTTATAGTAATGTTGGTTGAGGCAGCCATCGTCCATGCTCAACACTCCTCCTTGGGGTGGCGCACTTCCGAGCCCAAACACTCCAATGTGTCCCGTTGTGGAGATCATAATTACGTAACAAGGTATCATTTTACGCGCTCACTAAAGCGGAAAATAGTTAGTCTTGATTTTCTGACTTGATCGAGCAAGAGTTTTGTTTGTACTTATATTTTAACCATATGTAAAAAGGGGCCCACCTCTTACCTCATCATCGTCGTCATCATCGCGTTCCCCTGCCAGGGCCCCCTTTTACCCACATAATAATTCTCATTTCTTTCCTTTATTCATTCTCATTTCTTTCATAATCATCTTAATCATTTTCATCTCAAACATTTATTTAAGTTTTGGGAAAACAATTTTGATGCAATAAATATAATAGTGCAATATACGGTTTACATTTAAATTAACTATATTTATGTTCAAGAGGATTGCTTGCCTTTGGAGTTGTAGGAAAGATGGTTGTTGATGAATCTCTGATCGATTGCTCCCGTTGGTGTTGGATCGTCTTCTGTAGCAATACGGCAGCACGAATAATAATATAAGTAAATACGTATTTGAATTTTGAGTGGTATAATATATTGTAACATCCCAAAGTTCTGTTACCAAAATAAAAATAAATAAAGATATTATTTTATTGAATTTTACATTCGTCGTCAAGTTCTTTCTTGATTTTACGCAATTTAAAAGAGTTCTCTTTGTTAAAAGAAGAGAAAAGAAAAATTAATTATTTGATTTCTTGGTTTTAAAGTGAAAATGAATTTTTTGGAATTTTCTGAGATTTTATTGGATTTAAGTTGAAAAATAAAAATGTAATTAATTTACGGAATGTTCGGAATTCTAAAAGCTTTTACCTAATTATTTTAAATCCAAAATAAAATTATGAGTAAAAAATATTACCAATTTTAAGTTGAAAGTATTTTATTTAAGTCCAAAATAATTCTAGGATTTTTTGAGAATTTTTCTAGAATTTTTGGACTATATTTGCTATCTTTTAAAATTATATTTGTTTATTGCTCAAATCTGAATTTCGAATTAAAAAAATATTTTTTTTTCCGCGCGGGGTGCCAACTTCCCGCACGGTCACCCCTCCCGAATTTGCTCTAGCCAAGTACACGCTTAACCTCCCCATTCTTCCAACATGCATTGCCACCTTGCTCTTTTATTTCAATTGTCCGTATTCCCTCTCTCTTTATTTTATTGCTTTCCTTTCCCTCTCTTTCTTCCCAAACCGAACCATTTCTCCTTTCTTTCCCCAAACGCACAGCCACACCCGCTGCCATTAGAGCTCGACCGACCCCGTGCGCGCGCTAGCCTCGCCGCGGCACGTCCCGAGCAGCCGCGCCACCAGAGGTCGATCTTCACCGCCGCCGTCGCCCTCACCGCCGTTGTTCCTATCGCCGCCGTGGTGAGCAACTCGTTCCCTGTCGTCCCCTCCCACCGTTGAGGCCATCGCCGGACCTCGCCATGGCGCAACGCGCCGGCGAGCATGGTCCCGAGCGCCGCCGGCTCCTATGCCGATGTGGCATTGCCACATCGTGGCCACGCGTGCGCCACATCACCATATTCACCTACGTGGCCGTCCTATCATCGCCCATGTGTCGCTGACGTGACACGTTTTAAACTGAAAAGAGAATTCGGTCGGTGACGTCATAATTCGAGTTTTTCTTTACAAAAAGAATTCCAAAATTTAGACAATTCCTATTATTCATCATTTCATGTGATTTGTAAACTTCCCGGGATTCGTTCTCCTTCATACAAACTCCGATTTCATCAATTCAAATTTCTAAATTCATATAAATTCAAGATATAGCTAACTAAATCAAAATTATTTAATTTGGAGATCATTTGAATCCTTATTTAAATTTTGAAATTCATTTAAATTCCAGATTTAGGTTAAAACTTGTAAAATTCATATCTTTTGCATCCAATCTCCAAATTGGGTGATTCAAATTGCTAAAATCTTAGAAAATTATTATCTAGCTAAATAAAATAAAATTATTTCATTTGGAGTTAGTTTAATTTATATTTTTGAATTTATTTTATTTTCATTTGAATTTGTCGTACTTTCGCGTATAGACTTTGACGATTCCGGAGAGGTAGATCCTTCAGAGGAATTTGAATTTCAAGACTTCAATGAAGGCAAGTTATACCCTTGACCATATTGCCCCCAATATTTTAAAGTTATTTAATTTAGTTTTTAAAATTATTATTGCATGCATATTTTTAGTCAATTATTTTAATGCCCTGTTTGAATGCTTAGTTATTCCAATTGTTATTGTATGGCCAATTTTGGATATTGAGATGTCATTCCTTTGTCACCATAGATAAATTGGTTTGAAAATTATTCATGCTTAGCAAATGCTTAGACCATGATTTTGATTTTGGGAGGATTTAGCCAACTCATTGCAAAATTGGTTTAAACTCGAAACTATGGTATTGTTTTACCATAGAAAATTTTGTAAAGGTGGTTTTTACTAAAATAAAATCAAAATGGTTTGGACTTGGGCGAAACGGATGTATAGTGGGTGCAGGTTTATGCACGGGCTTAATCTGGTTAAGATTAAGACCCATGGTTTGATTTTGAAAGACGCACAAGTTAATTAAGGACCGGTCTTTGAGCGTATCTTGCTACGCCTTACCGTACCACCACATGTTTTGTATGGGCAAGACCTGGCTTATTTATTTGGGATACCTCATAGATATTTGTGCCATGTTGTATGTGTGGGTGTCGGTTAGACTATAGTCCCACCTGGCGCAAGAAGGGGCTCCTGGAGGACAGTCAGTCCAATGGAAGCGAAACCTTAGCGGGCACGAGTACTTTGAGGTAGATCATTGTAACGACCTTGTGATAATTGCTTTGTCACACGTCTTAGGAAGCGTGGGTTGGCCGACACAAAAAGCATATTATCTCGTGTGGGTAAAGCTGTACAAACTCTGCAGAGTAGAAAACTATTCGAATAGCTGCGTCCGCGGTCATGGACATGCTAGCAAAGCCACTCTGAATTAGACTTGTTTTTGGTTTCACATTGGTTTCATCAGATGATTTTGGATGGATAATCCTTGTGGCAAAACTTGGGCGGTTAGCCATGTGATTGGAGGATATCCTTCGCCATTCAAATATGGAGGTTATCCACACTATAAAATTGTCATTTAAAAATCTGATTTTAGATATAGTATAAAAATGGCCTTGGAAACTTATATGACTATTTAAAAATTGAAAATGTTGTTTCATGCAAATAAACCCTGCCAATATCCCTCGTTTACCTTATGCATGCATTCAATCTGTTATTTGACAGGTGTAACTTGCAAGCACGGTAGTAGTGCTTACTCTTGCTGAATAATCTTTATTCAGAAGAAGACCTCTATCAAGACGGTGAGGACCTCGATGCTTAGGCCATGCTCCCCCAGTCGATTGCCTGTGGTGAATCATTGGGTCTACTACTACTACTTTACTTTCCGCTGTGTTTTATTTGGCCTCAGGCCCTTTTGTAATAAACTCTGAATAACTATTAATAAAGTGCGTGATATGTTTTGATTATCACTTTTGTTTGACTGTGTACACTAGAAATCTTAGACTAGTGTATGAACACAGAGAATTCGGGATCCTTCTCTCCCGGGTTCGACATATATGCCTAAGTTAGTGACCACTAAATGTTAGCACAAATTAATTTAAATAAAACTTTTCGAGTCCTTTGCTAAGTTAGCACTCCCCACTAAGCCGTTCTACTGTCTATTCGCGATATACTCGAAAAATCCAAGGTTCGCGCTATAACGGACAAAAGAAGCAAAGAAAGGAAATACTACTCGCACTCGCAACTCAAAACATATAATCAATTTTAATCGAATAGAAACACCCAATTGATTTTACTTAAGTCTGTCCACATTTAATTAATTCGTTGCACATGTTTGGGGTTGCTTTAATTAAACTAACATGATTAAAGCAGTTCATTTCGTCCGACTAAACGGCAGCTATGCACAGGTTTGCTACGCATGCAAAATGACCTATTATTAACAGAATTAACGACAACTTAAATTATTTTATAAATAAATCAACCGATTGATTCTAAGTTGGTTAATCCAAAAAGACCCAAATTAAGACATTTATTAGCAAAACTATGCAGCTAAAACACATTTAATTTAATGCTAACAGCAAATGCTACAAACATAAGTACAACAAATTATTGGCTCTACCCAACTAAAAGTTCCCAAATCTAAACCCTTCTAAACCTAATCCCTAATTTTACTTAACCTCCTAACCTCCCTCCCCTTTTCCCTTCTTACTCAGCCAACACACGACCCACGCACACACACACACACCCAACCCCAAACGCAATCCAAATGCTTTCTTCCCCACAACTTCCTCTCTCTCTCCCCAAGAGCTTCTCTCCCCTATAGCTGCTGCCGCCGCCTAGGGCTCCCTCCCCGACCGCCCTTGGCCTCCTCTCTGCTGCTTGTGACTGACCACCACCACCAGTGGTGCCTTGACCTCGTCTCCCCCTGGCCCGGCCCGGCCTGGTCCCCGCCGTCGACGCCGTCCTCCCTGCTCTCCCCCTAGAGGCCCATCTCCTAGCTCAGCTCCAGATCCCATGGCGCCGCCGCACTAGGCCGACCCGGTTCTGGCTCCTCCTCCTAGCCTGGCTCAGCCCAGCGCCACCCCATTCTCTTGGCGCCGCCTCGATTTGCTTGGTCCTCCCTGCCGCCGGCCCGCCTGGTTCCCTACAGCTCCCCCTGGCTCCCCTCCGGCCCGTCGCTGCCTCGCTTGGCCCACTGGACGGCACCCGACTCCCCCTTTATTTTACTCTCCTACTACTAAGGCATAAACAAGGTTTGCTTGATTCATATATTGATATGTGTTGATTTTTATTTATGCAGCGCATGGTGATGGAGGTGGGTTCATGCTTGCTCAGGTATGCACCCAGGTGATGAGGGTGGGTTGCTACTGGGGTGATGGAGGTTCGGCCGCGGTTCACACTAAGGTCTAACCCCCTCCCTTCCTCTCTCTCTAACTCATTCCCTCCCTCTCTCTGTGATGTGGATGGAGGCGGAGGGCTATCTTTAGTTCATACCGTGGGTTTTGATTATGGCAAAAATGACAGTGGGAAGTGAATGGTGGCTTTACCTTATTGGGTTGGGTTTGAGGGTTGCCATGGTAGAGGTGATGCCGGCAGTGTGGTCGTGGTGATCGTCGATGGTTCAACGCCGTCATCACTGCCGCCCTTGCTCTTCGGCTCCTCCTACCTCCTGGCTCCCTTCTTCCCTCTTCATGCTTCTTGTTTCCTTCTGCTTCCTTCCTGATGTGGTCTTGGGCTTTTGCTCTTGCTGGCTGTGTGGTTTTGCTCTTGGCCTTGAGATGAACCGAAGGAAAGAGGGGAGATGAACTGAATGCAGGAGAGGAAATACTTGTGTGCAGCTGTGAGGGGATGAAGGATTGTGCCAAGGGTAATGGCTCGGCTGTGCTCCCTTGTGCTTGTGCCAAGGGGGATGGCTCGGCTGTGCATCCCCTGTGCTTGATATTTTTGGCTGGCTTTGGATCTTACCCCCTGTGACCCTGCGCGCTACTGTTAGCTTGTGTTAAACTAATGGACCCCCAGTCCAAGGGATGTTTCTACTATTGTGGGCTTATTGTGGGCTTAAAGACTTTTGGTCTAAAGGTGGGCTTTGGGTCATTTTTTTTGGATATTGGCTGAGGTAAGTGTGAAAAATATGGGTTTCGGTTCTAATATTGCCGGGTGATGAGGCCCACAGAAGGCGAGATGGTGCCACTACCCTTGGGTGGTCGGGAGCCTCCATGACCTTCGTAAAGAATCTGATGGCAATCCCCCCTCCTCTCTTCTAGTTAGCACTACTACTTTCGGTTTTGTTAACTACTTCTCGAGCTCTATGTTGCATGACCAGGAAAGGTGCAGGATGGTTGGATGAGGAGGCAAGGAAAGCTCCGATGAAAATGGATGCAAGCATATGAAACTGTATTTTATTTAATTCTTGTAATTGAGGTTGTAAAAGATTTGCAACATTAATTCTGAATTAAGCATTTGATTGTAATATTTTAATTCTGTTTTGTAAAAAGGACTTTTGTAAGACTGTGATGTGAATAATTGATGTTTGCTTAATTTCAAAGTTGGTTGCGTTAATTATATAATTGAAAAATTACTGAGATTATGCTTGAGATTGGTTTAATTAAATTTTTACTTATGCTAATTACCGATTACTGATGATGAGCTTAGCTTAATTACGCGGGTTCTCACATCCTACCCCCCTTGGAAAAATTTCGTCCTCGAAATTGAAATCTCTCCTAAGGGGCGGTTGTTGGGGCAGACTCCGTGCAGCTCTTCTTTGTTCTTCGACACGGCTTCATTGACAGAGTGACTCTTTCCTTACACCCCGCACGAATGTGTTGTCCTGCCCCTTTTCTCCCAGTCTTCTTGTCGGATTCTAATTCTGAGGTGTTGCAGTTGGGTCCTGTCGGGCTTTCCAACATGCCGGCGCTGCTGGTATTGTGGCGTATTGATGTGTAGCAGTGTAAGGGTAACTTGAAGGCAAGCTACTAACTTATGAGGAGGTCATCTGCAAACTGGGTGTGTTGTTTAGTGGCAGGCGAGGGCATGGCCTGTGCCACCTTGGGTGGTTTGTGACGGCAAAAAGCAGGATGCAGCTTGAAGCTCGATTCCTAATTGACTTGGGCTGCTTCCAATAAAACCCGATCTCAGTCATAGCAACGAAGTGATCGTGTGCATTCACTTGCACCATTCACATATTCATTTAGCCCAAGTCTATTTCAACTTTTACTTGTCTTCCGAGTTAAATTATTTGCTAAAATTTCTATGGTAGAATCCATATCATAGCCTCATTTTAAATCATAATTGAATCTTTGGTTAAGCTTCCTAGTTTTCAATCCTGTTGTCATCTCTAAGATCAATTTAATCACAGTATTCATATTAGAATCATACTTTCCAAGTCAATCTATTTTGCCTATTGCTCTATCACATCATTGCTTACATTAGTCCACCGACAACTATAATTCAACCAAGCATTATTATTCCATTAATTCCACCGCCTTCATCAGTTATTGATAGTTCAACAAATGCATCCGAATTCCACTCATAATTTACTATACTAATCCAATCTCATCATTTATTCATTATCTGAATCCAATCAGATTATCAATACTGGATTTCCACGATCACTAACAATACATCTGAATCCCATTTCATTATCTAATTATATCCAATTGATCCAACATAACCAAATTATTCAATTAATTCCACCAAGTTTACTCATATATCAGGACTCAACTAATTTACCAAAATTTAACATCAGATATTGTTATGAACATCCAATCGTTCCGCATTTCAATCACTGCTCTTAGTGAATCATTTTCTCAATACTAATTCTCTCCGATAATATTCTGAAATTCCATTTAAATCTACCAAGATGTGTTTATATAGTCTAACCAGGATTTATTTCTATACTCCAACCAAGGTATACTTCTATAATCCTGACATTAACATATTCTAGTATCTAACAAAGGTATTTCTACAATCCCACAATAATATAATACTATATTTCTAAAAGTTCGATCATGATATAATTCTGTAATCCATTAATGATGAAATCCGATAATCCAACTCCAACAATTATATAATCCCACAATCCAATCTTCCACAATAATCTATCCCCTAATCCAATATCCCTAACTCCAATAATCCAACAAATGCGTTCATATAATCCAATAGCCAACATTTATTTATATATACAATGATAATCTAATTACTCAGAAATCATGCACTTCTACTAATCCAATGTCCCTCGATCCAGTATCCACAACAATCTATTTCTATAACTCAACATTCTTTTAGTCTAACATTCGATAATCCAATAATAATGTATGGTTATGATCCAACATCCAATATCCAACAATTATCTACTTCTACGATCCCACATCCAACAATCTGTTCCTCCAGTATCCAATCATAATTTATTTTTATAATCTAATATCTCCCAACGATGTATTTCCACTAATCCAATATCCGTAATCGTGTAATCCTTTAATCCGATATTCGATAATAGCGCTATCCTTCGTCAGGTGGCGACCTTTACACTTTACACGACCACGAGCTCTGGCAACAGACTGCTGCTGGGCTATGGGTTTCTAGAAGGATGGGTTGAAAATTCTTGGCCCGGGTGGTTCATGCCGAGGTGGTGGTTGCTGCTGAGTTATTGGTATCTGAAAAGGTGGGTTGAAGGGTCACTGTTGAGGTGGTCCATATGTTGGCGGTGGTTGTTGCGGTATATATGGACGAGGTCTATGAGCAGGTGGTGGATGGTTGGTTTCTGGTATGGTAGCAGCTTGAGGTTGACCATGTGCTGACTCACTGAGTTTCACTCCTGGATTTTCCGTGGACTTTTCTTGTGGCGTGAGTCCCAATCTCAATTTATGCTTAGAGATGGTTGCATTGATTGTTGTAATTATAGCACTTCATAATTTTAGGTGATTCTTTTGCTGGTTGCATTAGTTGTTAACAATTCAGCAGTAACTTATGGTAAGGAAGGAGTTATCGTATTTATCTGACAGAGTTAACTCGCGGGTGGGTTGTATTATGCCATACATAGATAGTCAAATAACACCAAGAAACATAGAGATGCAAAAAGATCCAAATCCTATTCTAGCTGAGTCTCTCGTGCTCAGTCACGCTTGAGATCCCATTCTCAAGACCGCCCAAACCACATGTTTGGGACCGCTCAAAGATTGCCTCTGAGTGCGACCTACACTACCCTGGATCCACGCGCCCAGGTACGCTCGAGATCCTATTCTCGAGATCACCCAACTACGTGTTGGGAAACGCTTAGGGCTCATTCCTGAGTACGCCCAGGACTTCGCTCCTAGGTACGCCAAAGCTACACGCTCGGAGTGCCACGGACTACTCGTCCGGGAAAACTGAAGTGCAGAAGTGGGATAAGACATCTTTTTACACTGTCAACCATTTTCTTTGCTTTATTTAGGTAGTTACAGATTACTTTGATTGCTAACAGGTCATTTTGGTGTTATAGATGCAAAGATGAGAAAGCTAACGGGTATGGTCCAGACTTATCCAGAAATTGGAGAAGCAGGTCCATGCTAGAATTCTACTACATGCCTCTAACCCTGGCATGCAACTTATGTCCTTATATTGAAACCCCATCACCTATAGTCTTAAATCTTCTATCCTATGTCGAATTGCTAGCCTGACAGGTTAATTAGTAGGAATTAACAACACGAGTCCTACGACGAAACACAAGCTTCCCCCGTACTCTCCCGGTCGGAAAACTGAACTAAAACCTCCTACGAAGAAATGGTTCTACGTTAGTAGGCTGTCACTCTAAGGAAGATGAGACTTTTAACATAATACTTTTGAAATGTGAAGGAAATAGAAATTGATATGGAGATGAGAGTTAATAAAGTAATTAGTGCAATATAGCAAGCGAGAGAAGCAAACCTAAGTTCCTGCTACAGTTTCTATTTTATTAGCGTGGCTCGATCTTATTGCTTTGATACCACCTGTGACGCCCTGTGTCATTACCCCAAGGGTAATCACACTTAGGCATCTGGATTACTATTCGTTTGCTCGATGAGAACTCTTGCTCCAACGAATAGTAAGCCTTTATCGAGTCACGTGAGAACAATAAGATAGAAGCGTACATTTTATTCGATAATAGCCACGCAAGGCTAGGATTCTTAGTACAAGTATTATCTGATTACAAAAGGCGCTGCTCCGCTTCTCTCGCCAACACTAAAGTCTCGGCCTTCTATTCGTCCCATGAGTCAAATATGGCGTCCACCTCGCCCTGGCCTCCATAGTCGGTGCCTTCTCCTCTCGCAGTTGCTTCGGTACCTGCATGTCCGTCATCCCACTCGGGAAAGTTCCCGGCCGGACTAGGATCTACAAAGGAGAATACTAATAAGGTTGAGTACACAAATGTACTCAGCAAGCATTAATAGCAAAGAATGCACTGGATGACTATCTCTGGTTGTTATTACATTTTCTAAGTCATATCATTTCTGAAAGTAATTTATTAAAACATTAGGTGGCAAATTTTAATACTGAAAACACTACTTATTACTCGAAGAGAAGAAAGACCCCTAGCGGTTCCCGTAGACTCCAATTTAGGAGACTGGCATGAATTCATGATTTGATATAGCACTGCGCAGGCTTGTACCACTTTACACATAGTTATTCTGAACTCTCTGAGCTAGGTTCACCGCATTTCCTTTGATGCGATTTCAAGTCTAGAATACAGAACGTTTTCCAGGTTATGTGATTAAGTCTCCACCCATTACTTTCCGTCGGTGCTGATTTAGTCACGCTGCTGACCTCGTCATACACCGAGTTCCAGTAATGTTGGTTGAGGCGGCCATCGTCCGTGCTCAACACTCCTCCTTGGGGCGGTGCACCTCCGAGCCCAAACACTCCAATGTGTTCCGTTGTGGAGATCATAATTACGTAACAAGGTAGCATTTTCTGCCTGGAGAAACGGGAAAATGGTTGGTAGTGATTTTACGGCTTCAGACCGAGCAAGAGTTTTGTTTGTCCTTATATTTTAACCATATGTAAAAAGGGGCCCACCTCTTACCTCATCATCGTCGTCATCGTCGCATTCCCCTGCCAGGGCCCCCTTTTACCCACATAATAATTCTCATTTCCTTCCTTTATTCATTCTCATTTCTCTCATAGTCATCTTAATCATTTTCATCTCAAACATTTATTTAAGTTTTGGGAAAACAATTTTGATGCAATAAATATAATAGTGCAATATACGGTTTACATTTAAATTAACTATATTTATGTTCAAGAGGATAGCTTGCCTTTGGAGTTGTAGGAAAGATGGGCGTTGATGAATCTCTGATCGATTGCTCCGTTGGTCTTTGGATCGTCTTCAGTAGTATCTGGCGAAGACGAATAATAATATAAGTAAATACGTATTTGAATTTTGAGTGGTATAATATATGCCTAAGTTAGTGACCGCTAAATGTTAACACAAATTAATTTAAATAAAACTTTTCGAGTCCTTTGCTAAGTTAGCACTCCCTACTAAGCCGTTCTACTGTCTATTCGCGATATACTCGAAAAATCCAAGGTTCGCGCTATAACGGACAAAAGAAGCAAAGAAAGGAAATACAACTCGCACTCGCAACTCAAAACATATAATCAATTTTAATCGAATAGAAACACCTAATTGATTTTACTTAAGTCTGTCCGCATTTAATTAATTCGTTGCACATGTTTGGGGTTGCTTTAATTAAACTAACATGATTAAAGCAGTTCATTTCGTCCAACTAAACGGCAGCTATGCACAGGTATGCTACGCATGCAAAATGACATATTATTAACAGAACTAACGACAACTTAAATTATTTTATAAATAAATCAACCGATTGATTCTAAGTTGGTTAATCCAAAAAGACCCAAATTAAGACATTTATTAGCAAAACTATGCAGCTAAAACTCATTTAATTTAATGCTAACAGCTAATGCTACAGACATAAGTACAACAAATTATTGGCTCTACCCAACTAAAAATTCCCAAATCTAAACCCTTCTAAACCTAATCCCTAATTTTACTTAACCTCCTAACCTCCCTCCCCTTTTCCCTTCTTACTCAGCCAACACACGACCCACGCACACACACACACCCACCCAGCCCCAAACCCAATCCAAATGCTTTCTTCCCCACAACTTCCTCTTTCTCTCCCCAAGAGCTTCTCTCCCCTATAGCTTGCCTTGCATGGGGCTCCCTCCCCGCCTTGTAGTTCTCCATAAACCTCCTCTGCTTTGCTGCAGCTGGCGCCACCAATGGCCGGCCTTGAACCTCGTCTCCCCAGACGACGGCCGGCCCGGCCCGGTCCCCGTCGTCGATGCCGTCCTCCCTGCTTTCCCCCTGGAGGCCCATCTCCTAGCTCGGCTCCAGTTCCCATGGCGCCGCCGCTCCCGGCCGACCCGGTTCCTACTCCTCCTCCTGGCCCAGCTCAGCCCAGCGCCACCCCATTCTCTTGGCGCCGCCTCGATTTGCCTGGTCCTCCCTGCCGCCGGCCCGCCTGGTTCCCTACGGCTCCCCCTGGCTCCCCTCCGGCCCGTCGCCGCCTCGCTTGGCCCATTGGACCGCACCCGACTCCCCCTTTATTTTGCTCTCCTACTACTAAGGCATAAACAAGGTTTGCTTGATTCATATATTGATATGTGTTGATTTTTATTTATGCAGTGCATGGTGATGGAGGTGGGTTCATGCTTGCTCAAGTATGCACCCAGGTGATGACGGTGGGTTGCTACTGGGGTGATGGAGGTTCGGCCGCGGTTCACACTGAGGTCTAACCCCCCCTCCCTTCCTCTCTCTCTAACTCATTCCCTCCCTCTCTCTGTGATGTGGATGGAGGCGGAGGGCTATCTTTAGTTCATACCGTGGGTTTTGATTATGGCAAAAATGACAGTGGGAAGTGAATGGTGGCTTTACCTTATTGGGTTGGGTTTGAGGGTTGCCGTGGTAGAGGTGATGCCGGCAGTGTGGTCGTGGTGATCGTCGATGGTTCAACACCGTCGTCGCTGCCGCCCTTGCTCTCCGGCTCCTCCTACCTCCTGGCTCCCTTCTTCCCTCTTCATGCTTCTTGTTTCCTTCTGCTTCCTTCCTGATGTGGTCTTGGGCTTTTGCTCTTGCTGGCTGTGTGGTTTTGCTCTTGGCCTTGAGATGAACCGAAGGAAAGAGGTGAGATGAACTGAATGTAGGAGGGGAAATACTTGTGTGCAGCTGTGAGGGGATGAAGGATTGTGCCAAGGGGAATGGCTTGGCTGTGCTCCCTTGTGCTTGTGCCAAGGGGGATGGCTCGGCTGTGCATCCCCTGTGCTTGATATTTTTTGGCTGGCTTTGGATCTTACCCCTGTGACCTGCAAGGCTCTTTGTTAGCTTGTGTTAAACTGATGGACCCCCAGTCCAAGAGATGTTTCTACTATTGTGGGCTTATTGTGGGCTTAAAGACTTTTGGTCTAAAGGTGGGCTTTGGGTCGTTTTTTCGGATATTGGCTGAGGTAAGTATGAAAAATATGGGTTTCGGTTCTAATATTGCTGGGTGATGAGGCCCACAGAAGGCGAGATGGTGCCACTACCCTTGGGTGGTCGGGAGCCTCAATGACCTTAAGTAAAAGAATCGATGGCAATCCCCTCCTCTCTTCTAGTTAGCACTACTACTTTCGGTTTTGTTAACTACTTCTCGAGCTCTATGTTGCATGACTAGGAAAGGTGCATGATGGTTCGATGAGGAGGCAAGGAAAGCTCCGATGAAAATGGATGCAAGCATATGAAACTGTATTTTATTTAATTCATGTAATTGAGGTTGGAAAAGATTTGCAACATTAATTCTGAATTAAGCATTTGATTGTAATATTTTAATTCTATTTTGTAAAAAGGACTTTTGTAAGACTGTGATGTGAATAATTGATGTTTGCTTAATTTCAAAGTTGGTTGCGTTAATTATATAATTGAAAAATTACTGAGATTATGCTTGAGATTGGTTTAATTAAATTTTTACTTATGCTAATTACCGATTACTGATGATGAGCTTAGCTTAATTACGCGGGTTCTCACAAAACCTGGCTTGGTCAGGTCACACCGAGTCAAAACATTTGATTGTTTTAATTACAAACTTCTCCACTTTGATCGAGTAGTTTAAAATAGCAAATAAATTTAGAAAATTTTAAAAAATGTCAGAGAGGTTCCTGGGATAACCTAATACACATAAATTTTCTATACTCACTGTTCATGCTTTATTTGCTTGTTTTAAAATCCTTTACATTAGGGCTTTTAGAACTTGGTTTGGATTTTCTTAGGGTTAAATTAGATTCCAAAAATTTAGTAAAATTCGTATTAATTTATGATAAATATTATAAGATTTAAATAAATTATTTCCACGAGAATTTTGTAAGTATTTATTATTGTTTTCTTTTGGAGCTTCGATTTGAGTTATATATTTAACTTTAATTTGAAATTTTACAAATGCACTAATTTGTACAAATGCTCCAGAAATCAAATGCATGCTCATGAGACATAAAATAGCAGAGGAACATGGTGAAAGTGTGAAATACAATAAAGGTAGTACCTCGGTAATGTCAGGTGCACCCCTCCCCCCCCCCAAAAAAAAACCCATAAATGGCTAACTGTACATCAAAATTAGCAGAGTTAGTGATGTAATCATAAATTGTGATTTTTGAGTAGTCGTAAAATTGAGAAAAGTATGCAACATACCACTAAAGCACTAGCTTTGAATAGTATAAGGCAACGACATTCTATGGGATTTTCATGCATTGAAAATATTTTATGATTCTATCATCATCAAGGCTTCTAAATATATCTCACTCAGTATAGCACACCATCAAGTCACCGAACCTCTCATCCGCTACTCTGCTGTGGAAATATGTCTTGATAATGTTCATTGCTGAAAAGACTTTCAACTGATGTCATTGCCATTGGGAGAATCAATGTTAGCTCGATGAGGCGATATATCAATATTTTGATGAGGCAATTTTTGACTTCCGACCATAATCAGAAATTCTCTGAGTCACACTTGCCCTTTGATTTTTAAAATCCTCACGAGTCCCCTTTGCACACTTGCCCTTTGATTTTTAAAATCCTCACGAGTCCCCTTTGCAATGTTGTGACAACTATTAGATCCACCAACATGTTGATTAAAATTAAACAAAGCCTTCTTCCAATTGGAATACCCTATTACTGTAAATACTTCACTGCACTTTTGGTTGGGTTGGACCTCTGAACAAATATGTCATCCTCACTTGATCTCTAATTTCATTGTCATACTGATCAATTGGCATGTGTTTTACTGGAACAGCGATGATTTTATCAGGATTAAAATTCATCCTATCCTTTTTTTTGGTTGATTCAGGCTCTCATTAGCATGAGGAGTACTACTTGTATTGCTTGACAAATATTTATGAAATGTTTGTTTCTCCATTTCTTGCAAATCTACGAATTGATAAATGACGAATCACAAATTGAAATAGCACAAATCGGCAATCGGATTTATTTTATTTCAAATACGTGATGGCCTGCCTCTGCCTACCCTGCAGCCGCCCGCCGAGTGCCTTGCCTCAGCCTTGAGCAGTTGAGCATGCCCTACTACGCCTAGCCTCCTCGCGGCCGCCACGTCGCCGCATAGTCGTGCAATCCCGCTGGCCGCCGGCCGCCGCGCGCCCGCGCTAGGCTTCGCTTCGCTCGGTGGAGGATCAAATTGATGCTGGTGGTTGTGTAGATTGACTGAGTCTGAGTTGGATGGGTAGGTAGTGGCGTAGTGGGCTTGGCCGGTTGGGCCATATAGTGTTCGGCGCAGCCCACGAAAGTCGATTTAGGCCCAAATTACCTCCCCAACAATTCATCTTCTACCTCAGTCCTCACCTTCACCGAAGCAGCATCCACGGTGCCCCAAAGATGGATGGGGAGGCTATGGAGGTACCTACTATCCGGCGGCGGTAGCGGGGGCGCCAGCCCACATAGAACCCCCAGTGGGTCTGCCTCTAGTCGTGACCCAAAAACGATACGGTGCGTTGGGCTAGGCCAACACAACCCGTTTAGGTGATGGGTCGTGCCATGCTTCAGGCAGCTCGACTGGCACATCCCATTTGGCACCTCTAGGTGAGACATCTGGTTGCTTTTGAAAAGTAAAAAACATCACTCTTTTGTGACCGGATGGAGTACAATATACTATCAAGAATAATAAAACTATATATTATAAAAGTATTTTACAAGATAAATCCAATAATATTATTTTCATGTAGTCAATTTATATATCTTAACTTATATTAATGATCACGTTTTGAAACATTGACCGCACGGATCTCACAATAACCTACATTGTGGGACACATATATGTTTTTTTGTTGTTGGAAGTGTCGAGGCTTTATGTATAAGAAGCGGAATACGGAGACTAGAGAGGTTATATGCTAGTGTCCTGATTCCTATGCTTAGGTTGTATCCATTGATAAGGGCGGCCGTGATAGATATGGATGGTTGCATGAGGGTATCTCTAATAGTTAGAGATAACTTTGTCTTTAGTGTTAACAGATATGACTTAGTGCATGCACTAACGCCTCTAAGCCGATCCTCCAGGCGCACATCTCTGCATGCAGTAACGCCTCCCGGTTGGCTCGGTCATCTCCGCCACTCTCGCCCACCTCTCTCTCTCGTTCTGTTGTATGCACGTTGTGCTCTTGTATGTCTATATATACATTGATGAATACAAGGATAAGCACGGTGTGCGTTTCTACTCTCCTTCTCAATTCTACATGGTATCAGATACCGAGAATTATCATCCTCGGACCCTCTTCCGCTCCAAGTCCCTTCCTACGCAAGCACCGGTCATGACTGGCATCTCAGCCTCCGGCTTCTCCACCACCAGTACACATGCTCAGCCTACCCCACCTGCAACCATTTCCACCACCAACCTCCAGCTCGTCAATATTCGGCAACATGTCCCCATCATCCTCGATCTGCAGGAATCTAACTACGCTCAATGGAGCACCCTTTTCAACGTTGCCTTTGGCAAATTTGGTGTGGCTCATCACATCGACGGCGCCGACGACCACCACGATGACCCCACTTGGGTCCAGAACGACTACACGATCGTCTCGTGGCTCTACACCACGGTCAGCGGGGAAATCCTCAGCATCATCCTCAAACCTGCTGACACCGCCTATGCTGTCTGGACTGCCACTGCCGCCTCTTCCTCGACAACAAGCTCACCCGTGCAGTCTACATCGACGCCGAGTACCGCTGTCTACAACAAGGAGACATGACGATCACTGCCTACTATGCGCGACTCAAATCCCTCGCCGACAAACTGCGTGACGTCGGTCAACCGGTTCCTGAAGACACTCAGGTACTGAACATGTTGCGGGGACTCAACGCGAAGCACCGCCATGTCATTCCAGTACTGACGGTGCAGGAACCTCTTCCCTCCTTCAACCGTGCTCGCTCCTTCCTCCTGCTCGAAGAACGCCATGAGCTGTCGTTGGTGCCCTCGACCACCGACACGGCACTGCATGTCTCGGCACCTACGCAGACCACCACTGGCGGCGGATCCACATCCACAGCGGGCTCCAGGTCCAAGTACAAGAACAAAAAGGGCAAGGGTACCGATCGTGGCTCTTCAACCTGTTTGGTCGTCACAGCGCCCTACCCAGTATCCGTGGACCGGCATGGTGCACGCTTGGCCCATGCCGTGGCGCCCTCACGTGCCGGGCGCGGGTGTTCTTGGACCACGTCCAACTCTTCCCCAAACAACCCTCGCCTTGGTTGGTACCACTGCTTTGCGTGGCGCCCGATGCCTCCGACTACCCTACACAGGACCAGCGGGTCTCATCACGCCCTCAACAACATGTACATTCTCGGCCGCCAGCCCGGCGCCGGCGAATGGTACCTCGACACGGGCGCCACCTCCCACATGTCCTCCACTTCTGGTGATCTCTCTTCCATTCAACTACCTGTTTCCTCTTCTCACATTGTCGTTGTAGCGGGTCTATGCTACCGAACGCATTAATCGCCACTTCTCCATCCCCACAAACTCTACACCCTTGCACCTCCCTAACGTTCTTGTTTCTCCAAACCTCATTAAGAATCTTATCTCTGTACGAGCTCTCACCCGTGATAATCCAATTAACATTGAATTTGATAATCTTGGCTTCTCTGTCAAGGATCGTCGAACCCAGAAGGTGATCCTCCGCTGTGATTCTCCGGGCGATCTCTACCCCGTCGGCCAACCTCAAGACGCGACACCACCTTCTACCAGCCTCCACGCCTCTTCCATCCCTGTGCATCTCTGGCATGCCCGTCTCGGCCACCCAGGACGTGCCACCCTCTCCCGGACTCTACGTCACCTCTCACCCACATGCAATAACGTGCCTTAAGCTTTGTCATGCTTGCCGCATAGGGAAAAATGTTAGATTACCTTTTCCAACTTCTAGCTCAGTCTCGTATGTTCCGTTTCAACTTGTACACTGTGATGTATGGACGTCACCCATTTCTAGTTTCTCTGGGTTCAACTATTATCTGGTTCTTCTCGATGATTTTAGTCACTTTACCTGGACCTTCCCCCTACGACGCAAGTCGGACGCTCTCGCGAAGATCCAACACTTTCATCGCTTCGTCCAGACCCAGTTTAACCTTCCGATCCTAACTATCCAAGCAGACAACGGCCGTGAATTCGATAACAATACCTCCCGATCCTTCTTCTCCCACCATGGTGTTGTGCTCCGAATGTCATGCCCCTATACCTCTCAGCAAAACGGCCGGGCTGAGCGCATCATTCGCACACTCAACGAAACCATCCGCACGCTTCTCTTCCATGCCCACATGCCACCAGCTTTCTGGGCCGAAGCGCTCGCTACAGCCACTTTCCTCCTAAACCGACGACCATGCCGACCCCGTCATCTCACCACACCCTTCGAGCTCCTGTTCGGCGCTCCTCCGGACTACACGTCTCTACGCGTCTTTGGCTGCTTGTGTTACCCCAACACCACGGCCACATCCCTGCACAAGCTCGCTCCTCGTTCTGTTTACATGTTCGCCGGTTACTCTCCAGATCACAAGGGGTTCTGCTGCTACAGCCTCAACTCCAAACGAGTCATCGTGTCTCGACACGTCTACTTCGACGAAACCACTTTTCCATTCCAACTCACCGCGCCACCACAACCCTCCTCATCTCTTGACTTCCTTGATGATCCTCATCCTGCTCATCTCATGCCGGTTCACCCGGTCAGTCCTCCACCTGCACCTCCTTCGGTTGCCCATCCCTCACAACCTGACTCGGTCCCTGCGTCGCGTTCTCCACTTGCTGCACCTATCGCTCCACACCCGACGAGCAGCCCCACGACCTCACCTACTCGTCCAACGCCCGTCACAGCCCATCCTTTTGTCCAACACCCGTCTCATCCCATGACCGCTCGAGCCAAGGACGGGATCCACAAACCCAACCCCAAATATGCCAACCTAGTCACGTCCTCCGCCATCTCTCCCATACCCAAATCTGTGCGATCGGCCCTGCGTGACCCTAACTGGCTAACTGCAATGCAGAATGAGTACAGGGCATTGATGGAGAACAGGACATGGACACTCGTGTGTAACATCCCAATTTTCAGAGCTTTAAAAACCTTTTAAATAGTGTAATGAGAAAATTCATCATTTGGATTTATTTGAATTTAAATTAAAAAGCTTAATATTGGACTTTGTGTAACAAAACAATTTAATATGACTAAAGTCAACATGAACAATAGTCAAAACTATTTTATTTGGATTCTATGAGCTTGGACATATTTTCTAGAATTTTCTGGAATTTTTCCAAGTTCATTTGCTATTTTCCATTGCTTATTTGAATTTACGTAATTTCTTAAAAGAAAAAGCTATTTAAATCTCCAAGCAATCATTGGGCGAATCTCTCGGCCCATTCTCGTTCATCGGCCCATCTCTTCGTGGCCGTCCGTCTGGATTGGATGGAGATCCGCCCGCGCCTCTCTCTCTCTCTCTCTCTCTCGCTCGCTTCAATCTCCACCGTTGGATCGTCATTTGGGCGCCTGGATCTCCGCCGCCTTGTATCTCGCCCTCTCTCGGCGCGTGGGCCCTTCATAGGTCTTAATCTCCGACCGGTCTTCTTCCTCTCATGATCGCGGATGCGCCGCCATTATCGCCTTCTAGAAGCTCAACCCATGGCCGTTTACGCTAACAAAACTCCCAGATTTTCAGACCAAACTCAATCCTTATCTCCTCCGCACCGACTCGTTCAATTTCAAACTTCAATTCGTTTCTATCCCTGTTCCTCGTCTGGGCGTTTGAGGCGATTTTACCCTTGGCAAGACGCCACCTCGAGCTCGCTCATGCCTATAAAGGACCCCTCGCCTTCGCCCTTTCCAAAACCCTCGCTCAATTCCACCCGAGAGCCTCCACATTGCCGCCGATTCGAGCTTTAAGGAACCTCGCCGCGGTGAGATTTCTTCGATTGCGCCCCCATGCCGCCCGCGTCGTCGTGGAGCCCACCATCAAGTTCGCCGTCACCTCCTCTACCTCCGGACGATCGCGTCGCCTAAACCTCATGGGACGCCCCGTCAAACAAAACCGAAGGTCTCCTCCGCTCCGACCTGCGCCGCCGCCACCACAGCCACCCCAACCACGGGGCTGCACGGAAGGTGCGCAATAGCCTCAAACAACACGCCCATAGCACCCACCCGCCGGCGACCACCGAAGCGCCGGTGACCATTGGGTCCCGTGCCGCCGCGCCGTCGCCGACGTCCTCGCCGACGTGGGACGCCAGTCACGTGCCACCTCGGCCTCGTACTGCGTGTCATCCGGGTGGCGCAGCGTCGGCGCACGCTGCTGGTTCGCCACCTCGGCCCCTCTCTGGTCGGTGGCTCGGTGGGCTTGGTCCACCGTGGGCCGTGCCTCTAACATGTGGGTCCCACATGTCAGGTTTTCTTTTATTTATTTCTTTTCCGAAAATCCCAGGGCTGACGCCATGCTGATGTCATGCTGGCGCAATATTCCGATTTTTCTGTTGAAAAATAATTCGGAATTCCAGTAAATCCTATTTTTAGGGTTTTCTTTAGATTTAAACTTTGAAACTCCATATCTTTTGCATCCTAACTCCAAATCCATCCATTCAAATTTCTAAATTCATCTAAAATCCAGATCTATCTATTGGAGATTTTTAATTATTTTTTTGGAGTTATTTGCCTCTGTTATTTATTTAGTTTGTTTGTTTGCCTTGTTTGCGAGTAGACTTGACGTTCTTTGAAAGAGTTGACGAAGAAGGACCTTTCCAAGATCAAGATCAATTCCTAGATCCTTTTCAAGGCAAGCTATACCTTTGACCATCTTGATTCCCAGTTTGCTAAATTATTTTATTTTAAATTCTTGCATTATTAATTCAAGTAATTATTTAAATGATTTTGGGAGTAGATGTAAATTCCTAATTGTTATGCCATCCTTGTTAATTGCTATGTCTAAGTTCTTTGTCACCCTAGTTGATATCTAGTTGGTTAATATTGTAGCACCAACGTGGGTTGGTTAGAACGATTAGATTGCTTAGTCATGCCACGACTCATTTATTCATGTGAAGTACAAATGATTAATTTGACTAAGTGAATATGCAATATTGGATAATCTGTGTGTACTACGTGTCTTTATGGCATGTGTTGCACTTAAACCAACGGGTGGTAAAAAGGATTTGGACCGAGGCAAGGGGTGGATCTTGTGTGAATTGGTGGTCTATGTGGATTTGTGTGGATAATATTAATCTGTGTGTCTATGTGGTTGGGTTAGTTGGAAGTCTTGCCTTGGTCGATTAAGGACCTCACCATGTGCGCTAAAGAACCGAGCTTCTGTCACGACCACATACTGCTTTTGAGCAGGCCTAGCATAGTAAGATAAGGTATCTGAAATGCTCTGTTATGATCGATGCTAGCTACTTTGGTTGTATCTTGTGGGTAAAGTGTACAAACCTCTGCAGAGTGTAACTTAATCTATTGAATAGCGCGTCATGATCATGGACAATGCTCGGGATTTAACACTAGGGGTAGAATTTCATAAAAGCTGTGTGGGAAGGAGCTATGTGATTAAATCATCTAGCTATGTGAAGAACACATTTTTTAGGTTTGTGTGTGTCTTTGTGAAATAACTTGTTAAAATTATTATTGTCTATTTGTTTTACCACTTTCAATCTATTTAATTGTATTAAATTGCAAAAGTTGCATTTACATAAAAGAACATGAGAATGCCTTTCTCTTGTAATAAGCTTTGCATGTATACTTTGCATTCTGTGGTGTGGCTTGCGAGTACGGTGTGTACTCACGCTTGTTTTGACGAATCAAGCAGAGGAGGAGTCTTCACCGACTTACGAGGGCGAGTTCATCGAAGGTGCCTAATCGCGAGTCTTGATCGATCGGTTGCTGTGGTGAATCGATGGGATGCCACTACCGTTTGTTTCATTGCCGTTTATTTTCTCTGTTAGCCTGCGTGGCTCAATAAATGTAAACTTCGACCTTAAGGTCAAAACCATTATTTAATAATCAAAGTTATTCGTTTATGTTATATTTAAGCTTGTATGGATCGATTTCGGTTTTGTTAACCTGTGTGCACTAGCATGATCTCGGCTAGTCACGATAAACACTGAGGGTCTGAATTGTAATTTGGGTCCCGACAAAAGTGGTATCGAGCCATCTTGTTATAGGTCTAGACCTTAGTAGATTGGCCGTTCGAGTGTCCAAATTATTTTCTAAAGAAAAATTTAACTTGCAAGATTAAATGAATTGCTTAACTCCTCTCATATCTCTCTCGACTCATCTATTGCTAAAATCTTTCCTCTCCCATTGTTTTAACGTGGTTCTTACACCTTATGCGTCGTGATGATGCCTTACCTTCGACTTTCGGAGATTGCAGCGGAGGACTTGCCGCAGAGTGTGGAAGGTTCTTTGCAGACACTTGAGGCTTGATCGCCCGATGTACCGAGGCGGTGAGTACATAGTCAATGGGCGGGATCGTGGTATAGTCTGCCGCCGACGGTCTCGCCGGGAGGAACACTAGAGGTAGCTTGACCTTTGGATATCTCGGTCAGGAGGATCACCTTCATGCAAGGAATCCAGGAGTCATCGCGTCTGGCCATACTCGAGTCCGCCACATCTACGCCAAGAGTCGCAACACCTCTGTTTATCGCTATCACCCCAGGCGCCGGGGAGATATCTCAAGCGCTTCCGTCTACAAACGGGGAAGGCAATGCCACAGTAGTGCATCTTGCACGGTTCACAGCTGCCCAGGAGGAGTCGCTGGAGATGGCCGCCACCGAGCTGAGGTGCGCCTATCAGGCCTGGGAAGAAGCCGAGGAAAGGATCGCCGTACTAGAGCACGCCCTCTATGGTCAGCATGAGCTCGAAGATGATCAAGAGGAAGATCCAGAAGAAGTCGAAGAAGATCCAGAGGAGATTCCAGAGGATCCGGCCGAGCTCAAGACTGCCCGGAAGAGCTACCAGACTGCACCAAGACACACGCCTCCTGCTTGCACGAGCAGGGCATCGTAACCGATTCGCGAGGATGCCAGCTCACTTCAGAGTCTACACCAGGCAGGAGCGTCGCCGTGGCTTTGGAGGCTTTCTCGAGTAGTTCGTTTGAGTTCCAGTTTAGTCAGGCTTAGCCAGTTTCCCTTTTCAGAGTCGCCCTTTAGGCGGTAGCTTGTGTGCTTAGGTCCGATTTATTTTCCTGTGTGTAAGCATGAGCTGCAAAGGCCCTTAGGCATTTGTTGCAGCCATGCTATTAAAATATTAATAAAGATTATTTCATTCGAAGTTTCTTGAGCTGTGTTTGTTGGGTTTAATCTATCCCCTGTCTAGATCTTAACTCACCTTGTGCTCTCTACCTTATCTAACCTATGGAGCTTCACGGATGGTTCGGACTCGCCATCTTGCCGCCATGGATCCGGAGCCCAAGGATCAAGGCAATGAGCAAACCCTCACAGAGTAGTGCCACCCCAAGCACCACCTATTGACTTGCAAAACCTCCGGAGCTTTCATGCCGCACAAACTCAGATGATGTATACGATGATGAACCAGATACAGGCCATGAACAACAACAACAACAACATCAACAACAATCGTCAGGGAGGAGCCCCAGTCGCTCATGGTCATCGGGGACCATCCAAGTTGGTGAATTCATGAGGACCCGTCCGCCAACTTTCTCTGGACATATCACGCCCGATGAGGGCGATGATTGGCCAGCGTGATTGAGAGGAAGCTGCGATCACCCAATGCGGCGATCATGAGAAGGTTTTGTATGCCACTCATCGGATGGAGGGCATAGCTGCAGAATGGTGGGAAAATTTACAAGCGGCGCATGAGGCACCGCAGAACATCACATGGGAAGAATTTTCTGACCTTTTCGCCAATATCATGTACTGAAGGTATTATGGATCCGAAGAAGGATGAGTTCGCGCTCTCAAGCAAGGGGTATGTCGATGTTGACTACTGAATAAGTTTTCTCGGCTAGCTCGCTATGCTCCGGAAGATGTCGCTAATGACAGGTCTCGCCAGAGCCGCTTCTTGAAGGGTGCGAACTTCGGATCGCAAGTCACCTACTTGCCCATACCTTCCCGGATTTTCAGGAGTTGGTTAACAAGGCGTTGGTCATGGAGGACAAACGCAAAGAAGCTGGAGGACCACATAGCGAGGATGATTGAAGAAGGAAGCCATCAGCCACAACAGCAGAGGGCAAGAGTAGTGCCACAGCAGTTTAATCGTTTCGACCACGAGTTCTTCGGGACACTGCACCGCCTTGACACCTCGTCCTCTTATTGAACTCTCGCAACCCTACACGATCAACCCCACCCGAGGAACAACAACCGGCAGAATGAACCGAGAGTGTGTTACAATTGTCGTCAGCCAGGACATTTTGCTAATCAGTGTCCTCAGAAGGGAACTATCACTCCAGTCCGCTTCAACCTTGGAGCAACACCTGCCAAGACCCCAGTGCAGAACAATCAAGGAGTTTCTCAGGGAACCAGTCAACCAGGAGGAGCGCCTCAGTCAGTTGTCAGAGGTCGTGTTAATCACGTCACTCTAGAAGGAGCCCAGGAAGCACCAGATGTCGTACTGGGTAAGTTCTAATAAATTCGATAGACTGCTTAGATTACTCGTTTGATTACGGAGCTTCAGATTCGTTTGTTTCGGAGTTTTTGCAACTAAGAATAAATTGGAAGTTATGCAACTTAAGCGTGCTCTGTTAGTCCGATACCTTTGGAGCGAGCTAAGTTCTAATGTGGGCTGTTTAGGGGCTAAGTTACTCATAGCTGGAGCTGAGTTTCTAGCTAACCTAATTATTCTAGACACCCAAACCATAGATGTCATCCTTGGCATGGATTGGTTAACCAAGCACAAAGCCGTGCTAGATTGTGGCCGAAGAGCCGTTACAATCGAGGATACTAGAGGAAACAAAGTGGAGTTCCTAGCTACCTCAGAGCGTAATGGGCATTTGATAGTCAACGACAAGAACCGTTGAGTTGGAAGATGTGCGGTCGTCAAAGAGTATCCGGATGTGTTCCCGGAAGAATTACGGGGATGCCACGGATCGTGACATCGAGTTTGTCATCGATCTAGTGCGAGAACAGCCCCTATCTCGAAGAGACCTTATCGGATGCCGGTAGATGAGTTGGTAGAGATGAAGAAAGCAGATAGAAGAACTTTTGGAGAAAGGTTTTGTGAGGCCTAGTTAAATCGCCATGGGGAGCACCGGTTTTGTTTGTCAAGAAGAAGGATGGAAGCATGAGGATGTGCATCGACTCTAGGGCTCTCAATGAAGTCACTATCAAGAACAAGTACCCATTGCCCCGGATAGATGATCTGTTTGACGGATGAAAGGAGCCGAGTGTTCTCGAAGATCGTCTGCGATCAAAGTTACCATCGATTGAAGATTTGTCCTAAGGATGTACCTAAGACCGCTTTCTCAACACTGCACGGACATTATGAGTTCTTAGTCATGTCCTTTGGTGCGACTAATGCCCTGCCTATTTCATGAACATGATGAATAAGGTATTCATGGAATATTTGGATAAATTTGTAGTTGTATTCATCGGCGATATTTTGGTTTACTCCAAGTCGGAAGAAGAACATCTTTGAACATTTGAGATTAATCCTAGGGAAGCTCAGAGAGCATCGGTTGTATGCTAAGTTTAGCAAGTGTGATTTACGGAAAAGGAAGTGGATTTCCTTGGTCATGTGATGGCAATTGCAGGAGTAGCATTGACCCGATAAAGTTAAGCGGTGTTAAGCGGGAGCAACCCAAGACGGTCACTCAGATTCGTAGTTTCTTGGGATTGGCGGGATACTACCGTCGTTTCATCGAAGGATTCTCATCAATTGCTAAACCTCTTACGCAATTGTTGAAGAAGGAAAAAAGTTTACTTGGACTCCGGCTTGTGAGGAAAGTTTTCAAGAATTGAAGAAGCGTTTGACTTCATTGATCTTGATTTTTGGGATATTCGTAAGGATTTTGATATCTATTGTGATGCTTCGCGTCAAGGATTAGGGTGTGTCTGATGCAAGAAGGAAGAGCTGCCGCTTATGCATCAAGGCGATTAAGGCCCCATGAAGAGAATTACCCTACCCATGACTTGGAATTAGCGCGAGAGTGCATGCCTTGAAGATTTGGCGTCATTACCTCATCGATGTCATTGCGAGATATATACCGATCATAAAAGCTTAAAATATATTTTCACTCGATCGGATCTGAATATGAGGCAGAGAAGATGGCTAGAATTGATAAAAGATTATAATCTTGGGATCCATTACCATCTGGTAAAGCCAATGTCGTTCTGAGATCCTTTGGAGTCAGAAGAGCCTTTGCAATGCCGTGGAAGTAAAAGAGCCTTGTTCGAACTTCAAGAGGAATTCGAAGTTGAAGCTAGAGGTAGTATCTGAAGGATTCGTGGCAAATTTGGAAATCTGATCTACTTTGGAGAAGCAGATTCATGGCTCGGTAGAAAGACTTCGAGTTCTCCGAGCATTAAGAAGAAGATGATGAAGGAAAGTTCAAGGACTTCACGGTGGATGATCGGGATATCTTGTGGATCAATGGGCGTATCTGCGTTCGAGATGTTGATGGATTGAGGCGGCTAATTTTGAAGGAGGCCCATGACTCAAAGTATTCGATTCACCTGGTAGTACTAAGATGTATCGGGATGTTAAGAATAAGTTTTGGTGGCGAATTTGAAGCGAGACGTCGCAGAGTTCGTTGCCTTGTGCGGCGTGTGTCGAAAGTCAAAGCAGAACACGGAGGCCCGGGTCTATTGCAACCCTTGAAGATTCAGAGTGGAAGTGGGAAGAAGTCGGAATGGATTTCATCACCGGTTTACCCAAGACTCAATCGGGTTACGATTCGATTTGGGTAATAGTGGATCGTCTGACTAAAGTTGCTCATTTCTTGCCAGTCAAAACCACGTACTCAGGAGATCGTCTAGCAGAGCTATATATGGCAAAGATTGTCAGTTTGCATGGTGTGCCCAAGAAGATAGTGTCAGATCGAGGATCTCAGTTCACCTCCCGATTTTGGCAGAGTTTACATGAAGCCTTAGGGACTCACCTGAATTTCAGTACTGCGTATCATCCCCAGACTGATGGACAGAGTGAAAGGGTTAATCAGATATTGGAAGATATGTTGAGAGCCTGTGCCCTAGCAAATGCTACTCGTTGGGATAAGAGTTTGCCATATGCAGAGTTCTCGTACAACAACAGCTATCAAGCCAGTCTGCAAATGTCACCTTTTGAAGCTTTGTATGGTCGTGCTTGCAGAACCCCGTTGAATTGGATGAAACAATTTGAGCATACTTCTTGGTCCAGATATTATTCAAGAAGCAGAAGAACAAGTGGCTATGATCAGGGAGAGACTGAGGATAGCTCAGTCGAGGCAGAAGAGTTATGCCGATAATCGTCGGCGTGATCTCGATTTGAGCGAAGATTTTGTGTATCTCGAGTTACATACGAGAGGTGTGAAAAGGTTCCATGCCAAAGGGAAGCTTGCCCCTCGGTATGTTGGTCCGTTCAAGATCTTAGAACGCCGTGGAGAAGTAGCCTATCATTTGGAGCTACATGATCGTTAGCGAGGGTACACGATGTCTTTCATGTCTCTCGGTTGAAGAAGTGTCTTCGTGTCTTGGGAAGAACAAACCCATTGAGTCAATTGAACTAAAAGAAGACCTCACCTACAAAGAGCAACGGTCAAGATTACGGATGTCATGAGCGTCGGACGAAGCAAGGCGGTTTGTTTTTGCAAAGTGATGGAGCCACCACTGAAAGTGAAGCCACGTGGGAGCGTGAAGAAGATTTGAAAGCCGAGTTTCCTAGCCTTTTCTCCAGTTTAGCTTTGAATCTCGGGGCGAGATTCCTTTAAGGGGAGGTTTGTAACATCCCAATTTTGAGCTTTAAAACCTTTTAAATAGTGTAATGAGAAAATTCATCATTTGGATTTATTTGAATTTAAATTAAAAAGCTTAATATTGGACTTTGTGTAACAAAACAATTTAATATGACTAAAGTCAACATGAACAATAGTCAAAACTATTTTATTTGGATTCTATGAGCTTGGACATATTTTCTAGAATTTTCTGGAATTTTTCCAAGTTCATTTGCTATTTTCCATTGCTTATTTGAATTTCGGTAATTTCTTAAAAGAAAAAGCTATTTAAATCTCCAAGCATCATTTGGGCGAATCTCTCGGCCCATTCTCATTCATCGGCCCATCTCTTCGTGGCCGTCCGTCTGGATTGGATGGAGATCCCTGCCAGCGCCTCTCTCTCTCTCTCTCTCTCCTCGCTCGCTTCAATCTCCACCGTTGGATCGTCATTTGGGCCTGGATCTCCTTGCGCCTGTATCGCGTCTCTCTCTCGACGCGTGGGCCCTTCTAGGTCTTCGCCTCTCGACCCGGTCTTCTTCTCTCATGACCGTGACCGCGCGCCATTATCGCCTTCTAGAAGCTCAACCCATGGCCGTTTACGCTAACAAAACTCCCGATTTTAGCACCAAACTCAATCCTTATCTCCTCCGCACCGACTCGTTCAATTTCAAACTTCAATTCGTTTCTATCCTCGCTCGTCTTGGGCGTTTGAGGCGATTTACCCGCCACCAAGACGCCACCTCGAGCTCGCTTCATGCCTATAAAGGACCCTCGCCGCCTTCGCCCTTTCCAAAACCCTCGCTCAATTCCACCCGAGAGCCTCCACATTGCCGCCGATTCGAGCTTTAAGGAACCTCGCCCGGTGAGATTTCTTCGATTGCGCCACCGCAGCCGCCGCGTCGTCGTGGAGCCCACCATCAAGTTCGCCGTCACCTCCTCTACCTCCCGGACCAGTCGCCGTCGCCTAAACCTCGCCGGGACGCCCGTCCGACAAAACCCGAAGGTCTCCTCCGCTCCGACCCGCCGCCCACCACCACACCACCCCAACCACGGGCTGCACGGAAGGTGCGCAATAGCCTCAGCAACACGCCCATAGCACCCACCCTCGCCGGCGACCACCGTAGCGCCGGTGACCATTGGGTCCCGTGCCGCGCCGCCGTCGCCGCCAGCGTCCTCGCCGGCGTGGGCGCCAGTCACGTGCCACCTCGACCTCGTACTGCGTGTCATCCGGGTGGCGCCGGCGTCGGCGCCACGCTGCTGGTTCGCCACCTCGGCCCCTCTCGGTCGGTGGCTCGGTGGGCTTGGTCCGCGTGGTAGTGCCTCTAACATGTGGGTCCCACATGTCGGGTTTTCTTTATTTATTTCTTTTCCGAAAATCCTGTATCGACGCCATGTTGATGTCATCTTTGGCGCAATATTCGATTTTTACATTGAAAAATAATTCGGAATTCGATAAATCCTATTTTAGGGTTTTCTTTAGATTTAAACTTTGAAACTCCATATCTTTTGCATCCTAACTCCAAATCCATCCATTCAAATTTCTAAATTCATCTAAAATCCAGATCTATCTATTGGAGATTTTTAATTATTTTTTTGGAGTTATTTGCCTCTGTTATTTATTTAGTTTGTTTGTTTGCCTTGTTTGCGAGTAGACTTGACGTTCTTTGAAAGAGTTGACGAAGAAGGACCTTTCCAAGATCAAGATCAATTCCTAGATCCTTTTCAAGGCAAGCTATACCTTTGACCATCTTGATTCCCAGTTTGCTAAATTATTTTATTTTAAATTCTTGCATTATTAATTCAAGTAATTATTTAAATGATTTTGGGAGTAGATGTAAATTCCTAATTGTTATGCCATCCTTGTTAATTGCTATGTCTAAGTTCTTTGTCACCCTAGTTGATATCTAGTTGGTTAATATTGTAGCACCAACGTGGGTTGGTTAGAACGATTAGATTGCTTAGTCATGCCACGACTCATTTATTCATGTGAAGTACAAATGATTAATTTGACTAAGTGAATATGCAATATTGGATAATCTGTGTGTACTACGTGTCTTTATGGCATGTGTTGCACTTAAACCAACGGGTGGTAAAAAGGATTTGGTGAGGCAAGGGGTGGATCTTGTGTGAATTGGTGGTCTATGTGGATTTGTGTGGATAATATTAATCTGTGTGTCTATGTGGTTGGGTTAGTTGGAAGTCTTGCCTTGGTCGATTAAGGACCTCACCATGTGCGCTAAAGAACTGAGCTTCTGCACGACCACATGCCTGTTTTGAGGCAGCCTAGCATAGTAAGATAAGGTATCTGAAATGCTCTGTTATGATCGATGCTAGCTACTTTGGTTGTATCTTGTGGGTAAAGTGTACAAACCTCTGCAGAGTGTAACTTAATCTATTGAATAGCGTCATGATCATGGACAATGCTCGGGGATTTAACACTAGGGTAGAATTTCATAAAGCGTGTGGGAAGGGAGCTATGTGATTAAATCATCTAGCTATGTGAAGAACCTGTTTTAGGTGTGTGTGTGTCTTTGTGAAATAACTTGTTAAAATTATTATTGTCTATTTGTTTTACCAGCTTTCAATCTATTTAATTGTATTAAATTGCAAAAGTTGCATTCACGCAAAAGAACCGCAGAATGCCTTTCTCTTGTAATAAGCTTTGCATGTATACTTTGCATTCTGTGGTGTGGCTTGCGAGTACGGTGTGTACTCACGCTTGTTTTGACGAATCAAGCAGAGGAGGAGTCTTCACCGACTTACGAGGGCGAGTTCATCGAAGGTGCCTAATCGCGAGTCTTGATCGATCGGTTGCTGTGGTGAATCGATGGGATGCCACTACCGTTCGTTTCATTGCCGTTTATTTTCTCTGTTAGCCTGCGTGGCTCAATAAATGTAAACTTCGACCTTAAGGTCAAAACCATTATTTAATAATCAAAGTTATTCGTTTATGTTATATTTAAGCTTGTATGGATCGATTTCGGTTTTGTTAACCCTGTGTGCACTAGCATGATCCTGGGCTAGTGCAGTAAACACAGAGGGTCCTGAATTGTAATTTCGGGTCCCGACATCGTGCCTCACCCTCCAGGTGCAAACGTAGTGTCCGGCAAGTGGCTCTTTCGGCACAAGACACGGGCTGATGGCACCCTCGAGCGCTACAAGGCGAGATGGGTCGTCCGGGGCTTCTCTCAACAACCGGGGATCGACTTCGACGAAACGTTCAGCCCAGTGGTCAAATCGGCAACCATTCGAACCGTGCTCAGCATCGCCTCTTCCCGTGACTGGCCCGTGCATCAACTAGACGTGAATAACGCCTTCCTGCACGGGTTTCTCCACGAACGCGTCTATTGCCAACAACCGGTGGGATTTGTCGATGACTCGCGATCGGACCACGTCTGCCTTCTGTCCAAATCTCTCTATGGGCTAAAGCAGGCGCCACGGGCATGGTATGAACGTTTCGCCACGTTCATCCGATCGGTCGGATTTGTTTCAACCAAATCCGACCCATCACTCTTTGTTCTCCGGCGTGGGCACCAATTGGCGATTCTCCTCCTCTACGTCGACGACATTGTCCTCACGGCATCGACCACCATTCTCCTTCGGGCTATCATCACTCGACTGCAACATGAGTTCTCGATGAAGGACCTGGGACCGCTGCACTTCTTCCTCGGCATCAGCGTGACGCGGTCAAAGGCTGGCTTCTTCCTCTCTCAAGGAAATCGCCAAGAGCCGCCGAGCGCCAACATGATCGCTTGTAAACCCGTCTCCACCCCGGTGGATACCAGCTCCAAGTTGTCCTCTACATCCGGCACTCCAGTCGCTGATCCGTCCGACTATCGCAGCATCGCCGGCGCGCTGCAATACCTGACCATGACTCGGCCCGACCTCACCTATGCCGTCCAACAAGTTTGTCTCCACATGCATGCTCCGCAGGACTGTCACTTGGCTCTCGTCAAAAGAATACTTCGCTATGTCCGCGGAACAACTGGCTATGGCTTACAAATCCACAAGTCGCCAAACCTGGACATTGTGGCATACTCCGACGCGGACTGGGCGGGCTGTCCTGACACCCGCCGATCGACGTCAGGATACACGGTCTTCCTTGGCGACTCACTGGTGTCCTGGTCCTCGAAGCGCCAAGCAACAGTCTCCCGATCAAGCGCGGAGGCCGAATATAGGGCGGTTGCAAACGTCGTAGCTGAGTGCTGTTGGCTGCGACAGCTCCTTGGCTAGCTCCACATCCACATCAACAAAGCTACCGTGGTGTATTGTGACAACATATCAGCAGTTTACATGGCAGCCAACCCAGTACACCATCATCGCACAAAGCACATCGAGTTGGATATACATTTCGTCGCGAGAAGGTTGCTCTCGGCGGTCGCGTGCTCCATGTACCCACGACGCGGCGATTCGCCGATATCATGACAAAGGGGTTGCCCACGACGGCGGCATTCACAGATTTCGCTCCGGCTTGTGCATCCGCCACGGACGCTCAACTGCGGGGTGTTAACAGATATGACTTAGTGCATGCACTAACGCCTCTAAGCCGATCCTCCAGCGCACATCTCGCATGCGATGCGCCTCCCGGTTGGCTCGGTCATCTCCGCCACTCTCGCCCACCTCTCTCTCGTTCTGTTGTATGCACGTTGTGCTCTTGTATGTCTATATATACATTGATGAATACAAGGATAAGCACGGTGTGCGTTTCTACTCTCCTTCTCAATTCTACATTTAGCATATGTTACATGATTTTTAGAGATAACATCTCTAATAGATAATCTCTAGCACACTCTCTATATTTATATTTTATAATTTTCCTTTGAAACGGGTCTACATGTTAACTAAAGTAGATTAATATATCATGTCTTGTTTCGCGTGCACGATAGTCTTTTCAGGAAAAGACGACATGTGCTATCTTTCCTCCCCTTCACGTATGATTTTGTTAACGTGGCATAGCTAAGGGCATCTCCTATAGTGTATTTATTGTCGTCTCTTAGCTATGTCATGTCAACAAAATCCTACGGAGAGAGGGGGGAGGGAGAGAGCACATGTCATTTCTTTCTGAAGAGACTGTCATGCACGGGAAACAAGACATGATACATTAATTTACTCTAGTTGACATGTAGGCCCGTTTCAAAAGAAAATTATAAAATATAAATGTTGGAGAGTGTGTTAGAGACTATCTATTGGAGATGTTGTCTCTAAAGATGATGTAGCCTATATTAGAAACAAGGTTATCTCTAACTATTGAAGATACCCTAAAAGATGACAATAAATACACTAGTAGAGGTTCCTATGTTTATTAAGAGTGCTCAGGTTCCTCTGTTGAGGTTAGCATTTTGCATGAGCTGCTGGGACGTGGGTATGATTACTATGAGGATTGGCGAGTGGTGATTTGAAGGATTCTACATGTATTATATCTCAGGAACCGAGCTTGTTTGCAAAACCTTGGGGTATCAGTGAATCAGCACGGAGGCTCGGACCCACTACGGAGCGGAACCATCAGGTTGCTTTAGCAAAAGTGCAGTGAAAGAACAAGTGTTCATCAATTTCCTTCTTCTGGTGCGTCTGTCGGAGTTCCCACTCTTCTTCAGCGAAGGCCATAGCAAGAAACGCGACGTTTGTATTGCTAGGCGAGTGAGACCTGAAAGTTTTCGCATCGTTTCCATCGAGCAGAAATGTTTCATATCATTACTGATAACTACTAATTGTGCTCTTATTGTTCAAGGTGACGGAAAAGCTTTGACTCACGGGGAAAAATTATCTTGACTACTATAATTTGAAGTTTACTCAGCGGACGATCGTCCCGCCCCTTCTCTTCTGTTCGCACGCGCCCGCATCTTTGTCCCCTCCCGGCTCCCGCACGCTCCACCCCCCATGTCTTCCGTCTCAACCGCTCATGCTCCTCTCCCCTCCCCGACCCACCCCCTCAACCCTGTTAGTGAGCGCACCCCCTCTGCATCTCCTGCCTCCGCCGCTTCTCCGCCCGCCTGCTCCCGATCCTCCTCCTCGCGCTCCTCGCCTTCCTCTACCCCTCCGCGCCCACCGCCCGCGTCGCCGACCTCCGCCACCCCGCCCCTGAATTGCGACTCACCCCACTTCGCCCCTGAATCACGCGCCCGCGTCGCCCACCTCCTCCCAACTGCCGGCTCGCTCCACTCCCTTGCCCCTCGCCCACCTCCGGCCCACCCCTCGCGGCACCTCCCTCACTAGCGACCGCGACCCCCTCGCCTCCGCGACCGCCCTTCGCTGCGTCTCCCCTCCCTGCCGTGCTCCGTTCCTCTTTTCTGCCCACCGCAGCCCAGATCTGATCGAGCTAGCTGGTGCTTCGTCTCCACCAACACCCAAGGAACCCGAGACCCGCGCGATTCCAGCCATGGATCCCTACAAGGTGCCGCCTTTTCCTCCTTTTCTTCGATCGATTTTTTCCGGCGCCCCCGTCTGGAACAACAACTCCGCGCTGACCGTCGGACAGCGAGGTGAGGAGGGAACAGTGTGTCGGCGGTGGCTTTAGATTCAAATTTGTGTGTGTTCTTGCTTTGTCTTAATTTGAATCTATAGTTAGGCTACGTGCTTGATGCGAGCTTGCAATACTTCTCTGGGCTGTGATGATCCGTGTTAGCTTTGGGCGAATTAGAGTCTTTTTGGTTGTTAATCGTAATGGTCTCTGGATCTGTGGAAGCTTGGCTGTAGCAGTACGTGTCAAAAGATCTTGCCTTGCTGTTTCTTTGGCGATTCAAAGTTGTCAGCCATTTGTTGTGAGTAATTATGTTGTTTTATATGTTGTTATGTGATGATTCACCTGCGCTAGAAACAAAAAGGGCACTGTTTTGGTTGCATTTTGTTGTGATTGTTGTAGTACTGTTCAACTTCAGACGGGTTGTATTCCTTGATCAACTCTAAGAAAACTTCTGTTTCATAATTTTGTCTTGATATTTTTGTCGGACACTGTAATACCATAAAGTTGCTTAAGGGGAACAGATAACAACTACTGCCTTTCGAATACAGCATGTCATCATCCAGTCATAGTGATCGGAGGTAAGAAGCAGTTCCAAGATAGTAACCTTGTATTGGATTGAGTTTACTTCCAGAAAAAACAATATGTTTGTTCTCTTATGCTCGTCATGACTCATGACCCATATCTTGAAAGTCACTGGAAGTCAAGTTTTGTTGTTCTAAATGTCATGGTCGCAAACAGCACCAAACTCTAACAAGATATATGTATCTATAAGCAAATGCTTCTGTCAATGATGTATGAAAAATGATAGTTTTTTTTTGTAAGAGTACTTGAAGTTGCCCATAATGTTTTCCAATTTGCATCTGTAGCTACACCCAGACATTCCTAATTTTTTTGCATTTTTCTATCATGGATGATTTGTGGCTTCACATGATGAATTCTTCGTTTGACAGGACCTATCCTCCTTGAGGATTATCATCTTATTGAAAAGCTTGCGCAGTTTGACAGGGAGCGTATCTCTGAATATGTTGTTCATGCATGGGGAGCGAGTGCAAAGGGATTTTTTGAGGTGACTCATGATGTTTCTCACCTTACGTGTGCTGATTTTCTCCAGGCTCTTGGGGTTCAGACCCCAGTTATTGTTCGGCTCTCTACTATTGTGCATGAGCGTGGAAGCCCGGAGACCTTTAGGGATCCACTTTGTTTTGCTGTGAAGTTCTACACTAGAGAGGTACTAATCATACGTTCTCACTATTTTGCTTGTTTCTTACGCTTGCAAGGCTAGCTTTCTTTATTATCTCAATAAGAGAGAGAGAGAGAGATGAGCTTTCTGTTAGAACTACTGCATGTTGTACATTATATGTGATTATTTTCTGTCAATGTGTTGTATTCATTCACCAAAAAAAATTTGAATCTAAAGCCAACGCCACCGGCCAAGACGCCTAGATGGAGTCGCCGCTGCTCCGCTTGCCCTCCAGATGGTGGGGTGGGTCGCCAAGACGGGGCTCGCCCACGTCGAGCAATTCTCCCTCAAGGGCAAGACTCCCTCGCAGGTCGTCGCCGACCAGGGGCTCCTCATCTCCAACGACCACGACCACACCGCGTCGTGTGCGAGCCAAGATCTACCTCGCCTTCCAGCTCAGGTTCCCCTCACCGCTGAAGCGACAGCAGGTGCTCTGCGCCTTTGGCTCAACCATCCACGCCCCCCGCCCGCCACGACCCGTCACGGAGAGCCGGTGATTCTTCTGCCGTACTCATTCTCTTTGCTGGTTTGCTCGGTTTGGGCTTGAGTGCGCCTAGGGATAGATTGGAGGAGGTGGGGAAGCTTTGGGGCTTGAGCTTGATTCGACAAAATGCATGCTTGGTCAAATGCAAGCAGTATTAATTGAAGAGTGAGAGAACTCAAAGTTTTCATCTTGTGTGTGTACAATGGTCGTTCTTGGCGAAAAGTGTTTTTCATCTGGGCTATTATAATCTGAATTTCGAAATCCAAGTCAAGACCTCTTACCACCCTTTTTTCTTTTTACGCTTTATTCTTCTTAGTATGGACCTTTGTAAATATGTTACTTCTTCTTCAATGGCATAATAGTAGCTATCCTGCTTTTTCCCTTAAAAATCCTCTTTCTTTGGTGTGAATACTCGAATTGCTTGTTGTGTACGATTAGGAGGAGTATATATAGCGAGGAAGAGCTATGTAGGAAGGTAACTAGAGCGCGTTAAATGCTATAGTTGTGTATATATATCTGATGGCGTTATGAATGGAGGAGTGCTTAGTGAGCATGATCATGTAATGCTATCTTGCGGGATGACAACAGATGTAAAGGATACTTGATCGGTGTGTGGAATCATCCGGTATGAGATTGATTTATGGTTTTGGCAACTACTAAGACTTGAATGTTTCCACATACCATCATGTAGAATCGATGGTTCTTAGCGTGGTCCATTTGTGTGCGGAAGTACACATATTCGCTTTCATTACATCAATTGTATTGATTAGATGATAATTGTGGTGATCTAGATATTCTAGAACTAAAATCCGTTTGCCGATCTTTCTTAAATCTTTCTTTGTAAATGTTGTTACTTATCGCATTCAGTGTTGTCGATTATATGCTCTCTCTTGGTTTTGGTCTTCATATTCCTTTCTTTGATTTTCTTCCTCTTTTTTGTAAAGATTACTTTAAAATGTTTATTATTTGCTTTGAATGCATCTCTTTTGTTTTTCCTCCTTAAAATATGGCCAAGCTCCTTGCCCATCCATTAACCTTCTACTTACTACCTAAACCCTCAGTGCCCTCATGATTAAACATACATGAAAATGCAATGTAAGTTAGTGTCATTCATATGTAATAAATAAAAAATGATGTCGAAGAGTGGCATATATACAGTTAGTTTCTGACATGAGAATACTCAGTTTTTGGTTCATATTTTCCTTCAATATTTGATATAATCTGAGTCACACCAGTGCCATGTGATATTCCATGTGGCTCATTAAAATAGTGATGAAATCCAGAAATAATTCTAATAGATTGCCTAGAGCAAATGATGCCCAAAGCTATAGGATGCCAAGGAACTACTATGCTTTTTTTCAATTGTGTTGTACTTACAGCTCATGATGAAGTTATACCTGTCAAAAACAGACACAGAAATTGCTTTTTTCAGTTTACTCCCAGACTTTATGACCATAATATTAGGGCATGCCACTGCCACGATAAGAATTAAGCAGGCAGATAGCTTGAACAATTGTCAAATCATAAAATCTATTTACTCGTGTATTGTCGTTTTCTGATTACTATAAAATATATGTTTTGTTTCTCAATCTATTTAAATCATGGTAGGACAAGGAGCTGGGGAAGGATTTAGTCGGAGGGGGTGAAAAATCAATACAAGTGATCGACATATAATCAAGGTATTATTCATCTTGCCTGTTTGAGGTATTATTTAGTGTTCTGAGTGACTTGGACTTTGCTTTGTTAGCATTTGTGGTTTGTGAACTTGCCAAAGTCTATTTTGATATGGGAGATCGAGGAAACGGCGTGGGGATGGTGGATGCTTTGGACTGATTGATGTGTGATTTGAAGAGTAGAATCTCGTAATTGCATGAGAATGCGAGGGCACCAGTAATATATCTTGCAGCTGTTACGTTGTTTTTTTGGTAGCATACGAGTTGCCAGTGTTGCCTCCTCGAGATAGAGGATTAGAAAAATAACAAAGTTCACGAGTGTAAGGTAAAAGCTCTTTGTTTGTTGCTGAACTATGTTGATGAGTTAATGAGAAAATCTTGGTGATGGCTCACTCAACAAAATTCAGTTACCATGTCTCTTGTTCACTCAATGAAAACCTGCTGTGATTCTTTTGTATTTAGCATTGTAATGTTTTCTTGTGTTGGTGCATTATAAAAAAATGTAGTTTCCCTCGTGCAATTGCACACACTCTGGCTCTAACTATGACATGGTAGTTTTTTAAATATATATATATTACAGCATGTCTTCTACTCACCTATTGTTTTGTTGGGGAACACATTTTTTGCACCCATATAACACTTGAATTTTTTATTAAAATAATCTATTTTTTATTCAAAATTACAAAAATATTCCGGCGATATTTTTTTAACAGAAATATACATCTGTCGCCCAATGGTTGGGCGATTGGTTTATCATGTCGGTTGGGCGACTCAAAGTCGTTTGAGTAGCATTGGGCGACTCAAAGTCGCTTGAGTCGCTTTAAACTGCTCGCTTTAAACCGCATGTAATTTGGATCGTTGGCGTCATCATTACAGTCGTCGCACCGTTGGGCGATAGGCTCCAGTCGCCCAACCGTACAGCGACTGCATGTTCCAGTCGCCCAACGGTGCGGCGACTGGATTGCCTATATAAGCGGCCGCGCGGTCCCCCCGGCGGATCTGCTCTGGATCGGCGCAAACAGTTCCGCTCGCGTTGGAAGGAGAAGAAAGAGAGGGAGGGGAGAGAAAAAAAGAGAGGGAGAGGGAGAAGAGAGGGAGAAAAGGAGGAAAATTTCGACTGCGAGGTAAGTTTGTTTTATTATGTAGTGCATTCTTTTAGTAGGTAAATAGTTTAGTTAGATAAAATAATAGTGTAAGTAACGCTCGTAGGAAACTGTAGTTAGAGAAAATAGAGTAGATCTGCAGCCTGTACCCATCGCCGAAAACTGTAAGTAGCGCTCGTAGGAAACTGTAGTTAGAGAAAACAGAGTAGAAAATCGAAATGTTGTTGATTTGTATGTAAGTAGCAGCGATAAAAAAACTTTAGTTAGAGAAAAAATAGTTTATTTTGTAGTGTATTTTTTTGGATAGGTAAATAGTTTATTTAGTTAAATGAGTAGTATAGTAGCTTTTAGAGGAAATTGTAGTTAGAGAAAAAAAATAGAAAATCAAAATGTTGTTGATTTGTATGTAAGTAATAGCGATAAAAGCTGTAGTTAGAGAAAAAATAGTTTATTTTGTAGTGTACTTTTTGGGTAGGTAAATAGTTTATTTAGTTAAATGAGTAGTATAGTAGCACCGTAGGAAATTGTAGTTAGAGAAAAAATAGAAAATCGAAATGTTGTCGGTATGTGCGTGGCCGACTATTATTGGGTGAATAATCGTGACCGAGCGCATAAGGAGGATGAATTATTTCTATAAACTAATTAGTAGAAGTAAATTAGTATGAACTAACTGACTTACGTAATTGGTAGAAGACCGGAATGCCACTTGTAGCATTTCGGATTGCAAGTTAGCGTCCGAATCGGTTTTTAGGTTGAATCTGCCTTAGGGAATGAATGATGTCTTGATCATACTGTCGTGTAGTTGTCGATGATAGGCGAAGGGCCTTACAAATGTAAATTACAATGTAGCAGTACTTGCATGTCGTGCGTTGCGAGCTGACTAATTGCAATGTTGGAAATATTTGCAGCCATACAATAAGTCATGCCTATACCCACTACATTGAAAGTGCATTACGGTGTTGGCACCGTTCGTGAAGGTCCGTGGGGTGTTGACTTGAGTAGTTTTCAGCAAGCCACTCTGGTACACCCGGACGGCTAGAATGCACGAATCGAAGATGTGAAGCATGGTGACCCCATGACTTCTCTTTGAACCCCGAGGTGTCTGTCGACATACAAGGGCTTTGGAGCCGGTCTCCCATGAACATCGGTGGGAGTTGAGAAGACTGATCGCCAAAGAAGGTGGAAGGGCTTTATAGAAGGATGTCGTGGCAGTGGATATGAGTGTGTGATACTTGTGCAACCATGCCCAAAGAAGTCGTGTCAGCCCCCCCCGCCACGGATATCATCCAGGGTGGGTGGTAACTCGGGTATCCGGCATGTTCTTTGAAGAAGAGGACCCGGAGGGCTGTGTTACGAAGAGTTCAGAGAATGTTGCTTGTGATGAGCCCGATGCGGTACATACAGGAGAGGAAGATCGACACCGCATGGTGAGCCTATAGGATAGGCTGATGAAGGAGAGCATAGGGATTACATATTGCATCAAATGGAAAGCGATGACTGGATAGCCTTGGCTGAAGAGGAAGCTTTAGAAGAAGACGACGAGGACGGTTTTGATGAGGACGAAGCTCCCATCCCCCGGGAATGGAACAGATTTGACGCTGAGGGTCTATGTACGCACGACAAGCACGAATCGCCGTGGGAGTACCATGCTACGGAGGTTCGGTTGCACTCAATGTTAGCTGATAAGACATCCTTGCAGGATGCCATTAAGCTGTGGGCTATGTCTATGCAAATAAGCGTTTGGTCGTCAAATCTAGCCAAGAGCGTTACACCATCAAATGCGGCAGCCGATTGTCATGGCGAGTGCAGCGCAAGATAGACCGAAATATGAGACTCCTTTGGATTGTCTCGAAAGTGGAGCCGCACTCTGCATGCTCGAAGGTGTTTTGTGCGAACATCGTAACCTAACGTCGACATTCATAGCTAATTTGATGTATGGAGAGATAGTGGAGAAGAAGGATATGGAGGCCAAGCACATTATGGTGGCTATTGAGAAGAAATTCAAGTACAAGATCGGCTATCTGAAGGCGTGGCGTCTGAAGCGAAAGGCTTTGGAAAGACGGTTTGGATCTTTTGAGGTGGCGTCGACAACCTTCCTCGTATGCTTGAGGTGCTGCAGGAGAGAAACCCGGGCACATACACTGCTGTGAAGGACATGCCATCTAAAAAGCCGCGAGGTTTTTTGATATTGCAGAGGGCCTTCGTAGCCTTCGGCCCCTGCATCGAGGCTTTTAGGCATATGCTGCCCGTGATCTCAGTTGACGGGACCTTTTTGACCGGAAAATACAAGGGGCAAATCCTTACCGTCATAGGCGTTGACGGGAACAATCAAATTCTGCCATTGGCCATCGCATTTGTCGAAGGTGAGAATGTCGACAGCTGGTTGTGGTTCCTTCAACATCTGAGGGTGGGAGTTGTTGGAGCTCGCCCTGGTGTGTGCATGATCCATGATCGCCACGCCGATTTGAAGGCCATAAAACACTTCCGCAGCAGAAGACAAAGAAAGGGAGGGTCGGATCGAACCACGCCCGACATCGGCGCTACTCGACGAGGGCGGCTCGGCGCACCACGCCCGACACCGGCCGAGGCCCGAGGATGCGGAGGTCCGCTGCGGACAACCCAGACGGCGGCGTAAGCACTACGTCGGGCCTCCACACGTTCTTCCCTCCACACGCAAAGACACGCAGGCGCTTCGGCGTGCCACACTTCGTGTGGATGTTTTAGTGCACGCCATGGCGCTTAGCCGAGGGTGCGCCACGCTCTCGTTTGTCGGCATGCTTCGCGTTTTTTATTAACTAACAATATTTTCTTTGTCACGAGTACCCTATGACGGAGGGTGTCCTCAGCGGCGTGGGCCGCAGGGCGTGGATGCGCAGTGGGCGCCTGAGACTTCTTGGTGGGCGAGGACCGACACTCTCCCCACACCTCACCCCACACCGCCGAGGTTACATCGGCTCCACGGCTTCTCGGTGCACGGCACCACACACGGCCAGAAGGTTATCCACCCCTTGCCTCTCGGTCCTCGTCGGATCGGGGCTCCAGACCGTCTTTCCCTCTCGGGCGAGGTCCCGACACCAGCCAAGCAGAGGAAGGCGCCAAGCAAGCCGTGAGGGGAGGACACGGAGGTGGGTGGGCGGTGGCGGCAGGAGGGGATCTTTGAAGTGCGGTTGGGGGGCTAGTAGAGGCGTCTTTGCCTTGGTCATAGATTTCTTCGTTATGTGATACTTAAATTTTGCGGTTCATATATGATGCCCGGATTACTTTTTTGCGTTCTTCAGATACTCTTTTCAGATAATGCATGTTTTTTCAATGCATGTTTGTTGCCAAGTAGAAGTTCGGTTGTAATGAGATTTAATGTCCACTCTTGACCTATGCATCGCAGTCCGTCATAAATGAGAATAAACCAGTATCATTACCTACTCGTGAATGAGTTTGTTCGATGCATATAACTTAAAGCACGCGACACATCGATGCAACATGTCAACTCGATAAAAGGCAACTGCAATAACGCGTTCACCATTTAGTTACATGCTTTAGGAGATTCAATATAAGTGCATATAAAAGGGGACACTAGTGACGTACAAGCTTCTCCGTCCGTGCCTAATTGTAGAAGGTGCCTCTCGCAACCCACATAGAGTGTTCTCCACTTGGGCGCCTCGAACGTGGCTGGCTGTCGTTGTATGTGGCACGACATATGCACGACTAGGGTTGGCACAAAGAAAGATGTGGGATCATCTGAACTTCCTATGTTCACGACCTCCTCATTGTCCTCTCACACAGATCTGTTATGAGGCCATCATTTTGCTCCTTGAGATCGTCAATTTGTGCCTCCAAATCAAAGATTTGGTTCCACAATACATCCACGTACCGCACAATATGTCGTTCATGGGGAGGATCGATCCAGTGGGTGAAGTTGCATTTCGCCATCTGCTACAAGGGACGGTTAGTATGGACGATGTATTAGCAGTAACATAAACAAAACTATTTACCCCAGAGTATGGGCATCGGAAGAAACGCCATCCACCATCGAAAGGGCATCTATGACCGCGCGATAGCGTCCTCCACAATATCCGCATTTCGCCCTTAGGTTGAGCACGCTTGTTCGGTATCAACCGGTGGTTAGGGCCGAAGTCCTCCATCCTTTCGAGGAGAAGGTCTGGCTTCGGCGACCCCGGTTGGACTGGTCCCTGGGCGTCTGCTATCGTATGTTACTGTAAAACGGAGAAGGTTCTTCTTCCTACGGTTTCAAGGGTCGAGTGGTCCTGATTTCCGAGCGTGGGGCGTGCATTTTATAGCCCCGCGGGGGGGAGAATAACAAAGCGGGTAATATATTAGGTTGCAGATGACAACACTAGACGATGCAGTTTTGCGCAGTGACAAGACAACACGGGGCAGCTTTGCGCACTCATAAGACCAAAGGAGACAGCTTTCTGCAGTGACAAGACCACACGGGGCAGCTTTGCGCAGTGATAAGACCAAAGGAAATAGCTTTGTGCAGTAAGAAGACCACAGCAGGGGGCTTTGCGCGATGACAAGACCACCGAGGCGACTTTGCAGATGATAAGACCAAAGGAGAGCGACTTTCTGCGGTGACAAGACCACACGAGGCAGCTTTGCGCAGTGATAAGACCAAAGGAGACAGCTTTCTGCAGTGACAAGACCCCACGGGGCAGCTTTGCGCAGTGATAAGACCAAAGGAGACAGCTTTCTGCAGTGACAAGACCACACGGAACAGCTTTGCTCAGTGACAAGACCACACGAGACAGCTTTGCGCAGTTTAGGGTTTAGGTTTATGGTTAGGCTTTTCAGATCGACTTGACCACACCATGCCAACCATGCCATGCCAACCATGGGCCTTATAAAAGGGGGTTGAACCAAACCCAACTCTACACAACACTACACAACAGATACGCAGCTATGGACTTAGGGGTGTTAATGGGTTGGATTGAAATGGGTTAAACGGGTTGGGTTTTAATTCGAGTTGATTTTGGATGGGTTGAAATGGGTTGATGCAGTTAACGGGTTGGGTTGGATTGGGTTTGCAGTAGAAGCGGATTGGGTTGGGTTGGTGTGGGTTCAAGAATTTCGGGTTGAAATGGGTTTAACCCGTGGGTTTGCTGGCTTAGTTGGTTTTGGGCGGAGTTCTTTCCAAACACGATCCGCCTCCCTCTGCTGGTTGTCGTCGCCAAGACGCCCTCTCGGCGGCCGTTTCATCTTTGCTCGGCGCCGAGGTTAAATGGCAAAGAAGTCTTTGAGCTCGCAAGAAGACGCAGCGACGCCTTCGAGGAGACACGGAGGCGGCACAACATCTCACATGTACTGAAATCTGCAGGCTCAACGATCATTAATTGTGCAGGTTTACTTGCTTCAAAGTTCAGAGAAGTAACCAATGCGGCAAGCCGGCAATGCTGAAAATGAAATAACTTACCACAAATCAATAAGGATTTATTCACATGTCCGACCAGCTACAATGACTGACACCATCCATAACTCGCACGGACTGCTCGGTGAAACGGCCGCCGCCGAGAGGGCGTGTTTCTCCCGCTGGCTGCAAACTGAGGGACAAGCAGGAGTGTCATGCTACAAATCAAAGAGCTTCAAGGCTGGTTTTCTTGTCAGTGATTGTTGACAAGAAATTAGCGGAAGAATCTCAAGCTGCACAGAAGGGAGGGAGCAGATCACGTGAAGTAAGATGGGTTGTTGAAGAAGTCTGGGAGCTCAAAATCCCCCAATCGCTTCATCTTCTTGATCCGATTCTCCTCCATCTCGTCGACACTCGACACGCAGTACTGGCCGCGGAAGGTGCGGACGGAGGCGTCGAAGAGGCGGACGGAGCCGTCCTTAGAGGAGGCGGCGCAGAGGGAGTCATGGGACCAGAGCTTGAGCGTGTGGTCCCAGGAGGCGGAGAGGAAGGCGTCGCGGTGGACGAGATTCGATCGATGCCGTGGACCTCCCACGCGTGCTTTCAGGAGGAGGCGGACGGGTGTTCTTGGCGGCAACAAGCGTCGAAGAGGCGACGGAGCTGTCCCGAGGCGGCGCAAGAGAGGGAGCCGTGGGACTCAGACCGAACCTGATCGAAGAGTCGTCGGAGAGTGGGGAAGGAGAGAGCGAGAAAGGGCAGGGCAGGCGGGCATGTGGCGGAGATCGAGGACGAACCGGACGGCGAAGCCCGGTGCCGAGGCCTTGAACGCCGGCATCGCGGCGGCGGATTGAATCGGTGGGGAAGGAGAAGAGCGTGGGTTGACAGGACAGGGTTGGTCTGGGGGATGGGTTGGAAATGGGTTAGAAATGGGTGAGAAATGGGTTGAGGAAATTGGGTTGGGTTGGATTGGGTTGAAATTGTATATGGGTTGGGTTGGGTTGGGTTTTAGAGGTGGAAGAGTGGGTTGGTCTGGATCGGGTTGATATGGTGCATTGAAGTGGGTAGGGGTGGGTTTGGGTTGGGTCTCAACCCATTAATGACTCTATATGGACTCTTGAGACACTTCTCGTGAGGATGTTGCGAAGCAAAAGCGGCTTAAGTAAGAGGAAGCTTGCAATACCGGATAAATCAATGAAAGATGCTCGATACCACCACGTTTTCCGATCCTTGATGTGTGTGTGGCGAACCGCAGAGATCATTGATCCACACCCGCACACGCGTGACAGGCGTACTACACATGCGGGCACTATATCGTAGCGTCTCTTTCACGCATATCGATTTTCCTCTCCCAACATTGAATTCTTCATATTTTAACTTCATCCCCACGTAATGGCAGCCGAGATCGCCGCCACTTCTTCGATGGATCGGCGGCCGGAGATGTCGACAGAGCATTCATCCGGCAGAAGTACATCTTTGAATTACTCGGTGCGGGCGAGAACGTCGCGGTGGAAACCTTACGTCATCGGACCTGTTCAGGAGGCACCGAAGGATCTCAATACTCGCCCGGGCGTAATCCATATCGATGACGTGAGTTATGAAGAATTTACATCCTTATTACGTAAGGTTTCCCGATGCGGTGTACTTACATCCATCATATAATCGCGAGAATATGGGCGACTTTGACATACCGGCCGGCGTGGGCGGTCCGCGACAAAGGCAAGGAAATGCTCATGTGGTTGACCCGACGCCACAGCAGTATCCGATCGCCGGGCGTAATCCGTATGGACGGCGTGAGTTATGAACAATTTACATCCTTCATCGATTTTCACTATCGGTGCCCTTACATCATGAAATCGCGGGACATGGGCGACTTGATATACCGGCCCGGCGTGGGCGATCCCGCGACAAGGGCAAGGGAAATGCTCATGGAGAGCGGCGACCATAAGCGTATCCGGTCGTCCGGCAGAATCCGTATCCACGACGTGAGTTATGAAGAAGTTAAATCCTTCTTACGATTCTCACTATACGGTGCACTTACATCATCGAATCGCAGGATATGGGCGACTTCGACATACCCCGCCCGGCGTGGGCGATCCGCGACAAGGGAAGGGAAGGCCGTCGAGGAGTTCAACGCCGAGCTAGCAAGGAAGGAAAATGACCCGGTCCACTTGATGAGTCGTCGTCATTACGTAGTAGTCCCCGTCCTACCCCCATGTTTTTATTATCGCCTAAAGGCGTGTATACTTACATGGTGCGGATGCTTGTGTCACAATGTACCGTAGTAGTAGCGAGGTTGACTAAAGCCATTAAATGAACCATCATGCCATGTGACTACGTGTAGCGATGCTTACATCTGCGGACTCTAATGTAGTTACGCTTCCGTGTCTCCGCTAAGCCATCAAAGCAAGACTATATTGCAAGTATGCCTCTTCTAGTGGAATCCCGAAAAGAACCATTACGCACCGACATTGAATCCTCCATGTTTTAGGGCATGTTCATAATCATAACGGCGTTCTCGGCCCTTCACTCATAATACATATAAACTCCCATAAAGTCACGACATCGACTACGTGCCTATATCGCATATACGTTCGAGACGACTTCATCGAGAGAGACTCGCGCATCATAATATCACTTACCTTTGTACTTACAACTCATTCTTGTCTCAATTGTCCTCACAAAATTCAAGCTGAAATTTAGCGACTACAACAATATACCACGATCACAAAATGTTATTGCGAGTCGACAAATTTCGTACCTATGATATTCTCTGAAAATAACAAAGCAGACCAACTAACGGCGTCACAACACTATTATTTTCAAAATAAATATCATGACACAATCAGATTTGCTAAATTTAGTTCACCTAGAAAATGTAATATTCATTACAACTCAATTAAACAATAATTAACAACAACAAAAGCGGTTGGGGGCTCACTTAAGCCTTGTGGTTGGGCGGCGAGTTCGATCGCTTTATGGTTGGCGGCAGGTTCGATCGCTTTATGGTTGGGCGATGGAACACATCGCCAAATGCTGAATTCAATCGTGCGATTGTTCGCGACAAGATCCATCGCCAATGACGAGATTGATCGCCCAATGGTTCGGCGACAGAACCGATCGCCAATGACGAGATTGATCGCCCAACCATTGGGCGACAGACATATATTTCTGTTAAAAAAAATATCGCCGGAATATTTTTGTAATTTCGAATAAAAAATAGATTATTTAAAAAAAATTCTATAACACTTTGTTCAGCCTTTTTTTTCATTGACTCATTGGAAGCACACTTTTGTTGTCTAGATATTTGAGCATTTATTTCATCAGATGTTACAACCTTCTTGCCTTACTTCAACAGTTTTTTTCTTCCAATCTCTACAAAAATAACTCTCTTTTGTGGTTTCATTTTTTTTGTGGTTTGCTGCAACGCACGAAGACCCTACTACTATATAGGGAAAATCCACTCTACTACCGGGTAGGTATAAATAGACCGAATAGCGGAATAGGCCGAACCTGGTTTTACCGTCTTAGGCTGTGATTAAGCCATCCTAGTCCCGTCCCGTGCTTGAGATCCACACCGAGTTCACTCACCGTCTGCTTAATTTATCTGCTGTTCTTGTACTATTACCCTCGAAGCAAAATACAAACGCGATGTCTCATCCGTTCCAGATATTGGTCCTGCCGTGGCTGGGACTCCTGCGTTCTCGTTAATTCAATTCCAGAGGCTGAACCGGTTTGATTCCTGGGATGGTATATTCTGGTACCAATCTATACTTGGTATAACGTTTTCGGAGTTTAATATAATAATATATATTTGTAAGTATATATATATATATATATATATATATTTATTTATTTAATTGTACGTACACTAGATTTCACTAGTAATATTACTCCAAATACATAGTAGTATGATTAAATACAACATATACTTCAATAAGCTTGTCGTAGGGGCGGCACAACGGCCCCCTCGACCTGACGAAGGCCTGGCGCCCGCTTGAAGGCTACCGAAGGCTTCGAAGGCCACCCGAAGGACTCCGAAGGCCACCCGAAGGACTCCGAAAGCTACCCGAGGGACTCCGAAGGCTACCCGGAGGCTCCCGAAGGCCACCCGGAGGCTCCCGAAGGCCCGAACATCTAGACGGTCCGAGCAGCCCAGAGGCCCCCGGAGACTTCCGGAGGGCTCCCGGAGGGTGCCGGAGAACCCGGAGGAGCCAGAGACCCGAGGAGTTCGGAGAACATACTGTGCCCCTGGACCAGATGCAGCAGCAAGGTGGGCCAGGCCCAGGCCGGTCTACCACACGTCGGGAGCTAGGTCTAGCGCTAGAAAAGTCCCTGCAGCCCCTACCAGCATAGGGTCCTGTAGGGGGGCAGGCTTGTAATCCCAGGTGTACTTGTAAAAAGGCTATAAATAGCCACTCTCCCCCCCACAGAGGGGGAGGCTTTTTCAGAAAGAAAGGAAGGATCTGCAATACAAGTCCGTTGGTTTACACCGAGTCCCTCATCCTGAGGACCCCTGCACGGAGGGTCCCCTTTATTCTTGTCTAGTCTTTCCCACTGACGGTTGGCGCCCGTCCGTGGGGTTGGCAAGTAAGCCATGGCACTAAACCAGGATGGCCCTGACGAGGGGCAGACCAGACCTCGACATCCAGCGAGCGATGGCGTGCACCCAACACCGCAGAGCTAAGAGGAGCAGAACCACACATGGCTACACCCCGCCTAAGCCGGAGGAGGAAGCAAACAACTCGGCAGCAGGTGGCGCCCGGCCGAGATCATCTGAGACACTCCAAGCAGAGCCGGTAGCTCTCCCACGAAGTGGCGGACCTTCGGGCCGCCTCGAGACAACCTCGCGGGCCCGCCAAGCAACTCCGTGAGACCGGAGTGCGCCACCGCCATCGCGACCACTGCGCCCCCCTCGGCCCGCTCCGACAAATGCAGCAGAATGGGGAGCAGCTCGAGACCCACGCCCGGTGCTCGAGGCGACCCGAGCCCCAGTGAGCCTCGGTGAGGGCGGATAGATACACGGGGTTCAAGATCTTGGGAGGTCGCGCCTTTGAAGGAACTACGGATCCTCGCAATTCCTCGGGTGTCTGAGAGGCGACCATCGAGGCAGCCGGAGGAGACGACACTACAAAAGCGAAGAGCATCACCCTCGCGCTCAAGGGCGTCAGCGCTAACTCGTTCGTCACCATACCTCCCGCTCCATCTCGCATGGGAGCAGCTCAAGATCTCCTCCGCAACAATTTCGTGGAAACTACACGGAGCCAAAGACGCGGGCACTGTTACGCCGTGAAGCAAGCACGAATGAGACCCTCGCAGCTTTTTTGAGAAAGTTCGCAGAGGTCAAGTGCAGTGCAAGGCGTCAGCGAACGACCATCATCAACGCGACTACGTGCAGCCTCGCAACGGGCGCTTTGAAAGATTGGCCCGCAAACCCGCCTGGGACGGTGATGAGCTCTTCGACAAAATGGAGAATGCGCCGAGCGGAAGAAGATAGCGCCGGAGGGTGTGCCTCAATAGCTGCCGCAAACACCGCCACAGCGAAGAAGCATCCAACACCACCGTCGGGACACGGCAAGCCGCACAATGACTACAAGCAAAAAGGCGGGCGTCTACCACATAGGCGAGTGTCGCGACAATGAGGGGGAAGACAAAGGTGGCGGTGGAAGCGGGGCGGGAGACGCTGCTGCGCAAAGACTGACACCGGTCGTCGGTCGACAATCGCCGAACCTCGCCCGAAATTTTACGACCTCCACGGCGAGGCGCGACACAACCGGCGAATGTCGCACCATCGCCGCCATGCAAGATTACATGCGCCGCGATCAGCGGTGACTCGACAATAAGAGAGCGGCCGACAATCAATCACCGGCACCACAACCAAGACCCCGCATAGAAGGAGGGCCGATGTAGCACCATCGGTCATCAACATGATTCTGGGGATCCTCGCTCGGCATGTCCTCGAAAAAAGACGAGCGGGCATATGCCGCCAAATCCACCACATGGCAGCGTACCCGCCTCAAGCCCACCACGCTACTCCGAGGTGCCCATATCATTCGGACACGAGGATGCCGCGCGATAATGTATTTCCCTCACCAAGACCCCTCGTTATCTCGCCAACATCGCGGACTTGATCTGACAGCGCCCTAGTCGGCGGAGGGAGCTCGGCGGACCTCCTCTTCGTGAGACGCCGACAAGATGATGATCCTCGTGATCGCTTGACTTCACGGGCATCCCTTGCAAGGCCGGAGGAACCCGATCCGGCCTTGGGCGAGATCAACCTCGTGATCACCTTGGCGACTTCGCATCGAGGACGAAGTGGTCACCTTGATGTGGTCCAAATGACCTACGATATAACGCAATCCTCGGCGAGCCCATCCAACACCTTGGCGCCGTAACCCACCACAACTACTTGTGCATGAAGCTCCCGCCCGGCCAGTCGCCGTCGCAGTGCGAGGAGATCGAGGACCTCGCCGAAATATTGAACTAAAGTATCTGCCCCTCGGCAAGCACGTCACGCCGTGGGGCGGGGCGAGATCACGTGCCCACCTTCGCCGAGGTGGGCATGCAGCACAAACCATAGGGCCAGCTCGAAGGGTTCCGGCGAGGCGATTCGGAGAAGGCGGTGGCCTCGGCGCGAACCTTGATGTGGAAGCACTGCGGCGCAATCTTGGAGGTGCTCCGCAACAAGCGAAGACGCGCCGGCAGGGACGAGGACCTTCGGGTGTAGCAAGAACAACAATCGAGCATAGGCTAGCCCTTCGTGGCGGCGGTACCCAAGAAACAAAAGCTGCGGCGATGTCGGCGGACCGTTTACAAAGCGCCAGAAGGAAGTCAAAAAGTGATAAAAGGGGGTAATCCGCCAAGTAAAGTACTCAGAGTGGCTAGCAAACCCTGTCCTCGTCAAGAAAGGCGGGCAAGTGGCGCATGTGTTGACTTCACCGACCTTAACAAGGCGTGCCCCAGGGCGATTTCCTTGCCTCGCATCGATCAGCTGGTGGATGCTACTCTGCCGTGAGCTCATGAGCTTCCTCGGCGCTTCTCCGGCTACCACCAAGTGCACATGGCGGAGGAGGGCGAGCCCAAGACCGCCTTCATCACTCCTTTCGAGACGTCTTGCTACAGCGCATGCCTTCGGCTCAAAAACCTTGGGCGCCACGTTCGCCCGCCTTATCGCGAAGGTCTTGGCTAACCAACTTGGGCGTAACGATGGAAGCGTCGTCGGCGACATAGTCATCAAGAGCAAACTCACGAGGGGCGCGCCAAAGACCTCCACGAAACTTTCACCAACCTCGGGGCGGAGGAATAAAAGCTCAACCGGAAAAGTCTTGGCGTTCAGAGTAAAGGCGGAAAGCTCCTTGGTTTCCTCGTGTCGAAAGGGAATCGAAGCCAACACGGAGAAAATCGGGGCTATCCGAAATGAAGCCCCGCATAAGCATGAGAATCTGAAATTGTGGGCGCATTGCGCGCTTAGCGCTTCTTGTCACTTCGGCGAAGTATTTGCCCTACCACTTTAACAACGCCTCCAGTCACGAGCCTTTATTCTTTGGGTCTCCGCAAAGCAAAGGCCCTCGGGCGGCGCATCCTCATCAAGGCGACTCCGTCTAGTCGCGGGACACTTCGACAAGGCGTTAAGTGGCAAGATGCCGAGATGAACCGCTACTGCCGCGGTCTTGGCGAAGCGACAAAGGGCTTCCTCGGCATCACCGTCAAGCGATCCCGGGGTAACAATGAAGCGGCCAGACAAGCTCGCAAAGATAGCAAGTGCGGTGAGGACCTCCGCGGAGGTCTTTTGAAAATACTCAAACCGTCGCTCGCCACGGAAGCGCAAGAGGCTGCGCCGGAGAGCGCAAGTGTCTCGCGCGGGAGACCAAAGAGGCTTGTAGAGATGCAAGTGGCTCGCCGAGAGCCAAGAGGCTGCTGAATTGGAAACTGCAGTGGCCTGGTCCTTGCCCTCGATGCAGCGAGCCCAGCACGGCGGAGGCGGAGGAACGCAATCATCAACTACCTCGCCCGGCGAAGGGAGGAGGAAGCCAAATAGCAGCCATTGCCAGAGCAGGAACTACTACATGATCTCGGGAGCACTATACAAAGGAGGCGTCTGCGCACCCTTCTGCTTATTGCGTTTCCCGAGGAGCCAATCGCTACTCGAGAGATATCCATGAAGGCACAATGCGCCTCACACGAACACCTCATGACTGGTAGCAAAGACATTTCGCCAAGGATTCTCTTGGCCGGCGGCCCTCCGAGACGCACAAGACCTTGTCGGCGATGCCGGGGTGTCGGTGGGCGGTCGGAACCCAAAACACCGGCGCTCCCCTTACGACCCTTCTGCCCGGTGTGGCCGATTAATGTATTGGGGTTGGACATCATCGGCCCTACCGGCACGGCGGGGATCGCCGGTTAAACTTTAAATAGCCATAAGTACTTCTCAAGATGGGTGGAGAGCGAGCGATCGCCAAGATCATGTGGCGGCGACCGGTGATTTGCTTGGAAAAACATCATTTGCGATGCAATCTGCAGCGAGACCTAATCACCGACAACGGAACCGATTCGACTCCGACCACTTTCGGCGGTTCTACACCAACAGGCATAAAAATGCGGCCGCCTCGGTTGGGACACAGAGACTAACGGAGGCGGTCGAGCGAGCCAGCGGCAACCTCCTCGAGGATTGAAGAAAGCGCCTCGTAGGCCTTCCTAGAGGCACGTGGCGAAAGAGTTCTGAGAAGGCCTGTGGTCACTGCGTGACATCGCCAGCGAGCCCGAGGATTCTCTCCGTTCAAGCTGCTCTTGGCGATGAGGCCATGACAGCGGCGAGTTTGCCGCCCGGTTAAATGTCGAGCCCGGACCGAGTGAACCCGGAGGCAGGAGCTCTCAGTTGACCTCCTCGAAGAACAGCGAGTGCAAATTTGTCTCAACCATGCAAAGGTGCAATGAAGGGTCGCCGGGGCATACAATAGGAAGATCCGAAGCCGCCACATCGCATACTGGCGACCCTAGTCCTCAAAGCGCCCACGAACCATGGCACTCGGCAAGCTTGACTCCAAGTGGGGCGGCCAGTATATTGTCGCAGGCGTGACAGAAGCACTCGCATCATAGCAGGAGGAGACCAGCTCGGTCACACGGAACATCAAGACCCTCCGAAAGTTTACCCTTAGCCATCGCT